>JAUCMU010000021.1:11470273-11480578 GCA_032275025.1 Enteromius treurensis | reverse complement strand
ATATATTTATATATATATTGTATATATAATATTTAATATAACATATATTATATTATATTATATTATATATTCTGTATATATAATATATTATATATTGTATATATAATATATAATTGGGTATGTATTTATTTATATTTATGAAAATATAAATGCATCATAAAAGTGGGCCATTTGACTGATTTTAAATATTCCAAGTCATCTGGAGCTGAAGCTTTTTGTAAGGAAAAGGCCATAATGGATACTGTTTGTTTAAAAAAAAATTGTAAGATTTAAAAAAAATTAATTAAATTAAAAATAATAATAATAAAAATAAATAAAATATTGCATTAAATACAGACACATTATTTGAAAGTGATAGTAAGTACATTTAAAATGTTTCAGTTTTTTCCCACTTTCATCATGCATGAAGAAAACTGGAAAACATGGTTTTCACAAATACTGTTTTTATTAGTTTTTTATTAAGAAGCTAAACTGTTTTCAAAATTAAGTAAAATCATCATAATATAATGATTTTTAAAGAATCTTAAATGATCATGGGTTAATATTGGTTGCTTAAAATTCAGCTTTGCCATCACAGGAATACGTTTTATTTTAAATCATTAAAATAAATGAGTTATTTTAGATTTTAATATTTCACAATATTGACAAAATTTACTTTTTTAATTTCCTATGTGAATCCCTGACATGTTAAATGAGCCCAAATGTAGCTTACACAAACCATCAGTTGTTTAACCCACAGTTTATGAAATGATGGCTTTGATTTCAGGGTACGAGTGCGTTACCAGAAGAGGCAGAAGCTTCAGTTTGAGACTAAGCTGGGGATGAACTCTCCCTTCTGACCTGTGTCTGTACCGGACACATTAGTGTTATGGTTATTTCAGGGGTGAAGATGAAGACTCCTTTGGATTTCCCCCCCAACAGAGGGCGTCCTGCAACACCTCCATTGGGCAGAACTCTTATTTCTCCCATGAAGGCCACTGAGGGCTGCATTTTTAATCCGTGAGATCCTAATCTAAACAGAAATCTTTTGATTTTAGACTCCCCTCAAATAACACAGATGAAATCTTTACTTTGAGTAATGTTCACCTGCATGCTGCTTTGGTTTGGACAGGGTTGGAGGGACTGTTTTTCAATGAGGCCATTCCTTTATCCCCCTCATAATCTGAAACTGTAATGCACGATATAGAGAAAATATACCAAAATGTACAAAGGAGGGCTAAATTAGCATGACTTTTCTTTTTACATTTTAACTTTTTTTTTATTAGATTTTGTGAAACAAGGATTTTATTGATTTCCTATGTTTCGAACACGACACAGTTGACCGCTCATGAGATGAGCTTTAGCTGTAGGTTCTCTGTGTTTGTATTTTAGCCTTATGATTCTTTGTCATACTGCTGAGAGGTTTCATGCAGTTTTTTTAGTACGTCATAAGAGCTTGTTAAAGCCTGTTTTAACAGGTTGTAATGTGAATGTCATCACCACAACTTACCTCATATTCAGAGGGGAAATTTTTCATTCTTTTTTCTTTTGTGATCAAGTGAATTCATTCAAAGGAATATATCAGCTAGAGCATTTTGGCTGAGAAACTTTGCTTCCAAAATCAAATTCTGTGGGAGACTATGTGCAAACACATTTACTAGCTTGACTAGAATCAGTCAGGCTTTACGTTTCATTTTCTCTGGCTACTCATGCATTTAATCTGATATTGATTTGCAAGAGTCTTTTTTTTAAACTATTTTTACTGCAAAGTTCTTAAGTTCAGTCAAAACAAAGACTCGTCAATCAGGCAAAGCAATAGCTTTCCAGCTGAAGGAAGAATGCTCCAACTTGAATTGTTCACATTCTGTCTACAGTTTTATGTACATATGTGATTGTCAGCCAGAATGCACTGATTATTATTTTTTGGCACACATTTGCATGCAAGACAACACTTGCCTGGTTTTTCACTGCATATTGTTTTCGAGATAATTATTTCTGATGTTCTGTAATGAATATATCTAACTCTGGATGGGGTGGGCTTATTTACATGTAATTAAATTTTTTTGTAATAGTAATTATTTTTACACCCGCTCCAGAGAATTCAGTGTTTACTGGTAAAGAGGGATATTGAACTTTTATTCTGTTCTACCTCTAGCTGATTGCTAATTCAATGTAGGCAATGACATGATTTTAATAGGTTTTATTGTTATTGTAATTTATCTAATTGGGCTGCAGCTATGGAATACAAGGGGCTCCTTTACAGTGTCACCAGATGTGCTTATTTAAAAATACATTCAAATGTATTTTCTGACAGTGACCAGCTTATCACCAAATTCACCAGCATTTGTTTTTTTTTTCAAAAGTTGTGCAAATTACTAACACACAACCTGAAACCTGACTTGCCCTAGACTTAAAAAAAGGAGAATTTAAAGAGACAGTCCACCCAAAAATGGAAATTGTCATTATTAACACTCTTATGTTGTTCCAAACTTGATTTCATCTGCAGAACACGAAAGGAGATATTTAGTAGAATGCATTCATCGTTTGTATGTGTACAGTAAAGATCATTCAGGTTTAGAACGATATGAGGAGGAATAAATCTGAATTTTCATTTTTAGGTGAACTGTCTCTTTAAGTTGCTGCTAGACTTGTATAAAGTAGTAGATTTTAAAAACAGTTCATGTGTACAGTCATCATGGGACCTCTAGAACCTATACTCAAGAACCCACTTAATATTTTCTAAAGAACCTGTCTTTCCAATAATCCACTATCTATCCCATTTTCTATGTAATGAACTACAATATGTCTTAATTTATTGATTTCCGGCCTTTTTGTTCCGATCTCACTGTTATACTATATAGTGTAAATCACAAATGCATACTGTTATTTTGAATCTATTGTGGATATTTATTTTTAAAATTATTACATATGTCTGCACATCTTAACAGCAAATGATTGCAACCTAACAGCCTTTTCCATAATGCATCTAGAGATTGTTATAGGCACTGAATGTCCGTAAGTGTATGCAGTGCAGTTTTGCAATGAATGTTACATGCTTTCTACTACTTTTCCTGCTCATTCAACGGGAAGGCGGATCTTGTGATGTGTTCAGAGGTTATACTGCCCCATTACATAACTCTTGCAGTGGTTCGATGTTTTCGTTCAGAATCTTTGCTTCGTAAGGCATCCAAATACAGACATATTGGAGAAATCAATTAAGTAGTTAATTTTGAATTGGCGCTGAATTAGTCGTTTAACAAAATTTACAATTAAGGAAATTGTAAAATAGCATATTATTATAGTAGGACATTTGTTCTAATAAGCACTGATCCAATCGTTCACGTGTTTTGGGAGCTGCGTTTTTTTTTTTTTGTACAGTAATTTTTTGGGAATTATTTTTGAAGTCTTCTCCCCTTATTTCCTGATGTACGCATGATACAGAGCATAAGAGTGCAATGTTTTCTTGATTTACTCATCTGCTGAACATTTGAATATGTTGACTCAGTCATGCATGGATTAAAATGTTGCTGATGTTTTTCCATCGGTGAGAAAATCTTTAAGCCAGGATTGTGATTTTAGGCCCTTTTCAGGGGCTGTACAGAACCTCCCTGCAAAATACATGCCTGGGCTACAACCTACACTGATTGACCCAATATATTTGCTATTTATGAATGTTCATAAGATTTATAAATGTTGTACAGTTTGTATTTTTTTATGATGTCTTTAACGTTGATTTCTCCCCTTCCTCAGAAATTATTTGTGACCAATGTTATGTTAATAAAATGTTCATTTCAAAAACGGGTGTGCTCTTTCCTTAAGAAAGCCTCTTATGATATTGCATTCAATAGCATTTTGCCAAATCTGTAGCACTGCAATATTTGAAGAAATAATTTACATAAAAATTATGATTTGCCAAATTAATTTTTGTTGTATATTTTTTTTTTTTTTTTTTTTTTTTTGCTTATTAGATCAGATTTGAAGGAATTTGTCTTTGCCTAATTTGCTCACCAGTTTAATAAAAACACAACAATTCATACATAATCCACACATCTTGTGAAGTGAAAACCTGCATGTTTGTAATAAATTAATTAATAAGACATTTTAACACTGAACTGTTGCTTCTGGCCAAAATATAATCCACATTAATACCTCCTGAGAAATAGGCAAAGATAATATGCTTCAATAGAGTTCAGATATTTTATATTTCTGATTCTGTTACTGTAACAGCTAGAAAAGTAATTAGTGGTGAAATATTGACTGGGTTTTAATATTCTGTTTTTCAAACACTTTTACCGCGTTAAAGTTTATTTCATTATTCCATTTTATAAACAAAAATCGCATCAAAGTTGTAAAATAAAGATAACGCCCACTGTGTGTTGCTATAATCGTCCAATAGGGGCGTTGTCTGCACCTAAAGGGGTTCCACAACATCAAAGATTGTGATTGGCTCTAGTGGTTGACAAGCGGAATGTTGGCCAATCAGAGTTAAAAGGTTAACAGTGCGTACTGCGTATTTCAGAATGAAGCACAGCAGCGCCGGTGGATCAGCAGCACGCTGACATAAGATCATTTGAAGGACTCGCTCCGAGGGTTTCTTCACATTTCATGCCGTTTTAGAGGTAAATATATACCTGAATATCTGTTTTAGTTCTTTATCTGGTTCTGGTGTTTGTGCATTAGGATGAAGGTGCCATTTAAAAACCCAAACGACCCGCTGTATATGTTGCAAAGGCATGACCCAGCCAAACAAACCTTCAGACATGGGCTTTTGAAGCAACTGGGCTTTAAAATGCGAGATTGTTTTGAAGCGAGAATTGCACCGCATCCTGTGTGATTTGACATTCATCACGCGCTAAGAGGCGCTGCGTTAACAATTGCGCGCGCGTATTCACGTGCACGACCTTAATGCACAACAGGTCATGTTTTTATGTGCGTGTATCTGATGGCGGTGCGGTCATACAAACTACAGCTTCACTGAGCAAAAGAAAAACCTACAAATGTTACTGATGCACGTGAGTTTCATTCTTGTTTATATATGCGCATGCTAAAATCTTAATCAGGTTAGCAGAGATAATGCAGTAAAGTGAAGCATAAGCATAAATTTGTCCTGGAGGCACCCCTGCCCTGCATATTTTGTATGCCTCCCTTATCAAACACACCTGATTTAACTCATTAGCTCGTTAGTAGAGACCGCAAGACGGGTGTATCTGATAAGGGAGTCATACAAAATCTGCAGGTGTCTCGAGGACAGGTTTAAAGACCACTGAAATAAAGTATAGTTCGGCCTACATTTATAGCTAGTAGTGACCCTACTGACGCCATCCAAATCTGAGTTACATATTTGCTCAGAGAAGATCTGAATAATTTGGTTGAAAATGGTTATTATGGAAACCACTTGACAAAAAGTATTCTTGTGGATTAAATTAACAGGTAGAGAAAAAAAAGAAGTGTTTTTTTGGTTCAAGAAGCAGTTAAAATATATTTTTTTAATATGGCTATCAACACATTTGCACCAGATGTGCATCTTTTCAAATGCAGAATAATGCCTCATACATATTGTTGCATACGGTGTTTTGTTTTAGTATTGTTTATGTAATATAGCGTTCATTAATATTTTAAATGGGATTTTATTTCATATATTGAGTTACATTTTAGGCTTCTCCAATAGCAATATTAGGACTTTGATTAACATTGATTTGGCTTCAATTGAAATGTGGAATGACCGTCAATATGCATTTGCTATTATTTTATGTTTTTCAAACTAAAAAGTGGTGTATTACCTGATGCATGTGCTTGTTAGGGTTATTTATCCCAATTGAGTAGCTCCTGACATGCTAAAAGGAGTCAGGGTGGTGCCTTACATTTAATTTCTATTTCACTCTTTTGCCTGTTCCTCCTGCTGAAGAGAGGCAGCACAGGAGGTTTGAGGTCCAAGATGGACGTGGACGTCCCTAAACCCCGTGTGTTTCTGAGCTACAGCCCCACTGCCCTGTTTTCACAGTGAGAATCGTTCTGCATGGTGTTGCTCCTGTGTGTGTCTGCAAAATGGACGGCCACCGCTTTACGCATCAATACTGCGCTGAAGCTCTGCTTTATCCTTTAGCCGATGCAGAAATACCTCATGCAAATGCAAATAATTTAATGAAAGGGTTCAATGGAGATTAGAGGACAAATGACAAGCTTTGTCCAGTCCAGTTCTTTGCTCCGTTTTATTAAATTAGATTTTAAAGCTCAAGCACAAAGACTGTGTTGTGTTTGAAAGGTTTAATGTGTTCCAGAAACAGCCTTTAATGTCCTAAATCCAATTATAGAGGCTAGTGTTTGTTAAATGTGATCTTTGTTCTCCTTATTGAGCCGACTGAGTAACAGAACATAGGCTTTTATTAGAGTTCTGCAGATTTTTTCTGGGATTGAAAGACAACCATCTTTGCCGTTATCATCAACCATTCATTCGTGTTGCATGGCGCTACAAAGATAGCCCATGTAAAGTGGTACATGGTGCAGACTAAAGTTCAAGTGTTGCTCTGTTCATGGACCTTACAGCTCGTTCTGCATCTTCTAGGTGGAGTTTACCGGTTGGTGCGTCCCAAGTGATGGCCGCGGTGAAAGATGGTCCATGGAAGAGCTTGAGCTCTGGGAAGAAAGTAGCTTTGGCTGCCGGTCTTTCTGTGGGGGTCACGGTGGGATACCTTGTATACCGTCACATTCGAAGCAGCGGTGGTAAGTTGTGGTCTCTAGCAAGGTTTTTAAATGCTCTGAACAGTTGCTATGTGCTGGACATACATTTTCACTCATGGTTGGTCAAAGTATTGTTGTTGTTGTTTTTTTTTAAGTATAAAAACGAGTATAGTGTTGATATTCTTTATTCCATTATTTGATTCTGTAGTGCAATGCCAAAGCAAAGAGGAGTCCAGAATATCTGTCCCCCTTGATGTGTACCGATCTATTGCAAGATACAAGAGCACCTTTCTAGACCTAGTGAGTGGTTTTTTTTTTCTGTCTTTTTGCATAGCACTAGAAATATACAGTATATCCAATAGACTGTTGAAAAGTTTGGGGTCTGTAGGGTAAAGTAGTATATTTTTGCAGAGATCTTTTAGGCTCGACAAAGCTGCTTTTATTTAATGAATAGTAATATTTGAGGAATTTATTAAGTTTAAAATAACTTTCTTTTTAAATGTATATTTGAAATCAAATTATTATTGTGATAATAAATCTGAAATCTCAGCAGCTGGTAATCGTTCTTATATAGTGATTTAATTATTATTTAATTTAATTATTTTAATTATCAGGATACCTTAGGGATAAATAGAAAGTTCAAAAGAAAAGCATTTTTTATTTTTTTTTACGTAGTTGGTTTTTTGTTACATTATGAATGTCTTACTGTCACTTTTGATCAATTTAATGCATTCTTGCTGAGTAAAAGTATTAACGTATTAAGGAAAAAAATCGCATTGACCCCAAACTTTTGAACAAAGAATGAGTTCAGAATAAGCTATTATTCTGTATACTATATGTTCCTTATTTGACGCTTCAGAAATGTTTATACTTATATGATTAAAAATTTAATTTTTTATCTTAAATGGTTATATATTAAATGTAAAGGCAGATTTAAAGCCTTGGAAATTACTTAAAATCAGCAAAGTATCTGAAAAGCAAGTACTGTAGTAGATACAGTATTAGGATATTTTCTTTTTAAGTGTAATAATCTGTATGAAATCTGATTTACAAAATGTTAACCAACAAATATGATGTTTAAAAAACAAAATGGAAAAACAAAAAATATTAGATGAGAATTTTTTTTTTCTCTAACTCTTCTGTTTGTGTAGGTGCATCAGAAGTCTGGTGCCCAGATAAATGTGCTACCAAACACTGAAGAGCAGAGCCTGGTGAATTTTCTGATCCAGGGCTCACCGGAGCAGATTCTTGTGGCGCAGTGCGCTCTTGAGAAACTGGCCACTGACTGTGAGGTCATCACCGACGTCATAGACGTGCCTCAGACGGCATTTGGACGAATTATAGGTTGCCATACAGTTTATTTTATGCAAAACTGTGTATTCTTACAGCATTTGTGCTTTGCACAAGATTATATGTTGACCGAATGAAGCACAGTGTTTGGAAATGTTGTATGCTTCAGGTCGTGGCGGTGAGACTTTGAAGTTCATAAACAGAGTCTCGGGGGCCAGGGTGAACTGCTCCAAAGATCGTGGACGCAGCTTGGAGGAGAAGGGCAAGATCACAATAACAGGCACACGCAAGGAGATTCAAAGTGCAAAGGTGAGATTTCAGCATACATTTTTATGCACACATGTAGAGAGTGACACAGTGTTTGATAGATTTTTCCTCACAGGAGATGATCTTGGAGAAGGTCATAGAGAATGAAACCGTTCGAAAGCGAATAAGTCAGGCTTCTGCCCTGCGTCAGAAGAGGAAACCGCCGGAAACAGAGCAGTTAAACAAGGCTCAAGGACTGGAGAAGGAATTATTAAAGCTTAATGGAAAAGATTTACCTTCCCCGGTGACTGAGATTAAACAAGAGGGGCTTGTTACAGTCAACGGCTTTACAGACCACAGTGATGCTGCTGACTGCTCCATTAAATCAGAGGAGGATGAGGAGATTCTCTCTCCAATATCGCCTTTGGAGATCTCCAAATTTGAAAGTAAGATTCATCAATCCCACCAGTAAAGGAATAGCCAAAAATGACATTTCTGTCATCAATAACTCCTGGTCTAATTATATACTAATATTATTCTATTCTACATGAGCATATACTTATATTAGAATTTCACTACATTAATAATATGAATATTACTAACTAATAGTAGTGTTTGTTAATATTAAAATGTACATTTAATAATAAAACTCATATTACTGTATAATCGCAATATAATTTTAGGGAGGCCAAATCGTGCAGGCCTAGTTTATTTATTTAATTTATTTTTCCTTAATTCAATCTAACTGAGGTATCATATTTAGACCTCTGCAGGAGACCAAATAACTAATACCTACCCTTTTCTTACCAGTTCCTAGTCCAGACCTGAGCTTCCAGCCCGATGAGCATCTGGAGGTGTATGTGTCTGCCTCTGAGAATCCTCAACACTTCTGGATCCAGATACTGGGGGTCCGATCTCTACAGCTAGATAAACTGACAGCAGAAATGAGCCGTTTCTACAACGGTGATACCTCGCAAGTAAATTTGCTTCATCCCACTTGACTTGGGATCATATTTTACCCTGATAAATGTGTGAGTTCTACTACATTATTCTTCTCCTACCACAGGAGCACAGGGTGGAAACCATTATTGTTGGAGATATAGTGGCTGCTCTATACAGGGACCATGGCACGTGGAATCGTGCTCGAGTGTTGGGAATTCTGGGCTCTGGCCTGGTGGATTTGTATTACGTGGACTTCGGGGACAATGGGGAGCTTCCACGAGAACATTTACGTAGCATGAGGTACATCAGATGGAGAATGCAGAATAAGCTATTTAAATGCTTATTGTTTTACCTTCTGTGAATAAACGCAAATGTATTTTGGGAGTGCTGTGTATACAGTACTCTTTCTAATGGTTTATTATTTTGTGGCGACTAGAAGTGACTTCCTGAGCCTGCCCTTTCAAGCCATTGAGTGCAGCTTAGCAGGAGTTCGTCCTGCAGGTGAAGAGCGATGTGTTTATCAGTGAAATTCAAGTGTTGTCCACAGAATAAAGTGAAAAATGTAATCTTTCTGTACTTTTATTTCAGGTGAGGTTTGGACTGAGGCAGCCCTGGATGATTTTGAGCGCATGACATCCTGTGCTGAATGGAAACCTTTACTGGCCAAATTGTACAGTTATTCTCATTCTGAGATCTCATCCTGGCCCAGCGTCAAACTCTATGACAACAGCCAGGGAAAGGTCAGAGGTCAACATCACTCACTTTAATGAATTTTGCAGATGTGGCTTTAGGGGCTGGGCTATATATATATATATATATATATAGAATCCTCCTTGAAAACAATTAAATGAAAAAGTTTTATAACAAAAGTGTTCTGAAACCTTCTTAAAGTTAATCTACACATTTATGTGCTCTTTAGCAGAATTCTAGCACAACTGCTACCACCTAGAAATTATGTAACAACCACCAATCCAAACCACCTTTTTTGTTAATACCTTATTTGATTTATTATGCCGTTTCTTACGTAACAACACATACATGGCATATGTGAAAATCAATACAACCTGCTAACATCCATGGCACTAGATCAGGAGTGGCGAACGTCAGTCCTGGAGAGCCGCAGCCCTGCAGAGTTTTGCTTTAACCCTAATCAAACACACCTGAACAAGC
>JAUCMU010000021.1:11455299-11470173 GCA_032275025.1 Enteromius treurensis | reverse complement strand
GAGCTGAACTCTGCAGGGCTGCGGCTCTCCAGGACCGGAGTTCGCCACCCCTGCACTAGATGAATAAACAATCCAAATGACCTTAAAATACCCAGAGACATTATAGTGGTGAGATTGGCATTGACAGGCACCACTCAAGTTTCCTTCTGAAATTGTCAAGGTTTGTTTTATTTTCTATGTGTTAATCATCTGTGATCTGTCATCTCTGCCTCAGGCTCTGGATCTCGGTAAAGAGCTGATTCGTCTCGGTCATGCTGTGAGCTGTGAGGATGAAGGGATTGGGCTGAGGGGAGAGTGGGATGAGTCCAGATCACTGCAGAAGATGCTGGTAAAATGCATATGAATTGTGTTTGCAATAGTTTGCAGGTGGAAGCAGCAGTAAGATGATCATTGTTTACATTTTTTGCAGGACGACATGACCGGCGCAACATCAGAACTCAGTATGTCCTGCATCAGTTTGTCAGGTACGTTCCATCAGGGTGGTTTTGCAGAAATGAAGAAATTAAGATGCTTTCAACTTCCGTGGGCAGCTTCATTGTTCATGCAATTTTATAATTTTTTTTAAAATTCTGCATTAGTACATGCTTGCATTCTGCCATATACAGTACTGTTCAGATCCTTGGGGTTAGTAAGATTTTTTTCTTTTTTAATAAATATATACATATACATATATATTATTTATTTATTTTTTTGTCGAACACAAAAACATCTTACCAACCTAAAATTGAGAAGTGGTGTATTTCAGTTCCGCAGAGTTTAACCAGTCCTCGGGGAGATGTATTTGAAAGTTTAGGATATCCATGGGTATGCAAGCAAATGGAATGGTCTTCATCTCTCACAAGCTCTTTGGAGATGGAGCGAGCCGACGTGGACCAGAGCCTGTGTTTTGGACTCTTGTCTTCCTCTTCCTTAATCCACTCCACTCCATCTCAGAACCTGAGTGATCTGGTCAGCCAAATACTTGAGTCGTCTTCCTCCGCATTAAACCAACCAATCCTATCGGATAACTTAACCCCATCACCATTATACAACCCATCAGTTCAGAACATCTCCTCTCCATCCTGTGTGGAGGCTGTGACATCAACGCTGGATTCCTTCACTCTTAGTGATGATGTTTTTCTTGGGACACACCGTTACAGCAGGAAGAATAAGATGGCATCATCTGCATCAGAACAGACGGGCTCATCTTGTACGGTGGAAAGTTTCAGTGAAAATACTGAGAGCAGTGACGGCATCAGAGGAGTGTGGTATTACCTCACATCCTCTAGGGACTCCTCTGAAGTGTCTCTCAGCACCACCATGCCTCAGTCGTCCACTGCGTCTTCATCGGGTTTGACAGAATCTTGTGACGAGACCACTGCTTCCTCAGTCTCTGTGATTGAGCTGAGTTCAGATTCATCCAGGAGCGCTGAAGATGCTGGAATGTCGTTCAGACCAGATCATCAGACTCATCCACACGCAAATCCAGAGGTCATCACGCTGAGTGATGGTAGCAGCTGTGAAAGTCACTTATGTAACACTGGGGAGGAGTATAAACATGAGACCTTAACAGAGGGAAAGTTAGATGAACCACACCCACTAAAAAGTGATGTGAAATGCCAGAAGTCAAGATTGAGTGAAGAAATGTTACTTAATGAAGCAGGAAGTGCGACTGAAGAAAGAGGAAAAGATATTATCCAGGAAGTAAAGAACAACAGTGCTGAAGACAATTCAACAAGAGGTGTAACTTATATATATATATACTGTACTGTAACTCACACTGGAGCACATTGGATCCCCGGGGGGGTGTGACTGGTTTTCACCGAGGGGCTTTAACACACCTTGATGCAACTTTATAATGTATGCACATGGGTTTGAGCTTCAGTGGGAAAGATGCTTACCTTTTCATTACTGTGCTTATTTAAGGTAACGGGTTTTCAAATGTGTAACTCAAAATATCAAAGTTATGAATATTTAGTAAATTATCCATGCAATTATGCCCCAAAATTCTGGAAATGTTTAACTAATTCAGTTTTATACTTCACACATTCACATAAAAATAAAAAAAATGTGGAAAAATTTCATTTGGAATAGCATTTTTTCTTTATAAAAAGTATAAGTAGTAGTGCTTGCTGTGTGCGTGTATATGAGCATCACTTGTATTTATTTTTAGCAACAGCATTTCATTTCATTTTTTCCCCTAAGTCGTGTTTTATATTTATGTCAAGGCAAATTTAGTCTTACAGGTCAAAAAAAGGGCCAGCACCTTTTAAATTTTGTTTTCTGTTTTTTCTATGATATGATTTTTCAGAAGTTGCCTCAATTTCTGGGAGTGTGGATGACACGCTTGATGAGGAATTCAACTGACACGACCAAAGACATGTATGCCTTGATATTGGTAAGCAAACATTAGTGTAACCTCATATATTTTTGGATGCTCCTGTGGTATAATATCCCATTTAAGACCGAATGATTGATTTAATGATGTCACTATTCTCTCCTCCTCTCCAGAGACCAGTTGTTATCCTCATTTAGCATTCTGCACATGTTTCCTATCTCTTAGAAAGAGCCTTACTTGACAACGTCTCCTGCTCAGACTGCCTGTATACGTTTGCTCATATAAAGAATGGTTTCCACAGTTTATACCTTGTCTAAACTTTTTGGGACATCTGTATTTGATGGTTCATTTTTTTACTGTTTACGTTTGTGTTCTCGTTGTGTTCATCTCATTTATGTATTATAGGTTGCGCCATTTATTCTTTGCTTCTTTGCATTTCATTGATTATCTTAAGAATAGAGGAAAGCCAGTTGAAGAGCACAGCTCAGGGAACTCGTGATTGAGTTAGTTAGGAACCTCATTACTGTTGCAGTGTAGCACCAATGTTCCTTTGGTTTGTGTTAAACTGAACCATCATGTCACTGATAATGTTGATGGATAGCTTTTTTTTTTTTTGTACTGTTCGAACTCTGTTTCTCATTTTCTGTGTCAAAAGATATTTATGTTGTGAATTGAATTTTATTAAATTGAATGCTGCTGTATGTATGTGTATACAATAAAATAAAGATTATTATTATACTCCATTTTTAGTTTTAATGTTTCGGGGTTTTTTTGAGCGAGAGGATTGAACAGTCCTGTGATGGTTTTTGGATCATTGTTCTGTGATAAAGTGGATGTTTTGCATGCGCTGTTTTTATTTTTTTAATTTTTTATTTATAAAATATGCAAGATGTTGCATGAAAGTAAACAGGAGCTAACTACAATGGCAGAAAACAAATGGATATCTCTTCCATTATATTTTAAGAAAGCATAGATTAACAATGCAGTTATGAGAAGCAGCAAATAATGAAATGAAAGTGTTACTGGTTGTTCTTTGTGAATAATAAGTTTAATTCTGCTTTTTGAGTAAAATAAAAATGTCATTTTGTTTTATATGTAATTTTTAATGTAAAGTATTATGCAAATCTATTGTTTGTACCTCTATTGGAAACAAATATACAATATAACACCTTTAAGTGATTAAGTGAAGTATCAGGAGTAACCCCCTTTTCAATAAATGATCATAGAAAGGATATGCTGAACCTTAATAAAATGTTGATAATCAACCTCAAAGTCCAAATCCAATTTAAATCCTTATGTGATTTTACAATTGTATAGGAATAGCTATTATAAAAATATCAGAAATAAATTTAGCCTACTAAACACTTTCTGCCACATTATGATTGCCATAAAATTGTTTCTACAACAATACGATTGCCACAAATAAATGACTCGAATGTAGGTTGATATTTTCCTTCTTGATAAACAAAACAGATTTGGAAAAGTGTAAAATAAAATCATTTAATCCTATTTTTTTTATTTTATTTTGTATTATTGTTTTTTTGTACGTTCTATAATAGGACTATAACAGCACACCTCTGAACTGTCCCCAGACACTATGCTTATTTGCTAAGCTGGCCACACATCCAGACATTTATCACCCCATCCATCATTTCATCCTGTCATATTCTATTACCATGAAGTCATATACCGTGGACATATTATATTTAATACTTCTAGTCAATAAATCTGCTATGGCACCACAACGTCAGTATTTATTTGATCTGTAATTATTGACCCTTACTAAAACATTTCCTTTGACCTTATATGGTGAAAGAGGTGAAGACAAGGTGGAACGTGATTGGCTAACAGGCACGTCAATCATTCTAGATCCCCGCGCACGCGCACTTGAGCCATGACAATTGTTGATAATCAACTGGAGTTATTTTTTTTCCTTTAGAGTAAAATAATTTTAAGCCAGGCCCTTTCCCCCAGGGGGGCTCGTGGACCATACCACAACGAACATAAGATACCGACTTGCATGAAGGGCTAATGGAAAACCCAAGGGATATGGTGAGAAAGAGTTTATTTGAGCCCGCTTCCTTGATTTAGCGCAGTTAGCGGCTAGCAGTGTTAGCCGTCCTCTTTGTTTTGGTTGTCAGAAACAGAACCTGCTCGTCACACAAACTACAAAATTTACCTTATTCAAACCTTTCGTAGTACTCTCTATGGTATATAACCGCTTATTCAAACTTGCTGTGTCGATAAATGGTGCGAAAACAACTGAACATGTATGTGTTTTGTGTAGGTGAAATATACCCGCAGGCCCATGTATGTGTAAATCTTATGTTATGGTTGTGTCTCAAAGCATAGCTGGTAGACAGTATTTATGGGGATTATAAACGCGTTAAGCACGTTTTTACGAAACGTTCTGTCCATATAGAAAGCCCGCTAGTTTTCAAGGCACAACCAATATGTATGTTTGTTTTATGATATGACCTAAAAATCACTTTATGCTGGGTTATGGCTATATAAATGTGTAGATTTTTAGTAAAATTATATTTTAGCAGGAGGTAATGGAAATAGAATGCGTTCAGATAAAGAAAGGGGTCTGAAATTAATCCTGGAATCAGGTCACAATGGTTTGGCCAATTCTGTGTCCGTTGCACCGGTTTGGTGAAATATATCTTGAAATATATCTTATTATGCAGAATTGTAAAATACAGCAGATGTCATATGGAAATATTAAATGAGATTATTTGGCTTTGGCCATTTCTGCAGTCTTGAAATGTGCTGTGGGGATATTGGGTGCTGATGATATTGACCCTTTTTTTACTTGATATTTGCTTTTTGTGACCCATGAGAACCTTCAATTTTATTCATGTGATTCGGTCTGCTTCCTAATTCCCAGCTCATTAAATCGTTGATGAACTAATATAAGGATTACGGTTATCACTGACTGTAATATTAATCAGGCTGTATTATGTCAAAGGTAATAATTTATTGAAGTATTATCAGTATATAAGTGAGATTTAATCCTCATCTCTCTTTGCTTTTCCATTAATTTGATGTTTTCCCCTCCACATTTTTCTCTCCTCTCTCTTCGTCGCGTAGGCTGAGCACACACCCCGCTCAGAGCGGAAGAGAAGAGATTCGTTCGGGATGTTTGACGGGTATGACAGCTGCAGTGAAGACAGCAGTAGCAGCTCCAGCTCAGAGGACAGTGAGGATGAAGTCCCCAGCATCCCCGCCAGCCTGCCAATCATCAAAAATAACGGCCAGGTGTACACCTATCCTGATGGAAAAGCAGGAATGGGTTAGTAATTTCCCAGTAGGGTCCAATAGTTTTGATTACACAAAAAAATTGGTTTTGTTAAACAGTTGTAAACAGAAAGTTTTACATTTTCAGGTCAAATTTATACTTATGGAAATCGTTTGTGATTACAGTATAATTTCTGATTTCTAAATTTTAGGCTATGGCTATGGTTTGCATTTCATCTAGGATAAATGCGTTGTGATCTCAAAGAGTCAAAACCACATTTGTTTAAATTTTGTGATTAAAATCACAAGTATTTAGAATCTGAGACTGTTTGATGTTAAAGGTAACAAAGCATTAAACTTATTGGTATTATTGGATGACAGGTTCACTACAATTAATGTGTTCACACATCAACAGAAAACCTAGACTGAAGGATTGAGCGTGAGAATTAGAAATCCATATCCATACTGAGTAATGAGAAATCAATATTGTTAATTGAGCAATTAAGGGCCACACATCTGATATGTTTACATGATGTTGTTGTTTAACCACATTGCGTGCACAAAATAGTCAAAGCATGCAATTGGAAAAATCCAAACTAAACATCACTGTTGCAGGCGATTACTTTAGCCCTCCAGAAAGGATTATTGCCTATTTAGTTCAATAATGTGAATATATGATTGATTTCTTAGTTTGTTTGTTTTTTCTTCATGCAGCAACCTGTGAGATGTGTGGTATGGTTGGTGTACGAGATGCTTTCTACTCTAAAACAAAGAGATTCTGCAGTGTATCCTGCTCTAGAAGCTATTCCTCCAATTCTAAAAAGGCCAGTATACTGGCAAGACTTCAGGTAACTACTTGCGGACTTAAGAAGCACTCCTAATCAAAACACTACCTGTTTTGTTGTTCACTGAATGTGTTCTTCTTGTGTCCCATCAAGGGTAAACCACCTACGAAAAAGGCAAAAGTCTTACAGAAACAGCCATTAATGGCAAAGTTGGCAGCTTACGCACAGTATCAAGCAAATCAGCAGAACCAAGCAAAATCAAAATCAGGTGAATATCCAGTTTTAAAGTGTCATTATGTAATTGTGTTCTTAATTGATTAATAATGTGTTGTTACAGTCGCATCGCTTAACCACAGCGTCATTTGTTCTTTTGCTCATACAGTGGTTACTGTTGAAGGCTTTGACTGGGGCCAGTACATTTGTAGCAATAATCTTGTTGGGGCACCAGTCAGCTGTTTCAAACATGTGAGTACAGGCAGAGATTGGCTGAACATTGTTTATTGTTTAATGTTTTGACTGTTTGTAACTTGATCACTGTTCAGGTGCCCATGGGTATGTGCTGGGGTGACATTGCAGATGGTGTGAGGGTGGAGGTTCTCAATTCTGACACAAACCTCTCTACAAAAGTTTACTGGGTAGCAGGGATTGTCAAACTGGCAGGTAATGTTGTAGTTTAACGACTGCCAAGGTTTTTCAAGTACTGTAACTGAAAAGGATATGATACATTTTTGTATAATTTCTTAGGTTTTAAAGCTCTTCTGCGCTATGAGGGTTTTGATAATGACTCGAGCAAAGACTTCTGGTGTAATCTGTGTATCCCAGAGGTCCACCCTGTTGGATGGTGTGCTTCTAGTGGAAAGCCACTGGTACCTCCGAAATGTATGTAAAACAGTATGCCATATTTTTTCATGTAATAAGCTGATTTCTTTGCAGTTAAGGTAATATGAAGTTGCCATTGCCAAAAAGAATTAATTATAATTTTTAAAAATATATTTTTAAAAAAACATATAATTTGTTTTCATAGCCATCCATCATAAGTATTCTAACTGGAAAGCGTTTCTTGTGAAACGACTCACTGGAGCCAAAACACTTCCACCAGATTTCGCCACAAAGGTAAGATACTCTATCCCAGCAGTGATCATGAAACTGTTCTTCAGTAGAGAGAGACTCTGGAAAAACCAGTACAGCAGGATCTTCCTGATAAGACGATCACAAAATGTATGGGTGTCAGCTTTATTGTAACACAGGAAGCAGACAACAGTAATGATGGTGATGATAATAATAAAAGTTTATTGAGCAATAAATTAGCATACTGGAATGACTTTTGAAGGATCATGTGACACTGAAAAAAAAAAAAAAAGTAACAATATTCCTCAATATTAATGTTTTATTGTAATTCAAGCATAAGAAGCTTCTTTCAAAACGTTGAACATTTAAAAAAAAAAAAAACTTTGAGTGATAGTGTGCATCTGTGAGTAAAAAATATATTTGTTAAATGTTTAACTTAAGGTGCAAGAGAACATGCAGTACCCGTTTAAGAAACTGATGCGTGTAGAAGTTGTGGATAAGACCCATCTGTGTCGAACACGCGTGGCCCTGGTGGAACAGGTGATTGGTGGACGTTTGCGCCTGGTGTACGAAGAGAGCCAGGATGGCACTGATGACTTCTGGTGTCACATGTACAGCCCACTCATCCACTCCATTGGCTGGTCACGTAGCATTGGACACCGTTTCAAAAGATCTGGTCAGTGTGGGAGTCTGAATAGTTTTTTGATAGACATTTTTAAAACTTGATGAAGCTAAATGTGTCTAATGTTGCCCTCTGCAGAGGTGACAAAGAAAATGGAGGGTCAGGTGGATGCTCCTTCGCAGTTGTTTGTTAAGGTATGTTTAAAATGGATTTTTTTTTTTATTCAAATGTGTTTACGGTCACATTCATGTGTCATCTTTTGAACCCGCAGATTAAAGATGTGGATCAAAGTGGAGAATGGTTTAAAGATGGTATGAAGTTGGAGGCAATAGACCCTCTAAATCTCTCTGCTATATGTGTTGCTACTGTAAGAAAGGTACAATTCCATTGTCAATTTCTCTGTTGGACTCGAGCTTAGAGTTGGGCAAGTATTTTTAACTTGAATTGATTATTTCTCTCAGGTGTTGGCAGACGGGTACCTAATGATCGGGATTAATGGTTCCGAGGCTGCTGATGGGTCAGACTGGTTCTGCTATCATTCAACCTCTCCCTCCATCTTCCCAGTCGGCTTCTGTGAAATCAACAGCATTGAGCTCACACCCCCAAGAGGTGCTTTTCCTCTTTCTTCTGCAGCATCACTGAATGAAATTTGGCCATTTTTGCTAATGAATCGGAAACTGCTCCACAGGGTACACCAAACTCCCTTTCAAATGGTTTGACTACCTCAGAGAAACGGGTTCAATTGCAGCCCCTGTGAAGCTCTTTAACAAAGTAAGTTTTCTTGCATAGTCAGTGAGGAATCATTTGTCAAATTATGCATCGTTTAGTGTTAAATTACACATTGGAAAGCATGCATTAACGCATGTTCTCTCTTGCTCTCAGGAAGTACCGAATCACGGCTTCCGTGTAGGGATGAAGCTAGAGGCAGTGGACCTGATGGAGCCGCGTCTCGTATGTGTCGCCACAGTGACCAGGATCGTCCACAGACTCCTGCGCATTCATTTCGATGGCTGGGAGGATGAGTACGATCAGTGGGTGGACTGTGAGTCTCCAGATCTCTACCCTGTAGGCTGGTGCCAACTGACTGGCTATCAGCTGCAGCCGCCTGCCACGCAGAGTGAGTAAACAGACCAGAACATTCTGATTCTAGAAGCTTCAAATAGCTTTAAATTTCTTTGCAACACTTTTTATTCTCCTGTTAACTTTTCTGCAGTTCTTCGAACCACACATTTTATATGTATTTTTTTAATGAAACCTGAGAGCTTTTGGACCCTCTGTAGACAGCAAGGGTCCTACTACATTTAAGGCCCAGAAAGCTCTCAGAATTAATCCAATATCCTAATCTGTCTTCCAAAGATGAACTTTTGGAATTGAGTGAGAGTTAAAAATAAAATAATCATTTTTGGGTGAACTGTCCCTTTAATGATTAGCTGCATAGAATAACAGCTTGTCCCTTTCATTCTCAGCCACAAGAGAAGCACCGCCAAATGTCTCGAAACAGAAAAAGAAGACTGCACAGTATAAAGGACAAAAGAAAAGTGAGTGCAATCTTTTCAATCTGTCATCATCTCTCTCTCCTCTCATGGAACACTGATTTTGGGTGCAAAATTGGTCCAGGAGCCGTTTCTTCTGGGTTTTCCTCAGCTTTGGGTCTGGTTCTGCTTGATAGTCTGCAGCAGTTGACAGGATTCAGCGTGGTCACGGATAATTACAGACAACTGTAGCCCTCATCCTTATACCCGGATGAGAAAGAGTGGCACGCTCCCTCAGCGTGACAGAATGTTTTGCTAGGGGTCAGATTTGCAGTCATCATGTTGGGTTCCACATTGTCTTTTCTCAGGGCTTTAGTTTCTGAACACAATCACCCTTCTGTCATGTAGAAATCAAATTAAGGTTCAGATCTGAGTTGAAATTTGGGCTCAGCCGGAGGAAGGCCCGCAGTGGAGCTCGGTAGCCTGGGTAACCTCAGTAACTTCGGTAACCTCAGTCTGGCTTGGTGTTTAGAGAGGAAGATTCCAGTTGGGAGGAGGCCGATCGGTTTGGGTGGGCCTCTGAGGAGGAGGAGCTTCTCGGGTGATGAAGAGCAGACTCCGCCCCATTACCTGTCCCACTTCTCTGGGTCCGGGCGACCTCCCACCTCAGGTGTAGAGCATGATCGCTCTCTCAACTCAGGTAACTCAATTCTCCATCACTCAGGGAGAGCTCATTCCTGCAGAACTTTTCAGGTCGGCCGGCGTGAAGAGTTGCACGTCATCAGTTGTCCGAGTAATTTGTTCCACATACACCAATAACAACAGCTGCATGATAAAGAAGGGTAGTTTTAAGTTTGACTCTGAAGAATTGTGTTCCAGCTCAGTTTCATTCCACACCTGACCTTTTTATTCACTTTAGGGGGGTGTGAATTCATACTTTTTGGATCTTATAGGAGTAGGTCACCAAAAATACTGTCAGTTCTTTAAAACCTGTATGTAATTTTTAAAAAATAATATTTTAGTTATTTTTTTCCCCATGTAACACAACAAAATGGTACTGGTGCTGACCATAATATATATACAGTACACATACTCACTCATTTATATGTATGTAGTGTCATGATTCAGTGAGGTTACAATTAAACGGTTATATAGGAAAACATGTTAAAATGGTTATGGAATTTATACCAGATGTGTGCTACCAGAAATTCCAGTTCCGTTTGAATTGAGTTGGCTTTTTAGTTTGATGTACTCATTCTAAACAAAAAGTTCAAATGAAATATAAAACAGCTATCCATTCCTCAGCTGTAGGTTTCACTGGCCATTTTTCAGATCTTTTGAAGCCATACGGGATGGCATTTTATTTTTGATTTTACAGGTAAGTTTATGAGCCTACTCAAATACTTAAACCTTGCGTATCACTGTCTGGTTGTTGTTTTCTTTTTTTGTTTTGAATGAAATATGAATGCTTCAAAATGCTTCTGCTTTTGGTACCTAATTTTGAAAACGTGACAAAAAATGGAAACGGTTGGTTTCTGTCGGTTATTGGTTTGTGCAGTGATAGTTCTCCTTTCCGCCCACACTTCTTTTATATCAGAATGTGAAACGTTTTCCGTGTAGTTGTCCTCTCTTATCGGTGTGTATCATTTTATGGAATGGTGTTCTTTTGTCTTGCTTTTGTTTTTCAGAGGCCTCACTGCAGTTGAAAGAAGAGACTCCTGAGATGGACGAGTTCACCTTCTCGCAGGGCATCTCAGACCAGGAGAGCAACGGCTCAGGCAGTTACTACATCAGACAGGAGCCCTGAGCAGCATCAGCCATCACAGAGCCTCACCTCACTGCCAACAGCACTGGAAAAAAATCCCACTCGGAGCGATGCACACGAGGCCTGGAAGAAGACACAATGACTTCCCCTCACACCAGGTCTATTTTTTTTTTTTGTATGTTTTGTTCCTTTTCAGGTTTAAAAAGCTTGAAGAAAGGACTTCTCAGTCATTGATCCGAAAGAGAAGGGTGTGTATAAGAGGGGATTTTGTTTGAAATGAGGATACCGTCTTTTTTCTTTTTCTTTTTGTTAAAAACAATTTGCCCAATGGACTTTTTCTCCTCAGTGTTCATTGTACTTGAAGTTTTCTTCACTTTTTTTTCGCTCTTTATTTCACCTTTTGGTGAGGGGAAAAAAAAAAAAAAGAAAAGTTTTCGGGGGTAAGATTTCAGTACGTTGTGTGTTTCTCGCGCTGTTTCATTTGTTCTGAATGGGTGTGCATTTGGTAAGAGTAGTAAAAATCTATATTGAGACAGTATATACATATATGTATGACATTCATATTAAACACACACATATAGAAATATTTAAACTTATAAATATAGTAGTGGAATGAGGGATGATGGTATTGAAATCAAACCTTACTGGTATGAAGAGTAGACTAATGGAAAACACTCACAATTTGCACTACAGGGATAAAAATGTTTTGGCCTGTAAAACAACAGTAAAAACCTGCAGCTTTATTGTATTATGTGATTAACAAGCATAATTATAGAAGTGGGATGTGCTCAAGTCAAAGTGAATATTGTGATATGCAAAAAAACACACACACACACACACACACACACACAAAAAAGTTATTTGCCGCTGATTGTTTATGGTTTTAATTTGTTCTAAAGAGCCATTTTTAAACAGGCGGTCTGAGTATTTTGTGAGCCGTGGAATAAACCGTAAGCAATCACTGCTACCTGAACACTACCTTCCTGTCATCTTTGATGCTGACGGCACAGCAGAGGATTCTTCTGGTATACTTTCTAGTAGTATTGCTCTGAACAATACAGCGCCAGCTTGTTTACCAGCCTCTTTGTTCGCACATCAGCGAGGAATCGCATCCCATCCCATGCTTTTTTTCTTAACTCACAGCATTCATTCCAGAAGAAAACCATTTTTACTACCTCTAAAAAAATAAATAAAAAAAGTTGTTTTTAAATACACAGGTTCTTTGGCCAAACTAAGGTTGCAATAGGTAGTTTTCATGCTCCATTTGAAAGGGTTATTCATTATATTTTATGCAAATGGCAACTATCTACACTTGGACACATGGCTTACTTCACTTTAAAAAGTCTACGCATCGTTTATATTTGTATCATAGCATGTTATCGACAGAGTTCTTGAAGTGGAAAAGAAAGTTATGCAATAATGTCTGTTGTTTTATGATGTCTTACTCTGTAAACAAAAATCACACAGCTCATAAATATATAGGCTGGATACTTTCTATAGACTTAATATTCAAAATATTCTTACAATATATTGCAAAAACTGTGACAATTTTCTAAGAGCTAGACTTGAGCTTTCCCTCTTATAGATCGTTCTGAGTGTAAATATCCTTTATAACATCCTATAGAATCAAGCGATATAACATTTACATAGTGGTTTATCTTAGTATAACTATAAGCTCTATTCAATACCAGTAAGGTTGTTGGTGAACTCTCAGGAAACGTATCTCATCGACTTCTGCTTTATTTGAAGGTTCGCGGCTATTGCTTCTAAAAATCATCCAATTCTACTTTGTTTCCGATATTTGAAGCTCCTGACAAATGTGACCATGTCGTTGTTTTCCTCCGGTTCATCTTTGCTTGCATTCATCAAATGCCGAGTACATTTTGTAAATGGTCACCCACATGTTATAGTTAGATCCATGTTAAATTATGTTTTGTTGTATAAAGATTCAATGTGCTTTTTTTTTTCTTCCTTGCTCTTTTTCTTGTATTGTACTTTTTTTTTCTCTTTTTCTTTTTTTAAACAAATTTTATTCCCCTCCATTGGTTTTAGCAGATGTTTGTACCAAGTCGTTATAAATGGGTTTATTTTTTTAGTCATTTTTGGGTTTCTTCGGTAGCATGTGTAGTTTTCCAAATGTAAGGCACTGTTGTGTATTTAATTTGTAAATGTTGAACTGGGACTTCATGGCTACATTTTTTTACATCAGCATCCACATCGATTTTGTCATGTTCATACTTCTTCCTTAAATACTTGTTCTTTATGCAAATTTTGCAGCGTTTTCAATGTCATTCTTTTTTTCTTTTTTTTTTCTCTTATAAACCCCATCCATAGCATCAGGATTTAGGTACACACTGGTAACGATCACGCTTGTCAGCTAAATTGAATTATTATTTCTTAATATTGTTATTATAATAAGACCAAAATCTCAATCATTTGCAATTAAAGTATGACTGTTGAGGCAAATTTAGCTGCTACCCTCAAATGAATTTAAGCCCTAACGCACAACTTCACCTTTAAGTAAACACTCGTCAGCAGAATTGATGCCTTATATCCTGTTATGTTTTTTCTCTACATAAGTAAAGCTATCGAGTCAAACATAGAGAAGCAGAATACAAAAACGAAATAAAAAGAAAAATATGTTGTCCAGTAGAGTGATTATCAGTGCATGCAGCAATGTGAGAATCTTATGAGGGCCAGTGTTGTTCTGGTCTCAATACTAACACGGGTTTTTGTGGCGTTCCCTTTTGTCCTCAGTAATCACATCATGGTGCTATATATATATATTTGATAATTCATTCATTAGGTCTATTAAAAGAAGAACTAAGTCTGTAATTATAAGTTGGAGAGCTGGTGATTATAACTTCAGATCTGTATTTTGGATACAAGTAGCCGAAATCATTTGTTATAACGATGAAAAAAGAAAAAAAGAACTAACATTGACCCTCATAGTACATAGAGGTGAGGGTGGTGGGTTTGTAACTTTTTTGATAGTCTGTATCTGGTCTTTGCTTTTATTTCTGATGATGATGATGATGTGTGCTGTGATTATGGGGTTTGATAGCTTATATGTATATAGTTCAATTGTGGGGGGAAGCTTTTGTTGGTTGAATTTTGTTAATTTGTTTACAAGCATTTCAAACTGTTTCCGCATGGCTGTGAAAATGTATCTGTTGAATTTGACAAAAAAAAAACAAATTTTTACACTGAATTAAAAATGATACTAAACGTTTACTGTTGTTTAAGTGGTTTTACCGTCTGAAGAAAAATACAAAATTGCAGATTATAAACAATACAATATAACATACTTTTCTCATTTTCTGTAGTTGCTTGATTAACATCAACGACGTTGAGAGCAGAAGGTTTATTAGGGCTGCTGTCACTTTAAAGGAGAAGTTCACTTTTACAAAAACTTTTGCTGATAATTTACTCACCCCCATGTCATTCAAGATGTCCATGTCTCTCTCTTCAGTCGAAAAGAAATTAATGTTTTTGACGAATACATTCCAGGATTTTCCCCCATATAAGTGACTCTATTGGGACCCAAACGGTTCAAGTTCCAATGACAGTTTCAGTGCAGCTTCAAAGGGCTTTAAACGACACCA
>JAUCMU010000021.1:11444957-11455199 GCA_032275025.1 Enteromius treurensis | reverse complement strand
AGTCTTGCTTGTCTCTGCGTCTCGGTCTGATGACGGCTCACTCAGGGCGGGTCTGAGGTAAGGCACCAGTTCAGTCTACGTGACACGCTGCTGTCAATCAAATATTGTGGGAGTGGCCTCTGTCTGTGTGACGACATGAGAATGGCTTGATTTCAGAAGGGGCAACTTATTCTTCTTTTAATTTAATAAAAATACTGTTGGATCTTTATCATTGTAGGGTGGTTGTGTACACACACTCCCAACACACATTTCAGTCCAAACAGCTTAAAAAGTGCATGTGGCCCTTAAAAAAATGTGAATTGTTTTTGGTGTAGAAGATAGTTATTTAAAGCAAGTTTGGTTATAAACTTACCAACTATAATGAAGTATTTGGTATGGAAATAAAATGCTTTATTAGAAGTAAACGTATGCTTAAACATCAAGTATTCACTCCCGCTATTAC
This sequence comes from Enteromius treurensis, assembly GCA_032275025.1. Classification (NCBI taxonomy): domain Eukaryota; kingdom Metazoa; phylum Chordata; class Actinopteri; order Cypriniformes; family Cyprinidae; genus Enteromius; species Enteromius treurensis. The sequence goes on along the minus strand of JAUCMU010000021.1, from coordinate 11,454,757 downwards.
CATGCGCCGTATAAAAGCACTAAACAAGCACTTTAAATAAAAACCTTTAATGAGGTTTCTCAACTCAGTCAAACGCTATCATTTCAGTGGTTAATGGGTCCCAAACCATAAACGGCTTACATTCACAAAATAAAAAAGCCTGCAGTTTCTACATTTCATGTTATGAAGACAAATCAACGGATTGCTCTAAAAGTTGCTTCGAAACTCTATAGTTAAGAAGAAACTCTCAAAGGGCCATCAACACTGCATCAATATTACTGTAAGCAAAGTATGAGAATATACAGCTATGTCTTGGATATCATCTTCTTTAAAAAAAAAAAAAAAAAATTATATTCTAGTTTGTACATTATACAGTCTTGTTAAATCATATATTTAATCTTATATCAGTAATAAAGATGTAAATCAAGTTGATTCAGAAATCACAGAGGCAAAATAACACTGGTTTAAAATATACATGTGAAAAGGTTTCTAATTGTGTGCAAGTGTACTGAAAGAGAAAACAAAGGAGCAGAGAGGCATGATGGGACGGACAGTTGTAAAGGGGGAGAGGAAGTAAAGAAAAACGGATGAAAAGAAAAGGGGTGAGAGGAAGAGGGGGAGGCACAAAGGAGGTTCAGAGGTTGCTGAAGAGCTCGTTTCTTTTGCTCCAGTCCATCTGTGGAGCTCTCTTGTTGGAGCGTTTCTGGTGAGCGCGTTCCTTGGCCTGCTGCAGCGACAGGTTCAGAGATAGTCCTGCATCCTCACTCGAGGCCTTCGCTTTTGGTTTCTCCTGCAAACGTTTTTTCATTAGAATTAACGTTCTACGTTCACTCCTTATATACTCTTGAGAACAGACACCAACCTCTGGTGCTGAGGTGCTGGCCGGAGCTGCAGAAGTGGAGGTGTTAGAGGAGGTGCTGGAGGTCGACAAGCTCATAGATACTTTAGGCTTTTCTTCCTCGGTTGCTTTTCCATTCACCTGCAAAAAAAAAAAAAAGCATTGATTTTCATATAAATACAATTAAATAACAACAAATATCTGCATTTCTTTCAGTTTCAGTCCCAGTTGACTTCCACTGTATTTCTATACAATGCAAGCCAATGAAAGCTTGAATCTGTTTAGCAACCAACATTCTTCAAACTATATTCTTTAGTCTATTTACGAAGAATCAACATCAAGGGGGGAATAGATGATGACAAAATTGATTCGAATTTCCATTGAAGTGCAGTAACAAAAACAAACCCCTAGATGGACCTTGAGCTTTCAGTTCACAGTTTGACTGTGGGCCTGTCCTAAGTGTGTCACACTTGAGGTATTGGCCGAGTGCATGTGACAGGAAGTACACACACAAGACCGTCCCAGGTCTGATAAATGCCAAAGCTAAATCCACACCATCTCTAATTGCACTTCAGGGCATTATTTGAGGCTAAGTGTATCCCATGACACGTGCAGGAAATCGTGAGATACTGAGGGAAAGCGTAAGCTGAATTGATCAAATGTGTTTACTGGTGTAGTGCATTTTGTAAAACTTTTGGAAGTGTTTTGTTTTGTTAAAGTTGTGGTTTCAGATACACAGGAACTACTGAACAAACATTTCATTTTTTGGAAATCAAAACGTGTCATTTAAGTTGTGCAATTTATTAACCTCACATGCAACTGCTGTTTTGTAAGTGTGTCCTACTGGGTAATTAAATGTTCTACATTCACATGTGGTCAACATGTTCCGAGTTAATACAGGACACACATAATGTAACAGTTATGGTCAGCATTAAAATGTACATGTGACATGTTCCTGGATCAGCATTTGACGGAGCAGTTTATAGTTTTTGTAAAGTTTAGTCTAACAATCAGTGATTCTTTTATCATTTCCTCTGATTTTAAGGATTAATCATGGTTAAGGTTAGGTTTAGGTGCAGAGATATGGTAAAAACTACCTTTTTTAGATTGATATGCAGTTTCATGGTCAACAAAATATGTAGACCTACTGTATATGAACACATCTTGGCAAAATCAAGACGTGTGTTAAGGTCACAGCTCACTGAGTCTGACATTTTTCGCACATTAAAAAAACTTTTCTACCACTTTGGCCACTTTAAATTCGTCATAAAAACTTTAATTGACCATAAAAAAATTACTTAACCCATAAGGACTCACGGTGACGCGCGTGTCACACACACTACTGATTATCTGGAAAGGTCTTTTTAAAGCATTATCCCTCACTTTCAACTCTGGAAGTCCTTATATGACATATAATCAACGCTCAGGGTCAGTCATGTGACAATATTTGCATTTTTTGTTGCCATGACAACATTTCTAAAATGGATTTCTTGAACAAAATGATTTAAAACAAGTTACGAAGATATTGTGGTGACATATTTGTCACATCAGGCTGTTAACAGTAGACAGTTATAACAGTAGGCGGAGTTTTGATGTGACGTATTTGTCACATTAAGATAAACGGTAATGAGCTGCTCAATTTAGCTGAATCAAATGCAAACACTTTATTACTTCTTCAAAAGGTTTTTGTTTTTATCTTCCTAGAAAAGTTTAAATATTGATATATGTTGTAGAAGAGCAAAAAATACTCTAATAAAGCAAATAACTGATACAAATGTATTTTTTTCAATGGAGAAGTATATGCCCAATGTAACATATATGTAACATCGAAAATGTATCATAAACGCCCAATGTCATATATATGTAACATTACAGACTTTTCATTCAGTTTGCACATTTTCAATAAGTGAAAAAAAATCTAAAAATTGATTTCTGGTTAAATCATATACAAGAAAAGGTAGAATTGAAGTAAAATGTAATGGTCGCAATTATGTAGTTTTGAAAAATGTTTCAGCAAACCAAATAAAATGCAAAAACTGTATTGCTTCTTAAAAAGTTTTTATTTTCCCAGTAAAGTAATAATTTTGATGTATGTAGTGGAAAAGCAAAAATGCTCTTATAAAGCAAAAAACGGATAAAATGTATTTTCGTCTGTGGAGAAGTAAATACCCAATGTAACATATATGTTACATCAAAAATGTATCGTTAACGCCCAATGTCACATATATGTAACATTACATATCTCTCAAACAAGGAGGGGTTGAATTTTAAAAACAACTTCATAAACATGTTATAAGTGGTCCATTTGGTCTGTTTTATTTGCCTCATAATTTTTTCCTACAAGGAGAAATTGGTCCTGGTCCTTATGGGTTACATTTATCATAAAAAGGTTTCAATCAGGTTCAATTTTCCGCATCCATAACAAGCATTTTGATAGAAAAGGATGATTTTTTTGAAAAACTTTTTTTCCTCTCTTTGTGAACAAACTGCAGTCATTAGTAAGCACTTAACAGCCATAAACTGAAATGAAGTGTTACAATATACTAGATCCTCAGTCCATGGTTTTTATACCATCACAAACTTCAGTCAGCAGGCATGAAGTATCTATGGTAAACTGAGATTTTTTATTTTAATGAGGCTCTTATGCTCACGGTGTATCAATTCATTCGATTAAAACGTAAAAGTTATATTGCAAAATGTTCTTACAATTGAAACTAAATTTAAAATGATGGTAAATATTAAAAATAGAAATAAAATTGACTGACATGCCCTTATAGTTGCAATTTCAGAATAACTAATGTAAACCACATAATCCACAAATCTCAAAAGTAGTGATGGATTTACAGGGCTCAAACTCTGTGTGCTGTTCTACAGCTAAGAAAGAGCCAGGAATCCTTTATCAGAGCCAGACAAACACCTGAGGGTGAAAGAGTATCTGAAAAAATAGCAGATTTATAGTTTGATAAAGTTACAGATATTTGTGTAGTGTGAAGAAAAAGAGCAAAAGACTCTTCCTGCACTCCCTTTAGATGTTTTATCTACCAGTAGATGCAGAGAGCTTCCATTAAGTTGGTGATTATCTGCTCCAGGTTATCATTCTCTCGCAGCTGGTGTAATCTGGCAGGAGGAAAACTGACAGAGAAGAGCTGCTGGACAGGAACCAGGACACTGCAAAGAGGCCTGAAATCTGGTTATCAGACTCCACAGATTTACCTTCGTCCTAATGCTGTCTGTCTAATCCCATCACTGACGCTCAGACACTACTACACTTTATCAACCAATCAAATGTGATCGTGTAAATTTAGCATGTGCAACAAAACCAGGCACATCGCACCGAAATGGGTCACATGCACATGTTTGCATGTGAAGATAATCGGTCCACTTAAGTCTTGAACAGTACTCACCTGCTCTTCTGCATCACGGCTGGAAACAGACTCTGGAAGAGGACCTGAGAACACAGAGGGACAGACAAAGATCAAGTTAAGAGATTCATGATTATAACCCTATTATTAACTAAAATGCCACTGCCAAAAGGTTTTGAATCAAAGCACAATGGCTAAAAAGTGAGTTCCCTCCAAAGAAAAACAGGAAACATGCAAAAAGCCTTTATAGAATTGAATGGGAATTGGGAAAGATGGCTGTTGTGGTTGAAATAATGAATAAAAGATGTGTGTGGGTGTTGCTCTTGGAAAAAGTCCAACAGTCCGATGGTCAGTTCATCGTAACATTGTAGTTTTGGCAATAAATTTCTCATAAATCTGTTGCTCTATTACCTTTAAAAAAATGAAGTAACATGTATGTTATGCTACTTTGTGTCATAGTGGAGTGATTAGGCCACCAACACAAGTCTGTCTGGCACATTTATAGTGGGGGTGACTGACTTCCTCCATTTCTCATACTGTTTGCATGGTCTTGATCACCAAGACAACATGCTGGCAGTGTGCTGTTGATTTTGGCTAATCCTCACATGTATAGACAGAGCCACCGCAGGCCTCGAGTTGATGTTTAACCAGCAGTCTGTTAATATCTGAGTGTGTGTGTGTGTGTGTGTGTGTGTGTGTGTGTAACATCATGTGAAATGTTAGACAAAATGAACAAAGTTGTTCTTGATCAGCAAAACCACACTTAGGGTCAAGGGTTAGAAGGACGGAAACCAACTCTGCAGATGAAAAGCACACTATAGCTGGTTAATTTGTTACGCTTCTACCTGTGAGATGACTTTCAGTCGGAAGGACATCACAGCTTCTGAAAAAGGCTTCTGTCTCAGGATCCACCACTAGCAGTCTGGTCTCATCTCCTCCTGCCTTGATGGCCGCCACCACCTCTGAATGCTGCATCGTGTGCACAGGAACGCCGTTCACCTGCAGAAACAAAAGACAGTAATGCATACGTTTCGAGGCAAAGATAGGGACCTAAATCGTGATAAGGAAGGATTGAGGAAACATTGGCAGGAATGTAGGAAGTTTACATTCATTCTGATATATATGGATATTTAAATGAACAGTAGTTTCCCTGGATCATTCAAAGCATGTGGTTTCAGCTGTCAGCACCTGTGGTTCTGCAGGGAACTTCGGGGGACATTTTATTGAAGCCAGTGATATATATATATATACACACACACACACACACACAATGGTAAAACAATTATATTAAATTCAAGTTACAAAAAAATATCATTTTACATTTTATTTGTTGATTTGTTTTTTTACCTAATGTAATTTATTGCTTAATTTTAATTTTAAATGAATTTTAATGTTCTATAATTACAATTACAATTGACATTATATAAAAAATAAATGACTACAAACATACAAATTAATTAATAATTTTTTTATTTACTGTTTTAAAGTAATGTAATTTCTAATTTCTATATAATTTGAATTTAAAAATATAATTCTATTTAATTTAAACACTATTTCAAATTAAATTAAAAACTATTCAAATATAAATACAGATTTTCCTTGCAAATATTACAATTTACAATCATATATTTGTTTCTTGATATTATTATTTAATTCGCACTATTCACACCAATTCAGCTCAACTAACATTTTGGCAATACAAATGTGAAAACGTGTTTTGGTCTACACACAGTATATTATAACATACCAGCAGCACAGCAAATCTCCTTTCTCTGATGCTCTATTCATTTGAAGTTCTTATAGAAAGTCTAATCCCATGACCATGACTTCTCTGGTTCACAGAGAGGAGACACCTGGGAAAGACTGAGGTTCTGTTGGTCTATCCCATAATGCCTGAGGCTAAGGAATCTGCGTGGGAGATTCAAGGCAGGAGTGGGCTCTTAGGAATGCCAATCCCACTCTCCCATTCTGCAGGCAATTAAAACACAGCGGACAAACAACAGCCCCCTTATGTGTCACTTAAACGGCCCTATTACACATACACACACACACATAACAGGGAAGCAAAGTAAGAAATCCTCCGAGCTAGAGTGAAACACACTGGAGTTTGTGAACAGACCTAGCATAGCATGTTTTTATCGTCATGCTCGGGTAAAACCACGGGACTCATGACATGCCTGACATTTAAATGTCTCAGCTCTCCGGAATCTGAGATGAAACGCAGGAAATGAGAGTGAAAATAAGAACAGGGATCCTGAGAGTGTGAAAACACTCAGTGCTTTGAAGCAGGGCGGCTGGATGAACTGAGCGTTCAAAGAAAAGGGTTTGGTGGCATTTGGAGAGAAATAAGACTTAAAAAAGGAAGAATCTTCTCAGTCAAACTGAAGAGGCCCGGATTTGTGTCAACCAGTCAAGCAACCAGTGAAAGGGCATGATTACTTTAAATGTGTGAAATTAAAACTGTGAAAAACACATGGCCGCAGATTGAGTTACAAATCAGCCAAAACCATTTCACCATTACCCTGAGAACATGTACATGCTTTCACTAAAGCCATGTACTTAACACTAGTGATACTACACAGGCTTTGGGAGTGACAACCTTATTTAAATCCAAGAGTGACACATCTCAAACATGGTTTTATCATTAGTAACTAGCAGCTAATCTGCTATCTGTTCTATACACAATACTGTACTTGTCATTAGCAGAAATGATCAAAAATGAATTCAAGTGAAGAACAGATTTCACTAGACTAAATAACAAAACTGTGCATAGATTAGGATTACATAAAAAGAGAAATTTGACAGGGATGAATATATTTCAGTGGCTTTTTCTCCCTATCAGCCTTTTTTGAACTTTCTTTGAAGTCTTTTGGACCAATATCACAGGCGTAGTAAGTGGATTGAGTCTGGCATTATATCAGTGGTTTGATAAAAGATATGCGCCTCTGAGCTCTCCTCAGGTGTTCAGTAATCCCAACACTCCCAGAGACAGTAATTACACTGGCCACTCCTTCACTGATAGATAATGAGATTAACAGTCCAAACCGCTCAGCCATTTATAGTTAACGCTCTGTGCAACTATAAAACATCACTCTGTATCCTACCATTCAAATTTGATTATATTTAAGTTATATTTAGTTAAAATATGGTTAGATATTGTGAAATATTATTAAAGTTTAAAATGCTAAAATGTAATCTATGGGGTGACGGCAAAGCTGAATTTTCACTTCTTTCACATCATTAGCAATGTTAACAACAGTTGTTCTGCTAAAATTTGTTTTTTTTTGATTCTCTGATGAATAGAAAGTTCAAAAGAACAGCATATATCTAACTTTTGATCGATTTTAACGCATTTTTCCCAAATAAAATGATTAATTTCTTTCAAATAAATCTTGTATTACAGTGATATACATCAATTTATTTAACTATTTCTATATAAAGAGAGATGCTATCTCAACACAACGGTTTATTACCACACATTCCTCAGGTACACACACAGTTGTTTAAATTACTGATTAAATATGGTGTATTGTACCTGCACTATTTTATCTTGGGGCCGAAGTCCAGATTTCTCAGCTGGGGAGTCCTCATCCACTGCCCTGATGTACTGGCCAGGTTTCGTCTTCTCTGTATGCAGGTTAAAGCCATATCCGGTGGCACCCTTCTTCATGTGACAGAGACGTGGACGCAGCTCATTCTTTGATTCCTATAAACAAACAATAAACAAGGAAGGAAATTAAGAAAACAGCTGATACACTGATATATCCTGTACACACAAAACAGACTGTAGAAACTGTTTCTTGTCAGTTGTGATAAGATATATCTCTCAAATGTATACTAAAGTTAAGTATTTCGAACAAAGCAACGATTCCAATTCCCTTCACTGCAACCTCATATATATTTATATATTATATATAGGGTTCAAATCAACCTAACCTTTATCACACACCAGAAAAATGTACAAAAGAAAGAAGTTCCAAAGCAAAGCCACCCACCGAATGCGATACGCGTTAGCTTCCTGAAACCTTTAAGCTTACAATAATCTGAGCAACACTTTCTAAATAAAACCACAGAAATGTATAAAACCTACAAAGCAATCGATTTGAAGTGAGAAATAAGCCGTTTACCATTTCGAAGAGGACTCAGTACGTCAACATCCCGAAATGAAGCACTGAAAAAGTAGAAGTAACGAAACTGACCTGTCATCCGTGTACTTCCCTCTTTAGCAAACCAGTCTATAATATATGGTCGAAATTATACAAACAGATAAGAAACCAAACATCTACCTGCTGTGCTCGTATTGATCTACGGATGTTTCATACATAAGCTGGCAAAACATGAAAACTAATACAGAAGGAAGTTTGTTCACGTTTATTAAGGAAATATATTAAAATGAGCACAAAATGATAGTTTTTGTGTAGTTTACAGTCCAGTGTTTTGTCTTATGTTCCCACAATCCCAGAAATAATGCAAAATAAAGTAAAAATATTTATAATAAAAATAATATTAATAATAACAATAATCTACTACTGCTGCTGATTATTATTACATTATATTATAAACAAACAAACAAACAAAAAATCGCCTTAATTTAAGTGTACTGACAACTTTTTTGATTTATTCATCCAAAATTTTGCAAAAAAGGGCCATACTTGTATATTCCCACATCCCTATCAATAACACTCATGTAATACTAACAATAATATTATACATTATAATTTTTAAAATAGATATAATTACATAAGAAGAAAACCATACATGATACACTGAAACAATTTATGAGATTAATCATGATTAGTTCTTTTAATATTTACATTAACCTGTGTTATGTTATAAAAAGCTATCTCAGAATTATTACAGGTAACCCAATCAATAATCCAGGCCCACTGCAAAACCATTCACCACAAGGGTTAAGTGCTCATGACAGCAGTACAAAGCTGCTGTGTACAGGCTACGTACTCCCCGGGAGGCCTGCTCTTCTGGGAAACCGGATAGCAGTGCATCATGAAGGGGTTAGGACTAGGGTCACTGAATGTGCTCGACACAATTAACAATACCGGCTCTTCAAAAAACACTAGCTGGAGGCTAACCACAGGTCACAGATACAGCTGACAACGGCAAAGATATCCTCATTACTGTCCCCCAAAGAAAACGTGCCTGACTGTAGGCACTAATGAAAGGAAGAACCCTTCTAACAGGTGACTATGCAAAGGCAAGACCTATCTGAGCTCTGATTAGCATAGGCTTAGCCAGCAGAGGCCATATGTTAGGCTAAGAGTTTAATCCCTCCTGCTGAACACAAGCCTTCGACTGAAGAGCTCTGTTTGTGGACGGTGTGTGACAAAGTAAGGCCTGGTAATCAGAACCAACTGTCCCCCTTGATCAAAGCACTTAACCCCAGACTCCCCCGGAGAGAGAGTTCCTGTAATAAGTGTACTGTAAGTCACTTTGGATAAAAAGACGCACAAACCAAAATGGAAAGGAAAAGGAAAGGACGTGACATGTGGCCAGGTATGGTTTCCCTCCCATACTAGGAATTAGTGCTCTGCATTTAACCCATCCAAGTGCACACACACAGCAGTGAGAAGTGATCAACCACGCACACACACACCGTGAACACA
>JAUCMU010000021.1:11410375-11420375 GCA_032275025.1 Enteromius treurensis | reverse complement strand
TTATGCCGGGATACGGTTTTGGTTTGTCAGGTGAAAGAAACAGAGTAAGGGTGAAAACAGACGTAAAAGCCGGAAAGGTTCAGCCCTCTCTGGTGCTGACTCTGGGTTCAGCCAGTGAGCTGTGGATGATGCCTGAGATGGACTCCACCCCCTCGCCCTCTAGAAAGGTCCGGTGGTCTCCCTCGATCACGTGAACTGACACCTTCCCATCACACACCTGCAGACACAATCTAATTATTAACACTGCAGGCATGCATTATAACAAGTCTTTCTCTCAGCATGATCTCATTTCCAGATTCAGTAGCACTTCCTGTGGAACTATGCTTGCTGTACACACAATATGAGCTACTTCTCAAAAGGTGATCACAGTACAATTTGTTTGTTTTGTTCTCGTTTCCAGAAAACACAGTTGCTAGCAGCTAACATACTTTTGTCATTGCTTTGTTAAAGACTTTATTGTGATTGCAAGTATTTTCAAAATAAAACTTGTTTGATTACTTAATGTATGAAAAAAAAAAAAAAAAAAACCTTTCTCATTACACCGATCTAGCGGAACCCACTTCTTGATTCAAATAAAAATAAAAATAATAATAATAATAATAGAAAATAATAAAAAATTTCTGGTATATGCTGGTTGAAAAATTAGAACCATATAAAAGTCAGTATTATTATTAAAAGTAATGTTTAAAATATATTATTTCTTTAGATTTTCTCATTTTCTCAAGTTAAAAATAAATGACTGTTTAAAGGTTTGGGTAATTTAAAAACACTTTATTTCCATTCAGCAAGTTACGCCATAATCCACAAAAAGATAAAATAATAATAGCAAAAAATAATATAGAAAACATTGTACTGTCATAATAACAATAAAACCTCAGGACCAGTGCTTTTGTCAATTTTATTATTTGTAAATTTCTATTTAGCTTTAATTTTTACATATATTTATATATATATAATTTTTTAAAAATTATTATTATTATTATTATTATTATTATTTGGCCATTATTTAATATGTAATTATTTAAGTTTTTAGTCCTTTTAGGACTTATTTTATTTCAGTTACTTCCAAAGGAATTGTTTTAAATTTAAACGTTAAAGTTTATTATTTAAATTAAATGACTACTTTTATTCAGCAAGAACACATTAAAATGATTCAAAGTGACAGTTAATGCTTTAAGACTACAGAAAGTATCATATTTTTGGTCCATATCTTTACCTCGTGGAGTTTGTAGTCAGATCCTAAACCATCCCCGTACTCGCTGCTGGCCTTGGCTCTCAGCAGGGTGACGTTGCCGTGATACTTGGAAGTTGGAACATAGCGGTCGGCAGCCTTCAGTTTGTGGTAAAATGTAGAAGCAGCAAAATGGAGCATATCTCGGCTGACATTCTTATGGCTGGATGTGATCAGATCAACAGCCTTGTCAACACGGGCCTCCAGGTCTGACAGAGGTAACAATGTCTCCAACAGCTGTGTGAAAGATTAAGGATAAAGAGAAAGCATTAGCTTGATCACCGACTAAACTGTAATGAGTCTTTTTAGAAAAGACCATTTGCAATAAATTAACTTGTAAAGAAAGTACCTTGTTGTACTCGATGCCAGTGAACTGTTGGATAAAAGCACACAGAGCTTCAGTCTCTGCCTCAGACTCTTTGCCAGGGGTCAGTTTGGCTCTGTAACTCTGTCAGAGAATAAACAGAAATGATGACCGTGTGACCTAGCATAGCACATTTCTCTTTTTTTAAAGAGTTCTGAGCTCTTTTACTGCACCTGTGTATAAGCTGCCACATAAGAGTGTGAGCCGTCAAACAGGAAGAGGTATTCCACAGGGCATTTGGATGCCTGCAGCTGTGAGCACATCTCAAAAGCCACACAAGCACCGAATGAGTAGCCGGCGATACGATACGGCCCCTCTGGCTGCACCTGCCTCACACACTCCATGTAGTAAGCAGCAAGACTCTGGATACTGTCTAGAGGAGCGGCTAATGATGGACAAAACACAGTTATGACTCCGTAAGCTATTACACCCCTAATATATATACACACACACACACACACACACACACATTATATTATATATATCCTTGATCTTGTGTTTGTACCTTTAGTGCACTGCAGGCCATAGCATGGCACACTAAGCTTGCTGGTTAGAGTCTGGAAGGCGGCAATGGAGCCCTCGATGGGGTGAACGAGGAACAAGGGCCTTTCAACACTTTGGACATTGTTCAGCGGGGTCACTGTGGGGCTGTCAGGGTTAACCAGCATCCGGCTCAGATCTGACTCCAGCAGACCTTGCACACCTGATCGTTTTGCAGGAGCAGCTCGGGAATCTGGGAGAAACAAAATGAGAGAAAAAGTTACATATTGATGCATTCTCCAAATAATTCAATGTATCTTACAAAACATTAAATGACATCTTCTGAATGAATCAGAAATGTATCTTTTAGCAAATAAAAAAGTTCATCATATTGTGGATAACAAAATAAGTTCTGGAAGAAAAACACATTGGGTAACGATATTGACACAAATCACATGCTCACCCTCTTTTACTCCTGATTGGCTGGAAAGCTCCCGAAGCTTATTAATGGTCAGCTGTCGGATTTCCCTCATTGCCATTACAATGTCATAGTCCCTCTCTAGAGTCTGCCTAACCTCAACACCCATCAGCGAATCAAGACCCAGATCAGCCAATGAGGCGTCAGCATTCAGACTGCTCACATCACGCACACCTGAGAGAAAAAAAATAAAATTAAAAAAAAAGTGCCACATATCAGCCTTTAAACATTTCAGGTCTGAGCTTTTACCCAGAATATGAGCCACAGCCTCCACCAGGTCTCTCTGTCCGCTTCCTTCTCCTTTAGCGACCACCACTTTCTCCGCCAACACAAAGCTGGACATTACAGGCCGCTGCTGGCACAGGAACCTATCCAGTACGTCCAAACAGGAAGACATGCGCTGTGGCAGCGTGCCACCGATTACAGCATCATTGCCACCCATGGTCTCCAAAACGACACCCACATCTCCAATAGCACCCCACTGTATGGCCAGTCCCGGCAGGTTGTCATGACGGCGCTGCTCACACACTCGCTCCATGGTAGAGTTGGCAAAGCCGTAGTTGCTCTGTCCAGCGTTACCTCGGCCACAGCTGACTGAGGAGAACACCACAAAGTGCTGAAGCTCTGGACACTTCTGCCTAGTCACACTGCGGAGAAGGAGTCATTTATTAAAATTCCACAGAAGCCACAACTAAATTAAAGGAAGAAAATATTCAGGAAAACCTATCCCTACCTGTCTAGATAAATGGTTCCATCGTATTTGGGTTTGTTAACGTCGATGAAGTGCTGTGGGGTCAGATTCTCCAGCATGCCGTCTTTAAGGACCTGGTTGACAAAGAGAAGCAAGTGTTATATTGGTCCTTAATTGGACTACAAAAAAAAGTGAACTGAAAGCAACAACTGAATATTACCATGGCAAGGTGGAAGATGCCACCAACTGGACCCAAGCGGCAGGCCTCAGTGATGAGACGCTCCGTCCCTGCCAATGAGCTGACATCACTAGTGGACACAAGGACCTGGATGCCCATGGCCTGCCACTCTCGAATGCGCTTGGCTTGATAACCTGTAAAGAAAACAAACATTTTAGTGTGTTGACCTGGCAAACATCATCATTTATATACTAGTACAATATTTATTAATATTATGAATTTAATTTAATTAAAATATTTTTTTTTATCTTATTTTAGATGCATTTGATTTTCTATTTAATGAAAACAATTAAAATGTTTTGTACTTTAGTGCTTTTGGCGATTTTATTATTTTAATAATTCAATTTTTCTATTTAGATTTAATTGTCTATTTAATTTAGTATTTAGCCATTTTAGTACTTTAAACGGTTTTTCAATTTTTTCAAATTTTTTTTCAGTTTTATTTCCATTAAAAAATATATATGTTTTAATAATTTATGTGCTTTTGCTATTTCTGTTAATTTGTATTTTAATACTTATGTTTTAGCTTACATGTACACTTATTAGATAATAAAAACTGAAAATATATCAAATGTAAATGTTACATAAATAAGATGTACACATAACTTCAGTCTTGCTTAAATTTATTTTGTTTTACATAACAACATCACTGACTAATACTGACATAAAAACTGATCAAATCCTAGTGCATATTTACCATTGCGGATGCCAGAGCGTGATGTCAGCACCAGTTTGCGAGCACCTCTCTCAGTGAGCCATTGGGCTAACTCCAAACCGAAACCACCCAGACCACCAGTGATGATGTACGAGAGCGAGGCAGGGAAGAAAGTACGGCAGATGGCTGGAATAGATAGAAGAGAGGCTGCAGAAAGAGTGCTGCTCGTCTCCTCTGAACGTACCTGAGAGGTAAAATTAGAGAAAAGCAATCAAGGGATGAGAAATCTATCATCCAATATTAAATTTTTTTATGCAAGTTCCACCTAAAATGAACCACCACCATTACCTGCAGCAGGACTTTGCCGATGTGTTTGCCCTGAGCCATGTAGCGGAAGGCGTCCTCCACCTGGTTCCTCTCAAAGACAGTGGTACGTAATGGTTGAATGACTCCGCTAGCGATTCCCTTCTTCAAAAGCTCAGATACCTCCTCCCATTCCCTGTTCCCCTCCTCAAACAAAGCATCCAGCAGGATACCATGGAAGGCCACGTTCTTCAGGAACAGAGCCATACCTTAATCAAGAACAATTGGACAGTTACATTTAACGTATGGAAGTGTAAAAGTAAGGGAATAATAGATCTAAGATGACTGTTGATCGATTCAGAAACTGTTGTACATCTGGGACGCACCTAGTGGTGTGTTGTTGGAAAGGTCATATTTGCCGATCTCCAGGAAACGACCATGTCTGGCCAAACAACGCAAGCTGGCCTGCAGCTTCTCTTCAGCTAGGGAGTTCAGTACCAAATCAACTCCTGAAAAAAAAACCCCCACACATACACATGGTGGTTTAATACGTCAATCCACAGCAATATTAGATGCAATACTGCGGTGTACTCAGAATCATTGTAATGTAGTCTATATACCTTTGCCTTGAGTCTGGAGCATCACATGCTGTTCAAATGAGGCGTCTCTAGAATTAGCAAAGGATTCTGCTGTAAGCTGTGAGAATCTTTCCTGCAGGTACGCCTTCTTCTCTCCAGAACCTGTGAATCAAAACGAGATTAACGTCAGCAGTGTTCATTTTTTTTAGCAGGCATTTTAGTCATAGCTTTTGTCCCTCTTTGAAAAATCTCCACTAAATACACTCAATTTACAATATTGCGTCATATTTATTATAGCCAATTTCACTCGGACTACAATGGCATTTAATTTAGTCTCATAGTAACAAGTGTCAGGAAAATGAAACCAAATCAAGATGTCATGCATGTTATTTTCCATTATCCAATCGAATGAATGGAGAGTAGGGTTGTGCTGATAGACGATAGTATCGTGTATCGACGACAGTCAGAGATATCGACAATATCAGATGTCTTTGTGGATAGTCAAGACGATATTGGGCTTTGTGGATAATATCATGTATTGGTGATCTCACAGGCTGGCGATTTGACAATATGAAAAATTACTATATCGCGCAACCCTAATGGAGAGATGGGAATTCCCTTGTGATGATGAAAGTTTAACGCTGCTTAGGAAGTACAGAGACTGCAATAATGCAGGAGAAATTTTTAGTGTCTGTAGCGGTTAGCCAGAGCTGTCTTTTACAGTTTTTGCTAATATTACAGTTTACTTAACAGCAAAAACCAAGGTGGTTGCCTAGCGACAAAATAAAAGCAACAAAAAAATGCAGCAAGATGCATTTGTCTGATTGGGGCCTTGAGGAAGCAAAAGTCCATCACTTACCGACAGTTGTGAAGACGCGGCAGCGCATACTAAGCGCAATAGCAATAGCGGCCTGTCCCACCCCTCCAGAGCCTGAATGAATCAGCACGCTTTCTCCAGGCCTCAGACGCCCTCGTACCACTAAGGAATAATATGCAGTGGCATATACAACTGGAACGGAGGCGGCCTGCTCCAGCGTCCTGCACATAAACCCAGCTTCAGTTCGCATTGTTCATTTTGAAGGAAGACATTCGGATTCAGAGGTGCTGAGGTTCTCACCAGCTAGATGGAACATCCCAAAGGAAGCGCTTGTCTGCGTCCACACAGGTGGCTAGACCTTTAGCTGGCAGCAAACCCATTATGCGCCGCCCACTGGAGTCTCGCCCCGAAAACTCCATTCCCAGCATGCATTGCTGCAGTGCTATGTCTCCTGTTTGGACAAAACAAGAAGATTCTCTTCACTAAATCTTAAAAGAAAAACGTAAGCTAGTATGCGAGATTTCACAAAGACAAGATTGGGTACAAACCAGGGATGGCATCTGGAGGCAGTTTGCCAGTGGCCAGCATGATGTCTCTGAAGTTGAGGGAGGAGTAGTAAACACGGCAGAGCTGCACGTTGGGATTGGATGGGACAAAATGGCGCAGCGGGGAAGCGATCCATCTCAAAGATGAAAGATCACCGCGAGTTAAAACATTGACGTAGGCCTGCTCTGTCAGCTCCTCGCTCAGATCTAAACATGAATGCATAGAATAGACTATCACAACATGCCCAAATACTTTATCCATAAGTTTGTCACTAAAAGTCTTATTAGGACTTTTACCTTGTGTTAATAACTGATGTCTAAAAACACCCCACTGTCCATCACGGGACACGTTCATGACCAGATCCTTCTTTAGTAATGCTTTCATCTCCTTTTGGGTTGGAACAAGGGAGGTGACTTTAGCATCCTTACACAGATTAGAAACAAATGCACACCTATTGGAGAAGAGAAAAAAAGACCATGTACATAAATACTATATATACATTTATACTACAAAACGTTCCGCTGCATAATCGTGACAGCAAAAATATAATAGCATTAAAGTACAGTAGCAAATGCGGAGAACTGATTGCACAGGAATACGACGAACCGTATACGATTGCCTCCGGGCTCCTGTCTGAGGCAGTTCACCATTCCCACCACTCCATTATGACCCTTAGTGGCAATGAGCCAGACTGGGATATCAGATGACTCAGCTAAAGTGCTCTAATGAGAAAAGAAAAAGAGACAGAAAGGGTTAGAAGCATGCATTAGGATTTAAAGAGTTTGCAGATTGGTTTAAGTCTGCTGTTATGGGATTGCAGTGTATTCTTGGATGGCTTGGCAGCACAACTAACGAGTTGCATGATTACTGTCATTACGAAAACAAAGTTGTTACACATTTTTACCTCACATAGTAAGATGAGGAATTATCAAAAAACATAACAAAATGTAGGGCGGGGACTTGAGCATGTCTATTATTTTGCTGATTCGAATTTGAGATGCGTGCATTGTACGGAATATGAACGCAAGCTTGCAATAAGGAGGACTAAATGACTGGCTAAGTTTTGCACATGCCAACAGAGGGAAGGCTGATGTTTTCACCAGAAGACACATTTTTAAGGAAACATTACAAGATCACTTACTTCCATTCAAAAAAATAAGAATCATATACACGGATGAATAATTTACAATCAGATCTATAATTATTTTCTTAGTCTGATATTGTGAAATTTCATTTTATGCTGACCTTTAAAGTCTCCACCCATTTGTAGTCAGTAGGGTCCACAACAATAAGGATAGGTTGATTCTGAGGGGGCTGTTCGTGCCGATGGCAGAGGAAGAGAGCAGAGCCGTAATAGGACTTTCTTAGCATGACCACATTTAAGGAGGCCTTCTGGAAGAGCTCCTCCCATTCAGTCTGAAAACCAAAAACAATTCCGTTTAGAACCTGAGAACACTTCACTGAGCCAGACAAAACAAAATAAAAGAACAGACAAAACAATACACTGTGTTATTTAATGTTGTTACTTAAATACAACATTGTTATTCACTTTCATTTATGTTGTGGATCTGACCGATTTAGCATGTTAAAGTCTTTAAGCACACACCTGTGTCAACAAACCCTCCTGGTTGTTTTGAGATGTGAGGAAGGCTACCGTCTCTCCCAGAGTGTCTCCTCTCAGTAGGGTGTGGATCAAAACAAATCCGCCTTCCCTCACAGCTGAAGTCAGGTTCTCTATCAGAAGTGCAGGGTTGGTGGTGTGCCCTGTTGCACAGTTACATACAACCAGGTCAGCCCCATTCAGATCGCCTGTTGCTGGGCCCTGAAGAGGGTCCCACTGAGCAGATGAGATGCCCTGCTCTTCCATGGAGCTCTGGTGAGCAGAAAGCTGGTCAATGGTGACATCTGAAGCGGTGTAGTCAAGACGCAACATTGGCTGGATATTGAGGAGACCAACAGCCCGAGAAAACACATGCCCATCAGCGGCTAGAGCCTGAAGAAGAAGAATACATGTTGAGAACTTTCAACCGTGTCATGCACCTGACCTTGTTTTCAACCATAAATAATAAATTCACCACACCTCCACAACTTTGAGTTTTCCAGGAGTGCTGTTCTCAAGAGCCGTGTCCAAGCAGTGACGTAACGCCTGGGAGTCCAGCAGACCGTTAAGCAGAGGGTCTTGAAGCAGACAGTCTCTTTCCTTCTCCACTGTCTGTTCCAGCTCAGAGCACAAGTTTCCATTTAGCTCCAGTCCGCACAGCACAGAAAGCAACCGCAACAGGCCTTTCTCTGCCTCTGCTCCAATCAGCTGGCTATCTGTTACACCTTCTAACCCAGGGATGGAGATCTTCACTCCCTGATTGGCCAGCTTCCTCTGCAGACGCTGTATTAGACCTGCAAGTGCAGCATAGGAAAAGTAAGTACAGTGTCACTGAAATGAAGGAAAATACCCCAGAAAACTAAATCTGGGGACAAAAATGAAATCATTTTAGGTTCATCTAATTTTACAAAAAGTTTCAATATAAAACATTAGATTCATCAAAAGCAAAAGACATTTATAATGTTGCAAAATATTTAACCAAAAAGCACAATATTATGATTTCTGAAGTCTAAAACCAGGAAAATTTTGCCATCACAGGAATAAACTGCATTTTACCATGTATTAAAATAAAATTGTTAACGATATATATATTATATACTGTATTTCTGATAGCCTTGGTGCGCAAAAAAGACTTCTTTCACAAATATATTTTTGTAAAAATTGAACGCAAATGCCATGCAGTTTTTTTTTCAAAGAAATGAAAATCACAACATGCCTTTGCAATGTCTCAGTTGTTCTCCAAGTTTCTCATTGGTTCTCAGGCAATCAGAGTCCATGTAAGGAACAAAAGCAAACTCCTCCAAAGTGGGTGGAGTCTGCTGCTGTTGGCGACGGGGTGCTACGGTAGCATGAAGCCCACAGATCTGAACTCCTCCAGCTGTTATATTGTCCAGGCAGCGGTTGACATGAACATCCACAGCTGGAAAGAAGAAATTTTGGTCAGACACATTTCAACTTAGAACAGGTTACATCAGACTTCAAGCAGATGGTGTGCCTACTACCTTTTTGGTCATCTGCATACTCATTTACTCTCTCCTCATGAAGTCTGGGGTCCACAAACACAGAGCGGATGCGGGTAGGCAGTCTCAAGCTGCGACCAGACAGCCCCACTACGATCATCTGCAGCATGGTGTCTAAAAATGTCACCCAGTTACCAGTCCACTGAAGTTTTCCAGAGTCACCTAAAAAAAACAAAACAGAAAAGAGCTCAGGACTGGCAAAATCATATTTCTGACAACAGCAAAATCAGCACAGGGATCAGGAAAGGTAGCGTTTGAGGGGAATTACCTGCATTGTTTGACTCCAGGATTCCCTGGAAAGTCTTGCCGTAGTCATATCCCCGCAGACGCAGCTCTTTGTAGATGTCTCCCGATTTCAAACGCAGTTTAGGATCTTCATTATCTACAGCTATTGGTTTATTCAGCTCAGCATGGAAAGCATCAAGTGCAGCATCCTCCAAGACACTCACCTTACCTGAGAGCAAAAGGATATCAGTGAGATCATGAATCTTACTATATA
>JAUCMU010000021.1:11367084-11409819 GCA_032275025.1 Enteromius treurensis | reverse complement strand
AGTTGTGAATGGTGTCTCATATTGACTGGAAACTCACCACTGACAGCCAGATTTCCATTCTCTGACACCTCAAAACGGTTAGTTGCAGGCATGAGTCGCACTTCCAGCTGGACAGACCCTGTGACCCAAAAACAATCTGGGTAACGCCAAGTCAAAAGGACTAGCTAACAACTAATCGGTTCCATTTAGTATCAGATTTAATACACAGTCTGGAAGCCTAGCAGAAACATCAGAATCAAAGACTCTCCGACTTACAGTACAAAATAAAAACAAATCTTCTACCTGTTTTGGGTAGGATGGTGGCTCTGTGGATGGTGACGTCTTCAAATGTAACAGGTGTGTGCTCCATAACTGCACCTAAAGATCTCATCAGAGTCCTCCAGGCCAGAACCAGGTATCCTGTGGCTGGATACAGCACCCGACCATCGATGCAATGTCCAATCATGTAGTAATCAGGAGACTCTGGGTTCATATCTGCACGAAACAGTCAAAAATAAGCACGGCATGACAGCAAAGATTAGAAAAACAGTCCTTTCAACTTCACAAGTACCCACCGATATTGTAGACAGTAGCTGAGGTGGATCCCCCTGAGCCAGCAGGGAAGTCCTCCACTTTGGGCACATCCCAGACCTGGGAATGATCCCACTTAATATGGGGGGAGATGAGTGGGGTCCCAGTCGGAACAGGGAATTCAACAGTTGGGAACAGTTTATTACTGTCCACGTTAATTCTGCAGATGCAAGAGAGTGTGCAGCAATCATTTAACATCAGAAATCCTCACAATTTGAGGTTAAAACAGCTAGAAAGGGAAGAGTATAAAAACCAACCCATTCATGTAGATCTTTCCCACATGAGAGAGGAAGAACTCCAGATTGTTGGCATGTCCTCTTTTCATTAGGGGGAGGAAGGCGCAGGTGGGTTTTAAGCTCCGCTTCAAGATGGCCTGAAGATTAATCAAGAGTATGTTAATAATTGAAATGGTTTTGAATTATCAAGACATGTTTATTAAGGTTAATTCCCTGTTACCTGCAGCAAAGCATGTGGGGCAATTTCTACTACCACAGCATTGTCGGGCACAAAGCTCAGTCCCTCCTGAAAGAGCACAGGGCTGACCAAGTTATTGACGTGGTACTCTGCAGATGAGTATAGCGCCAGTGGGCTCTCCCAGTCTACCTGCGGGATGGATGTGCTGACCCAGCGTGCTGAACGAGGCCTTGGGCTTTTGATTACCTAGAAGAACACGCACAAGAAGTCAGTTTCCATCTGTGCTGAGATGTTCATGTCCAGCAGAGGGCACTGTGACACTGCAATGCCTCACCAACTCACATTCTGCAGTGCAGACAGAAGGGCTGGAGCAATAGAGGCCATATAATACGAGTGGAAAGCCACACCGGCACTGCGCACTTCTTTGGCAAACACACCGCTCTCTTTCAGCTGAGCAACAAACTTGCTGACAGAGTCCTGAAAACCAAACGCTTACAGTTAGGTACTAGTATACATACTTTCATTCTGATTCTATCGATTAAAAAAGAATAAAATCTATAATTTATATAGTATAATATATAATAATATAATATATAAATACCAACTATAGTTGAGATTAATTGGAATACAGAATGTTTTTTGCCTATAAAAATGTTTTTGCTAATAAACTCTTCATTATTATTACTACATTTAAAATAACCTTAATTTCAGAAAAAAGAAAAATGTATATTTCTTAGAAGGCATATACCTGAGGGCCTGAGATGGTCACTGTATCCTCAGAATTGTGACAAGCAGGAACGACACCCTGTGGACACTGAGCTTTGCATTCTTCCCACGTTAGGCCTGAGGGGGGAGATGACGGGAGGGTTGGTAAGAAGAACCATTGGCAAGCTTGCGGAAAAAATTTATAGCATACATTGCTGAACAAAAGACTAGGCAAATCCCCCATGCAGGGACGCTTTTCATCTGATTAATGAAACAAAGCATGTGAGGCATATGCTGCCACACTAACCCACTGCAGCCATGCCCCCCGGGGGCAGGTTGGCCTCTTTAATACAGCGTCCTCTCCAGTAAGCAGCTAGAATGGCTTCGCTGTGGCTCAGAGAACCGTCAGCATAACCACACGCTAGCTCTCCTACAGAGTGGCCCACGATCCCATCAGGCTGAAGACCCATCCTCTGCAACATGTCAATCTGGGCAACCTGGAAATTTGAAAGGAATGCATTCAGGAAGGTGAAAGATGACAATTGTGTGACTACAACTGGCAAGTCTACTAGGTTTGATATCAACAATACTGTAAAATGATCCGTTCTTTTGTCTCATAACTGATTGTGGCATGACAAGTTTGAATATGCAAGGGTGCCAGTTCCACAGGAAAAAGCAGTTTGTTTGAGCAGAAAGAAAGGTTTGAAATACAGGTTTGAAAATGAGGGTTGAGTAAATAATGACGGAACTGTCATTTTTGGACCTCTTTATGAGAGTCTTGCAGACAGAGCGACTGTTGAAATCATGACAGATTGTGCCACTGTATTGCAACATTTGGCAGGTCTATATCAGTTCACAGGGGTCATTTTTTCATTGAGAAATCCTGCTGATGTCAATCCTGTTCCAGTCACCCTGCACTGTACTTGGTATCTCTAGAGCTGGGGGAGACTGACCTGGATGGCTGCAAGACCAACAAATGCGTGGACAGTGTCTTCAAAAGTGCTCTCATCAGCGTCCATGAGCAAGCGAGACACACACAACCCGGTGTCCTTCAGAGCCACGTCCGAACGCTGGATCGACTCCCGGAACTCAGGCAGCTGCATCAGGGTACGGCCCATTCCAGCCCACTGCGTGCCCATACCTGTCAGGAGACAGTCACAAACAAACACAGGACACAGAAATACAAATTTAGTATGATTTTTGATGGATCATGCATCGATAGTACCAGTTTTCTTGTTTTTATCTAAGCATGACAGCATCAGAAAATTGCTTTCGCAGCTTGGTTCCAATAAAAGCTCTTTTTGGATGGGACAGGAAGTTTCTATATGTTACAGTATGTATTCTGTAGCTCCACCAATATAAAATGTTGGGGGAAATAAGATTTCACCCAAAAATAGAAATGCCCCCTCACCTGAGCAAATATACCAGAGCGGTCTGGGTGTGGGTTGTGTTTGCTGAACCTCTGTAAGCTCTCCCTGTGCTCCGATCAGTGCATAGCCCCTGTACGGCATGGCTGCCGTTGGAACTCCAGACACATCATTCAGAAGAGACAGGTAGCTTGGGTCATCCTTATGCTGCTGGGCGTTTTTTAGAAGGGAAGTGACCGCCTCCTCAGTGCGACCGGAGGCCTGCAGGAGTCTGGGGACTGAAGGTTGTGCAGCCTGAGCCACTGGTTTTGAACCTTGCGGACGCAGGATAATATGGACATTTGAGCCTCCGAAGCCAAATGAGTTGATGCCCACGATGCCACCGCGGACAGGTGTGGGCTCCGACACCACACGCACCCGGCCGTCCGTCAGAGCAGGAATGTCAGGGTTTGGATCATGGAAATGGATGTTGGGAGCCCAGACGCCATGTTCCAGAGACAAAACCACCTGATCACATGCAACATTGCTTGATTTACTTCACATTTAAGATTATTATTTAAGAAACAGCTGAGTAAAGAAAAAAGCAGGAAGAGTTTATATACCTTGGCAAGAGCTGCCAATCCGGATGCAGGCTCTGGGTGTCCCATGTTAGATTTGGTTGAGCCAATCAGAAGAGGATCTCTCTGTGACTGACAGAATACACTCACAATGCCATTTACTTCCTGAGGATCCCCAACCTGTAAAAACAGAGATTTATTTATTTATTACCAACACCTTCTTTTCGTTATTTATTATGGTTGCGTTTTATTTCTTAAATAATTAATTAATTCATATTTTTTTATTTACTTTCTAATTTTCAGTTATTTATTGGAATATAGTGTGCATGTAAACATGGCCAGTGTGAATCAGGCACATATCAAACTATTGCCATTTTTCAAAGATTTATTTTTGCCGTTTTTGCCTTTAATTATTACAGGACAGATCAATCTTGACAGGAAGTGAATTGGAAGAGAGAGAGAGGGGGAATGGGATCGGGAAGCGCAACAGCGCTATGTGTCAGCGCACTGCCCACGAGGCTACAGGCGCCGACCCAGTCTCATTTTTAAAGCAAATCTCTTCTTAAGGTATGTATGCAGGTTATTTCACAGTGACTGACCTTAGTACCAGTGCCGTGGGCCTCGATGTACTCCACCTGCTCGGGTGATATGTTGGCATCCTGGTAAAGGGAACGAACCAGACGCTGCTGCATCTCACCTGATGGGAATGTCACCCCTGTGGAGAGGGGAGACACACCAAATTCCAGAAAATGAGCAGGTTTAACACGTAGCAGTTATGACATATGCTTTTCTGGAACGCACACGTGAGCTACAGCATGGATTCTTCTGTGCTCAATGTAGAAGCACATGAAGAACAACAGGAACTGTCAGACATGCTGTATGCCAAAGATTTCAAATACCCTGAGCCCTCATGCTCAGACAAGTGTCATGTTTAAAAACACTGGTGTGTAAAGTGTGGCAGGAGGTACTGGGGGAAAGGCTACGACATCTACAACACATGTAGTGCCCGCTTTTATAGTAATGCCAGACTTGCAAAGCAAGTAAGAAGGTATTAACTGAGCTGATTTCACTCATGCCAGAGGATTTGAGGCAGATTTGACGTCTGTGGGAGGGAAGGACGAGTTTACCTTGCTCTTTGTAGCCGTCTGTGTTATTGCCAGCATTGAGAACTGTGGCGTAGATTCTCTTGGCCATTGACTTCTTGGTTAGGAGTACTGCCACAGCAGCCTCTGAGCGACAATAGCCATTTCCTTGAGGGTAAAACAAAAAATGAGTATCAAAAAGCCTCCATTTTTTTAGCAGCATAGCAAATTAGAAATATAATCATAAATATTTAAATATATGCTACTTTTGTCAAAAGGTGCAATATTTACCAAAACATTTATCGTCACATTATACGCAAAATTACAATGTGCTCAACGCAAGGTTATTAGAGTTAACTAAAAATAAAATAAAAGCCATGAAAAACGTTTTATAAATTAATTAAAACAAATTAAAGATTTATTATTTCAGTTCAGATTACATTCATCAATTCAATTCAGTTTAAATTAATGGACTTAAATAATAAAAAGTACTATAAAAAAATGTATACTAAAATTACAAAAAAAAACAAACAAAAAAATTACGAAAACTTTAAAACTGAAAAATAAAAACTAATTCAAAATATTAGACTCATAATAGTATGCAATTACACTAAAATAACACTGGCTCAAAAAAAAAGAAAAACAATTATTAGCCACCATTTTTAGCATCTCTTTCCAGACTCATTGTTTTATTGGACTACAAGAGTAGAGACATATATACATGAAATTGGATTCACTATCCAGCCATCCATCTTTATCTCCAATATCATAAGTGGACAGAAAACTGTTAAATCAACCTTGCAATTAGCATACTTCTAATGCATACTTCTTAGCATACTTAAAAAAAAATGTATTGTTGCATAAAGCATGCTTTTCCAAATATTTTTTTTTTTTATGCATTATTCAGCACAAACACTTGGACGACTATATTCTTCTAATTGTTATGCAATGATTTATGCTTTCAGAACCAGATTCTTTTAATAATAAAATTAGAACCAGATTCTTTTGCTAGAAAGCTTTAGACGTTACAGTGACATGCATAATCTCACCTGAGGAATCAAATGATTTGCATGATCCTTCAGGACTGAGCATGCCCAGTTTCATGAACTGCACTGAGGTGTTGGGCTTGAGCAGCAGGTTGACTCCGCCCACAAGGGCTGCATCACATTGGCCATGGCGAATAGCATTGAACGCATTCTCCAGAGCCAGCAGACTAGAGGAGCATGCCGTGTCAATGGCTGTACTGGGACCTGAATGTTGGTTGTACATCAAACACAACAGTTAATGCCTGATCACATTAAGAATTCTTGCATAAAGTTCAAGTTTAAGTAAGCCATCTTAGCTGGTTGTCTCAGTCTAATGTGATAGTGTGAGTCAAGTTACACCAGTGACAGACATGACTGTGTAATGAGTCACTTATTCAAATCACCTAAGACGACACATCACACCATACAGGAAGAATGACAACATAGTCTTTCCAAACGAAGGTTCTGACAACTCAGTTCTGTCTTACAATGTGAGTGAGGATGTTTCCATACCATTGAAATCAAAGAAGTAAGACAAGCGATTGGCAAACATGGCCCGCTGGCATCCCGTCATGCTGTATCCCAGCAGCTCCTCTGGGTCTTTACTGAAGGCCTCTCCTGCCTCTGAGCCACTTACTCCAATGTAGACACCAGTCTTGCTGCCACGCATAGACACTGGGTTAATGCCTAACAGGAAAAAAAAACAAATCAACATATTTTATATTCACATAGTCCATGAACACAATACATTACAACTGGGTTTAAAAATACAATATAATTGCTTTACATAGTGATAGGGCATCACTTAAACTGTTCAGAAATGTTTATATAAATCATTTAAATACTCATATGCACCATATATATATAATAATAATCATTTTGTTAAATGTTAAAGGTTTTTAGGCTCACCAAGGCTACATTTACTATTTTTTTCCAGTTTTATTTATTTCTAATTTTCAGCAGCTATTACTCCAGTTTTTTGTCCCAAAGTTTCAAAAAAACTACTTTTTGATGCTTTTTAAATTATTATTATCCTCAATGTTACCACAGTTGAAAACACTTCTGCTGATTAATATTTTTATGGAAACATTGCCACATTTTTCAGGGTTCTTTGATGAACAGAAAGTTCAAAAGTACAGCATAATATACATGTTTTGTAACATTTGAAATGTATTTTTTCACCTCAGTGCTCCCTGAAGCGATAATAATTTAAGTCATTATAAAACAAATAACATTTACTAAAAAAGATAAAAATTCAATTAAATTAAAATGTAAATTAAATGCCTGAAAACAACATTTACATTTATTCACTTGGCATATATTGCATTCAGGCCACCCAGGAGGTGATTTTTAAGGGTATCAGCTACCACAAAAAACCTTATACTGATAACTATTATAAATAAAAGAGGGAAGCTGATACTAACCTCCATCGACGATGGCCTCGTACGATATCTCTAGCATTAGCCTCAGCTGTGGGTCCATGGTGTGTGCCTGTTTGGGATGCACACCAAAGAAGGCTGCATCAAATCTGTCGATTTCTTTTAGTTTTCCATTTCTTCGGGGAAGGCCATACAGACCTAGAATTTTAAAAAAAGGGGGAAAAAGAAAGGAATCAAAAGCGCTTTCTACTCATCGTCCTAAGCCTGCTTGTGCTTTAGCACATGAATGAGAGCATTAGCTTGGCGCCAACAGAGCGAAGAGAGACAGGCCCTTCATAAAACCCAAAGCCGGACCGACAAGGAAAAGCACAGAACAGCAGCCAGGTAGGCAAGGAGACCAGCAGCTGAAGAAACTACAAACCCCAAGGTGGTCTTAAGAAAAGCATTATGATTAAAAAGTCCAAGTGCTATTTAAAATGATAAGGACATTCAAATATTAGCTTACCTGGTTTCCACCGCCTGTCATCTTCTGTGACCATATCCACTCCATTGAAAAGGTTCTGCCAAAACTCTTCCAAATTGTTAGACTCAGGAAGACGACCTGAAATTCCGGCTATAACAATCTCCTCCATGTCTGGTTAGATGTTCTTTGATTCTAAAGGGGGAAAAGATAAAAGAAAGAAGCGGTCAGGGAGTGAACAGAAAATGGAGGCACTGTCAGCTTGAACTACACTGGGATTGAATGAGAGCGTGTCATTCATTTTAAATCAGCGGTCTGTGAGTTGGGGTCACCGAGTTGGTGCAAAATCGGGGATAGGAGAGAGAGTGTGCTTTTGGGGGGCGTGGCCTGGAAAGCTCAACACTTTTGTTCCCCCGTTTCAGGGTCAGAGCACTCAAAGCAACAGCATGGATGGGATTCCTGTTCATTCAATGCAATCATGAAGCGGTGACAAGTACAAAGTGTCCCTCTGTTCCACTTTCCTCGAAACACAAAGGAGGGTTCATTTTAATCTGGTGGACCTCAGAAACTTCATTAAATACGCCAATGCATATCTCTCAATGCAGCGATGCCATCTGATATATTTTACAATCTTTGCAAAGAATGCACAACGGATTAAATCAGAAAAAAATACATAAGTTCAAATGAATTTGTCCAGATGATTTTCAGAATAAATGCATTTTTTTTTAAATATTATTATGCAGATATACAGTACATCAGTTATTTTGTAAATATGTGAAACAGTTGATAGAAAGAAGCTTGTAAAAACAATAAACATGCATTACATAACAGCTATTCAGGTAGTCCTTATAACAATCTTTCACAAGCATGACTGAGTTGTAAATTATATTAGTGCCCAGTAGCTATAAAAGTAGGACACATCATTTTGCAGAAATTATGCATCATAAATCAGTCAATTTAATTACAACTGTCCGAACTCAAGAGAATCATTTGCATCTTTTTATCACTTTTATCACAATTTTAAAGAAATTCAATTCCTCTTAAAGAATATTAATTGAATTTCGGGATGCTGACACAGAGCTATGCATGTTGTAAGGTCTACTACACGTTTAAATATTTTATGCTCATTAAAATAACAACAATGAGTTGTTTAGTTGTCATATTTAGTTATAATCAGAGATTGTTTAATTATGGACTAATTATTAATTATAGAGAAAAGCAACACTGTAAATCGTATAAACAGAATTAGCAAAAGTGGACAGGTAAGTCTGAGCAGAGGTATTAGCGCTCTGTTGCCATAGTGACAACCGGAAGCTGCCTTTGCCGGGCAGGTGTTCACATGTGAACGTGCATGTGTGAGTCATATCAAAATATGCAACTGTGCAATACAGACATGTCAAAAGCAGTCAAACAACTTAACACAACATAACGAAGCAGCTTCAGAAGCGCAAAACAGCTACGTAGGTTTTAGTGTAAACCAGACTGCACTATCCAGGTTAGGATTACAGTAGTAGTAAAAATAAATTGCTATTCTGATTGCTTAACATTTAGCTACAAATACAACAGCATTATGCTTGGGAGACGCAGATTGAGAAATAAACGGATTTCCGAGTCAGCTGTAATCTACCTGACCCAGATCCGAAGCAGTGATGCAGCTGACCGCTCGCCTCGCAACAGCACTGATTAACATCCCATGGTGCAGTGATGTCATTGGATGACGACAGTATTACAGTCGTAAAGTCCTTAAAAAAAAATCAGCCACACTCTTGCCTATCATAAATAAATACGAATTCTCAAAAAATAAAAAAATAAAATTAATAGAAAGAGAGAGATAATTTCTGCCTACTGGGTTTTTTACTAAATAAGAAAGATAAGTAATTAGTTTTTTTTTATTCTGAGCCCATATATAAATAATTGAGTTTTACTGGGGTTCATTATAAGAAAACAAAAGACAAAAATAGATGATTAGAGGTCGCATGCAGGACAAACAGAGTCCTGCAATAGAAACTAGACTAGCCTGAGAAAAGCTGCCCAAAAAGCATCTCCAAATTGACTGCCATCAGACTGGGAACATGCCAAAACTCAAGGAGGTTTCACAGAGTGACAAATTCCGCATTGACTCAACAATGACCGCCCTGATACCTTTCCACGTCTCAACATACTACATTCTTGTGAGGTTTAATATCTACTTTCTTTCTTTTTCTCTGTTTACGGAATGAAAGACTAAAGGCACACTGCTATTTTTCTTAGGCAAAGATGTAGACGTAGTAACAGTTAGTATTTTTTCCACAGCGATAGCGTGAGATGCTTTCATCCTATGCTGAACTTGTAGCCACCAGCTAAACATATACTTAACTTATATTTGGTCAAGAGTGTGTGTTTACTCTCAAGCATGCAATATTCTTTTTTTATATATATACTTAATTCAACAATTGCACAGTTTACAGGAATGTTAATCTCCATTATAAAAATAACAAATTGTGCATTTTCCTGCATGCGATATTCTTCACTTGTGATTCTCTGCTTCTTTTACGTCATGACGTAAATACGCCATCACGCGGTTCCAACATCCTTATCCCATTACAAACCATCTTACGATTGGGTTTGATTGTTTGACTAAAATGCTATATGCAGTATATTTTTTATTAACTGAGGCTATTAAAATACACCAGTAAAATCCTCGATTCACTCTAAACACTGTTGACTCTCGGTTCAACGAGTCTGTAATTCAGCCGATTCATTGAAAAGACCCGAGTCACTATAACGATTCGTTTCGTTAGTAATATTTTTTCCCCCCTGCGTGTTACAGAAAACAGTCTCTATGGTGGATGCCTGAAACTCCACCTTTACTACGCCAGTCTGCATCTGGATAAGCTACAGATCTAAAGCTGACACGATTAATAATATATGCTCTCTTACCTGGATGTTGTTACAGTTTGACGCTGTGTCTCCTTTGGGATAGAGTCAACTTCTGTATTCCTTTTAATCTTTGTCGGCTCCCGGTACAGAATGGAGAGTGTCGTGATCCCCCCCTTTGGCCAAGCCCTAGAAATTACTCTCGCTCTTCTGAGTCCCTGTGTCTGTTTCATTTAAATGTCTGACATCCTCGGTGGCCACGCCACATGGGCTGACAGTTTGGCTCTGAGGTGCAGTCCAATGAGAGAGGAGGCTGGGCTGTAGACGCAGCCAGTGATGGGCTGATTTCCTACCGCCGCAGAGAGAAAAAAAAGCGTCTAAAAAGCCTGGGTTACTAAAGTTCATCCCGGCATTATCACAGCAGCACACATTTCTGCTTTCACGAGTCTGAGCGAGCAAGTTCAAGTTCAAGGCGACAAGAGGGTCGTGTGTCTGCGGTTTGCAAACAATCCGAAATTGGGTAAATTGAGCATGCAACATTGGATTGATATCAAATCACAGCATCGATATTTCCTCTGTCTTAATTGTTCATTACTTTTTTACAGCATGGGTTACTTGTTAAACAGTAGAATGTCGCTATCGAGAATTAATTAATAATTATATACCTTATAGCTTTAATTATAGCTTTTTAAAAAAATATATTTATAAAATTTCCTACAAACATCATTTTTTAAAGTAAATTACCAGGGTTTCTAGTGTTTGTTAAATAATCCTTAATGAAATAGCTTTCGTAATGTTTATGTTTAGATTTTAAAATGTTATTTTATTTTTTATATAAATGTTGCATGTTGGTAAAACTATCGTTACGCTATTAATTTGCTAGACAAATATTTGTAAACTAAATTGCTTTACTGACTTTGTTTCTTATTTCTTTAAGTATCTTACCAAACTTTTTTTTCTTTAAGAATTTCAACCATTTCACAACGTTTAAACAGTTTTACCTATACAGTATGTTAATTTTTTCACATAAATGGCATTTGTAATATCATTTTAAATAAACTGAGGGAATCAGTGCGTTTTTATTGCTTAACACAGAAGAGTCATATTAATTCACAATTTTTAATGCCAAAGGATTCAGCCTAAAACAGAGCAGTCAGATGTACATTTGGTGTGAAATATACTGAGTTTACATTGTTTATATTGATGATGTTCCTCTAATACACGATGTATTGATCTAACTCTTGGATAGATGCAGGAGTATCAGCACATGAAGGCAGCACGCAGATGCTGTTGAACCGGGTGTCTGTTGGCGGTGCTGTGGAGCTCTGGAGACACGTGAGAGACTGTGCATGAAATTTTGACGGTTGCCAGTGGACAGAAAAATCACCAATCAGCGAGCGGAGGTGTGTAAAACCCGCCAATCAGAATGAATGCAAGGGTGTTGCTAGGAGATAGGGTGATGGCAGGACAATGCAGTGGGAGGAGTGGAATCCTACACCTGCTGAGGCTGTGATGTCATCACAAGGGGCTGGACTGCGCAGGGTAACTGTAGTTCAGTTTACAAAGACCCTACACAGAATGTAAGGTGTATCAATCCAATTATTAAAATATTGCCAAAAAGACAATACGGTCATATACATTTAATGCATATTATATATGAAATCTGCAAAGGGAAAATTGAGTCAAATTTTCATGTTCCTATTTCAAGTTTTATTGATAAACAGAAACATTATCTGTATCTGTACACCTTTTTCTTCTTATCATAATATGTGCTTTTTCTTACTATAAAAAAAAGCTTATCTATTGGTCAAATTCTGCAATAATTTATGAAAACATTTACAAAGGGTACAAATATATAAAAAAAAAAATCTTGCATGATGCAAAATAAACAAATAAAAATTCTGCGCTTCAAATTAGATTTTCAGTCTTTGATGTTGTAATTCCGAATCTTGCTCTTATTCCCTGCAGGACAAGTCTTTTTAGCAGGTGCAAATGTTGTCTGTTTTTGTTTCTTCTTTTCCTGGAGTGATGCTTTTGTGCCCTCCACACTGACCGGTGGAGCAGGAGGCTGATTAATATCTGGGTACCCTCCGCTTGCTGTAGCCGCTCTACCTGAGAGCAGAATATGAATAGGGGTTAAATGCTTAATTTTACAATTGTAAATCCCACATAATGTGGTGGCTGCAAGTCAGTACTGGTAATGAAAACATTTCTAGTTTGTTCCCTGAAGCTATGAGGTATCACTATTGTGATCTTGAGGAAAAACACTTGACAGAAGAGTGCTTCAGTAAAAAGACAGTATGCAAATGGCAAAAGGACATCACTTTGTCCAGATCCATTTAGTAATTTAATTACTAAAAAATAAATGTATAAAAAAATAATTTGAATAAATTACTAATATATATATATATATTAAAAAAAACAACTAGATAAACATTTCTATACAACAATTAATGACTTCATTTGGACATGTAGATTTCCTAAAGGTCTTTGATATTTTTGGTAGTTCTTAAAATAAAAAATAAAATAAGTAAATGTTGTAAGATTGTAAAAACAAAACCTCTAAATATTTTGAATATTTAGACCTTTTTAAGAAAAGGCATGAAAAAAAAAAAAAAATTCAACCACCTAAACAAAATTGTTGTAGAAAATATTTAAAAATTTTCAAGATTTAAAAATATTACATTTCTATGTTTTACATTTGTTTTTAAAATTTTAATTAATTTTCCTCTTTCTTATGTTCGCATATCCTTATTTGTCATTGACCCAAATAGAGGTCAAAGGCACTTGTAATATCAGATATTAACATCTTGAAACTTTCTGACAGATGCAAAAATCAAAACTCTTAAACTTTGCATGGACTAAATGATGTACTGTGAAGCAACGCTGACACTGAACCTTTGGTTGCATGATCACAGAGCTGTCACTGCAAGTACCTGTTTCAGTGCCAAGGTTTTCAAATCATGAAAATGTCTGTCCAGGGTACAAAGAGGTAAAATCATGTCTGGTATATTTTTAGACACCTGGACTTTGTTTTCAATTTATTGAAGATATTTGCCAATGAATGGCTTCATCAGTTGTCTGATGAAACAGATGTTCCACCATGAAGTGACAGCCATTAAAGAGGTATAATAGAGTTATTATGCCTGTATAAACAATTCTCATTCAAAATCAGCCTGTCAGGACAGATCTACGCCACTGTAAGACAATGTAAAAAAGGTCTGGCTGGTAACAAAAATTAAATGGCTTTATGGTCTAATCAGCATTATGACCATGAATTGGGCAACTTTCATTTGGCCTTGAGTCCGATCATGCTGCTCTGTCGTGATTCCCCCTATTCACAAAGCAATTCTGATCAAATCTGATCTTTTGCCTTGACAAACCAAGTGATGAAATTTTACATACAGAAGAACGTGTGCAGTAATTTATTTACTTATTCAGCATGTCTAAACAGACAATAAATGATGATAAAAGTATAGTTATGAGCAATGTGACTTGATCATGTTTTTAGCTTACTAACTTGTATTTTGTTGCAGTTTAACATCTCATTCTGGTAATAAAGCGGCTGCAATACAACACTTATGTTTAAATGTAAATGATCTGAAGAAGCTTTTCTGCTTACCTTTGTCCTTACTGTCACTTGTAGAAAATGCAGAGGAACCCAAACCTCGATCTAACATCTTCCACACATTCTGTAGGGAATCATCAGTGCCTATAGATGACAACAAAAAGTGCGGTGACCCGGGCAGTCGTACCGGAGCTTCAGATTGGCTCTGCGGAGGAGTGTTTTCTTTACTGCCCACAGACTTGAGGAAGGAAAAGAGAAAAGGAACTTTAACATTGAAACAGCAACAACCGACACACACTGCTTACATCCAATAAAATGACAAAGACTAGTGTTCAACAATTTGGAGTCAGTATAGATTTCAAGTATTTGGTTCTTACCAGAGGCTGCATATATTTGTGGAAATTGTAAAAATTAAAGTAACAGTTTTCTGTTAAAATATATATTATATTTAAATGTATAATCTGTGATGCCAAAGGTAGGTTTCCGGCAGCCATTACTGCAGGCTTAAGTAGCACATGATTCTTCAGAAATCATTCTAATATGCTGATTTGATGCTAAAAAGTCCTTATATTATTATCAATGTTGAAAACAGCTGTGCTGCATAATATTTTATTGGAAACTTTGAATATTTGAACTAATGTAACATCGTAAAACTCACTTTGAACCAAATGAATGCATGCTTGCTAAATAAAAGCATTAAAAAAACGTTTAAACAACAGTATGTGTGTAAATGATGTTACATCTGCATAAATTATATTTATAGGGTTGTGAAGATGTCAGTAGTACCTGGACTCTGACTGGAGGCTCCCATGGGTTGGCAGTTCTGCGTTTGTCTGAACTCTCACTCTCAGAGAATTGGGGACGGACTATAATCGCCATTTTCTTATTTTGATCTCTTTGTGCATATTGTAGCTCCTAGAGTAAAAAATCAGAATGAATGTATTTAAATAACATGCTTGTGTGATTATAATCAACCATGTATTTTCATACTGTACATCTGAAAAAGGAGTGATTGCTAACTTTTGCCACACTCCAATGACCTTGACAAAGAATGACATTGCATAAAAGCTGTGCCTAAATCTTCAGATCAGTATACAGAACCCAAACTGATTGATATAATGAAATATATTCTCTTTATCAATACAGAGAACATGCTGTGATTGAACAACGTCTCTCTCATGCAGGAGTCACCTGAGTGGTAAGCTGGTACTGTAACTCTTCCAGGGTAGATAAGCGGCTCTTTGGGTGCACCCCATGCTTGGATTGAGAGGGTTCTTTTTCCACCAAACTGTGCTCTGGATTATTTGGTTTGAGAGTGATCTTTGAGTGCCGTGGAACTAAGTAAAGAAAAAAATATTTTAGAAATTGATAGTATATTTCACTATGTATTACAAAGAAACACATTGAATTAAGCATGAAATTAAGAAGAAAAACTGAAACAGTATTTTCTTGTAAAACATGCTTGAAACTTATTTAAAAGCTTTAGAGGGCAATTTCACATAAAAATGATTGTTTGCATCCCTGATGTCTATTTTAAACTATTTTAATAACTTAAATGGCAATTTTGTCTGTAAATGCACAGGACATGCTAAACTGTAACCGATATGAATCAAGACAAAACACACAAAGCATGGTGAATTTCCGGGAAAATTAAGCATGGGGCCCTCTTTTGAGAATCAAACTAAGGCTTCTTTAATCCCTTGGTAAAAACATGGATCAGCCCATTGTGATGGGGCACCAGCATAACAATGAGTGGTGAATTATGGTTGTTATCCCCATGTGCCCTTTCACAAAAAGACCCTTGAGTCAGATATATTTCCTTATATAATTTAAAACATTAGCCCCCAGTTTCAGAGACGAGGCTTAAGCCTAGTCCTAGACTAAAATGTAAATCTGAGCTGTTTCAACTGAATGAAACTTGCACTGACTGATCTTAAAACATGTTAGTGCCTTCGTTTTGTCTCAAGTTGCACACCAGTAATGCGTTTTCCCAAGGCATTTTAATAAAAATTACTTAGATGTCCTAATTTTAATAATCTATTGTAAAAATACTACTGAAACCAATGATAAGGTTTCAAAAGAAGCACAGACCCTCCAGTCCTGCTTCGATCAGCTGCGCCCGGAGCCTGTTGCCCATTTCAATGAGTTGCCGTTTGTCCTGACTGAGGCTGGAGATCAAGCGTGCAGCCTGTTTGAGCTTCGACTGAAGAGTAGCAACATCACCCATGGCGCCTCCTCTGGCTGAACTCTGCAGCAGGAGCAGTTGCTGTCTCATGGACAAGTTCTCCTCCTGAAGCTCCTTTACCATCTCACTCTTGAAGACCAGACATTCATTCTTGTTTAGGCAACCATAAAACATACTTCAGACAATTCATGGCAGTAATATATTACATAACCACAAGTATGACACATAATACATCTAATTAAATTTGCTCATCAGTATTAATTAGGAGATATACTGTTTGGCCAGTAGTCCTAACTGCTGATACAGCCAGCTAGCAACAGCTTTTGCATATTTGTACTTCATGACTTCAGGACCTCACACAAAACAAATTCTACTAGCTCGCAAAAAGTTGGAAGATGATTTTAGACATTTTATATCACTGAAATAAAATAATGTTTTTTAGTGACTGTCCTATTAAAAGTTTTGATGGTGTATATTATATAATATAATATTATATGCAGTGCTGTACGTGGTTAAGAACAATCGGCTCTCTTCTGCTTGCAAGGTCAACCTTCAGTGCTGACACCTGACCACAAATACAGAAAATATATTTATCATCCTGTCTCTTTTTGAGGCAGAAAGATCGTGCCTTTTTTGCACTTATTAAAAGCATTATTTAAAGCTAAATTTTATATACTTCAAACTTGCCTGGTTGCCAAGTGCAACAGTCTCTAGGTTGTGAAGTAAACTGCCTTTTTGATACTCTTCTGCCTCCCGTCTCACTTCATTTAACTCCAGCTCAGTAGCTGCCACTCTTTGCTTAAGCCTCGCTGCTTCAGCTTCTGCTGCCCTCTTGTGATTGGCCAACTCCAGACGTAAGCTCTCATTCTCCATGTGTTTTGAGTGACACTGGAAAAAAAATAATCATATATAAAGTATATTTTCAATATAACCAACTTGCTCTATAACTAATCATGAAGTGTCAGAGAAGAACAAAATGATAAGAAAAAAAGCAACTCATATATACTGGCTCTGCACTAACTGGTCTCTGTGTTTTATCTGTTAAATTTATTTATAAAATAAAATAATTGATTTATATCTAAACAAAAATTACATCATATTATGAACTTCTAATTATTAGATTCCTGGGTAAGGGACTGAAATTATTACCTGCTGGGTAAGCTGTTCCACAGCAGATTCCAAATGAGCCAGCCTCACTTCCTGTTTCTTTAGAACAGCAGCACTGGCTATTTTCTCTACTCTCAGCCCACCTGCACAGACAATACACTTTTTACAATAAAATCACCAGTCCACAATGTTATATGCTATATCTCTCGTATCTTTTTAATCACCTATTGTCTCATTAAGTGATCTTATGTGGTTTTGAAGGTAGGCATTGTCATGGGAAACAGGGAATGTAAGGGCAGGAATGCTGGCAGTATTTACGATCTTGGAAGATTCCTCTAACCGCTCCTCCAGATCACGACATTTGGCCTTTAGTTCTCGGATCTCTTTCTCCAAAGCTTGACTGTAGTCTGTAGTCCATGAAACAGACAAATTACTGTCATACAACTGGGTGGAGGTTAAATGTTCTGACACAAAAGCAAGTAATACTGTACACTTCACGCACTACTTATCCTTGGCAGGATATTACTTTGTAAGTGCATTCTGTTTTAGAAGTGAACTAGAAGACAGACCTAAACTATTTTCTGTTGTATTTAAACAATATACTTTTAAATACCCAATTCTAATGGCTTCGGTTTTGCACAACAAGTAGGTCCATAAATTTATAAAATCTCTGAAAGTGGTGGAAATATGTCAAAAAATAATGAAAAGGTTTCCTTATTGGTCTGGAGACCCCTTGTACCTGCAGTGCTGGCTTCTGGATTTGTGGTCTGATTCTGAGCTATAGGCACCTGCTGGCTCAGGTTCTCCATCTCTTTCCTCATTTCAGACACAACTACTTTAAGAGTACTGTTCTGCTGCTGGAGTCTCCTGATCTCTTCTGATGGGAAACCGCTGTAGTCTACTGCAGATGCCTGAAGATGCAGTTTACATTGTAATGAAACAATAAAACGATGATTTAAGCCAATTAACAACCACTAGGTGGAGGTAGGAGATTGCAGCATGTTGACACACTTTTAAACATCAGAATTTTCAATCAGTCAACAAGCTATCACAGGACTGAACACACACCACAAACATAATAACACATGTGCTAAACAGACATGTATTACTTAACGGTCAGACTCTGGTTCCTGGAAAAAATGCCAACTGCCAATTTAAAGTGCTGAGACATAAGACAATTTATACTGTGCTGATTATTTGGATATGTGATGTTATGGGATATAACCTTGCCTTGCACACAACTTCCAGGGAGATAGTGAACTTTCACAGTAACATTTTGTGAGTGGCCAAGCATCTTCTGCCGATATGCTATTTAAAGTCTCTTAAATGTTCCTGATGAATGACATACCAAATGGTTGACGGCAAATATGAACAGCTAAATGTGACAAATAATATCAGAATAGCTGTAACAGCATTACACCTAGTGGAAACTATCTATCTATATTTTTAACGAATGGCAGAGAGATTAAATAAATGCTGTGGATGCTAAGACATTCAAGCTGTTTTATTTAAATAGTAACTTAAGCTACATTTTCAAAGCAACTACACAGACAATCCTCCAGAGCCAAGTTAGGGTCAGATGATTCGCTTCATATGCTGTGTCACTGCTACTCTTAGACACTTTGGCATGAAACCCAGAGAACTGTTGGACGAGATACCCACCAGATCATCAGCTGTCATCATACCACTTGTGTTTTTTTTTACTAAAGTACATCCTAAATGGTAATGGTTCCTTCACAGTATTAAATATCAGTCTGAATGGTGTAACAGAGAAAGCTGCGTGTGGTCCGACCTGAATTCCTGTAAGTGCTGGTTTGGTTCCACGTAGCACCTGATCTCGCTCTACAGTGACGCTTTTCAGCAGTGTCACCATCTCCTGTACTTCTCGTTCCTTCTCTCTCAGCTCAGCAGTTATCTTAGGGTAGATACCAAAATGTAAAACATAACATCCCTACAGAGAACAACCTTATGAATAAGATCAAGTCCAGACGTTTGTTTAACTGTTTAGAAAATATAGGTCATAAAATATATCTGAACTACTAGATCTGAAGTTCAGAATATGTTGAAACTTTCTTACTTATTTGATTTTGAAAATTGTTCAGAATACCTTTAAATTGTATGGTGTCGGACTCCACATCAGCTCACCTGGTCTCTGGCCTGTGTAAGGCTTTGGATAAGATCCTCACTTCTCAGGTAGTGCTCCGAACGCACTTCCTCACAACGCTGCTCCCAGTCCAACTCCAGCTGAACTCTCTTCTGCTCCAATGCCTGCTCCCTCTGCAGACCACTAGACACCTGCTGCTTATACCTGACAGATATACAATTCATCTGAAGGACTTTTCTTTAAATGTAAAGCATATAGAAATAGCTCCAATATTATATTATGCTTAATGGTGACTTAAGTGCACCCTTAAAGATTTTTTTATTCATTGGTATCAGCTTATGTTGGATATTTAATCATGCATGCTCATTTAACCTATATTTACATTTACAAACCCTTTAATAATTTCATAACAAAAAAATAAATAAATAAAATGCATCTGCCAGAATTATAATATTGTAATTTTCATGACCTTTTACCTTTCTATATCCTCTTTACACCTTTTCAGTTCTGCTCTCACTTTGGCTTCTCTTTCTCCTGCAGAAAGCAGCTCTGTATCCTTGGCAACATTTTCTTTGGAGACCTGCGTGATGTAAGTATCCCAGCCAGATCGGGTTGTTTCCAGCTGCGTTCTGAGCCTTTGGTATCAAATAAGAGATTCAAATCTAAAAGGGATCTCGGTACAACTATGGTATCAAACACAAGTTAAAGCACTCGATGAGTAGGTAAGTATTACAGAAGCCATCTTGTCCGTCTTAATCTGTGCATCTGAATATATAATTTATGAATGTTACATTATAAACACAGAAAAATTAAGAGCACTTGTTACCTTAAGGCCTTGAATTTTAAACATGTTATATAATCCTAGTGCTCAGAAAGCCATTCTCAGGGACACCCACATGTTTTCTCTCAATGTATTTACACTAATTTAGTCATCAGCAGGAGCCGCCTAATGCATCTCCTATCCATTTACACAAATGGATAATTTAACATTTCATTAAAAAAGGCACATCTTTATACAATAAAGCTTAAGTATTTCTTGGAAAGTAAAAATAAACTGCAGAACATTTCTGCGAATACTATTTTGATATGTTTGTGTCTTACTCTTGTATCTGCTGTTCTCTGTGATGAAAGTCTTCCGTATGGCTCTTTTCTCTTATTTCCTGCTCCAGGATCATCCTGTCCAATTGAGCCTGTAATTCTGAGATTTTCCTTCTCTCCTCTTGGAGCTCCCTGGCATGAGCCTCTCTCATGAGACCCAACGCATCCTCTTTCTCCCGAGACCTTCGTTCCAGATCTGCATGTCTGAATATATCAGATTTCAAAACATTAGAGCAAGACATGCTGGCCTACCCAGAGTAATAGGAGCACAGAAAGGCTCATGACCTCAACTGTTTTTTGACTGGCCAGGTTGATAGGATCTAAAAAACACTTCATGCACTTTACATTTACTGTATCTTATGCAGAATAACTGAATTTGTCAGGGGGGTACTTAATGACAGGGTATCTCAAATTCTAGATGTAGTACTTACTTCTTGTTGTAGGCTTCTTGCTCCTTTTTATAACTGTTCTCCATTTGTTTTAGCTTGTCTTCAAGCTCTTTTATCCTGTAAAACAGTATTCACAATCTTCATGATCTTTAAAATTAAAACAACAGCTTTTTGTGAACATACACATGTCAGCTCACCTGGAGTCTTTCATTGCAGTGGTGTTCCTTATATCCCAGTCCCTGTGCTGGATCTCTTTTTGAGCCTGCTGGTAAAGTTCTTCAGAGACCTGCAGGGCCTCGGTGGCCTGACTGTGAGCTTTGGCATGTACCTCCAGCTCTTTGCTCAATAGCTTTTCCTGAACAATAAAGATTAATAATTAAACAAAACATTTTAAATGCAGATGGCCAAATATACTATGGCGAAAAACACCTGAACACTTATGTACTCCCTACTACCTTCTACTCATCTGGAAAGGCTTTCCAAATTAAGCTGGAACGTGACTTTGGGAATGTGCCTCCATTCAGAAATAAGTTTGAGTGAGTTCAGGCATTGGCATTTAAGTAAAGGGGCCTAGCTCACAGTCAATATTCCAATACATCATTCATGTGGATTTCCGTTTAAAAATAGTATTTTTAGTCATGTAGTGTCAGAAAATTAGATTCAAGGTTGACAACCACTGTTCTAAACAGCCCTGACTTCCAACATAAAGATTATAATAGGTTTGATGCAGCATGGTTCTTACTTTGAGTTCATGTGAGAGAACAACACTGTTCATTTCATCAAGCTTCAGATGGAATTCATGTTCCCGCTTCCTCATCTCACTGTCAAAATCTGCCATCATTTCCTGTTGTGGATTGCAATTTACAAGATTTACTGTAAGTAAAAAAGAGATTTACCAAACCCATATATGCCTCTGCTTAAACAACACCTAAATGTCAAAAGTCAAGCGACAGCAACACTGAACAATAATCTATTTCTGAACTGACCTACAGCAGAAATAGCATTGGTTCACCAACATTATCTGTGATCTTTCACGGCCTTATCATTTTACTTTACTGAGTGAGGTGAGGATTGCTTTAGTGGTTAGTTGACATAGCCAATGACTAAGAACTCCTGCCAGCTGGAATCCTTTTAGGTCAGTGGGTTTACTTTAAATAACATACAATGTCCTGGCACTAATCCCAGGACATCCATTTTGTGGATTCATTTTTTAGTCCAGAAACAGCATCACAACTGTAAATACGCAAAACAAAGAAGATTTAAAAAGACTTAAAATTAGAGATTAGACACAATAGATACAAAGTCAGTTAATGAAATCAGTGTACTTTAAAAAAAAATTGTGGACATGTATTAATTTGCGTGTTAAAGCCACCCTTGGACAGACAGATGTTTTTGGACATTACTGCACCTTGCAGTGTTTTTTTGAGCATCTTCTGTGCCATGCCTAGTTAAATATAGTCCAGCTTTTTAAAACATGTTGTGTCTCATAAATCTTTATTTTTAAGATATTTGGCCTTTTAGCCTTTTGACAGGATACAAAGTGGGAAAGGACTTGGGACCTCTGAAGCTCAACGGCACTATATGTCGGCATGCTACCCACAAGGCTATTGGCACTGACATGTAACATCCTATAAATCTAGCAGTTGACACCATACCTGTTTCTGTAGCTCCAGTTCACCATCAGATTCTCTTATTCGCCGCTGGAGATCCCGTCTAAGTGTTTCATTTTCCTCCCTGAGTTTCTGAATCTCATTTTCCATCATGCTAAAAAGCCACAACAGATGTCATCAAAATTCCACAAAAATCCTAACTTAGTAATCAGTGTGGATGACCAAATATAGATGAGCCTGAGAAACAGTCATACTTCTGGACTTTTTCCAGTTTGAGTCTATGCTCGACTCCCCTCTTCTGATATTGCACTTCTATGTCCTCCTTCGCCCTCCGCTGCTCCTCCAGGGCATCCTGAAGTTTTGCTATCTCAATCCTCAGCTCACTGACCTCTTCCTGTCTGGCACTTTCTTCTGTTTGAACACGGGCTGCCAAGGCATCATAACGCTCCAGCTCTTTGTCCCTCTGCTCCAACACATGTAGATTATACTTGAAGTCATCCCGCAAGAGGAGGAAACGCTCTCTCTGGGTGGACAGCTCTGATGTGGCTTCATTTAAAGCAGTCTCCAGTTGTCGAATCCGCAAAGTTTGAAGTTCCTTCCATTCTCTTTCTTTACAAGCCAGCTGGGCTTCCAGGTCCACAGCTTCCTGCATAATTAGGAACCAGATGCTGAACAGCAGGGCACTGGAACACTAGACATCCCTGTATACACAAGAAGTGATTATAAAAGTGTCTCTATTAGCACTTGTTTAGGTAACACGCTAAAATTAAGCCCTACACATCACATAAAGCCATAAATGAGTTAAAAAGACATTCGATAATGGCATAATAGCCATTATAAGTTATCCTTTCGGATAAACAACTAACGTAACTGTGCAACTACAAGAAGAACATAAATCATTGTGTCTAAAACATTTAACACAACAAGCAGAATAAGCAAAATCAAACTACTTTAAACTATTTCGACAGAATTATTTAATTCAATAAAAACGTTACTTAACGTTACCTTCATGTATAAGAGGCGAGTATTTTCT
This sequence comes from Enteromius treurensis, assembly GCA_032275025.1. Lineage (NCBI taxonomy): Eukaryota > Metazoa > Chordata > Actinopteri > Cypriniformes > Cyprinidae > Enteromius > Enteromius treurensis. The sequence goes on along the minus strand of JAUCMU010000021.1, from coordinate 11,386,310 downwards.
CCTGTTAACGTTAGCTAGCGCAGCGAATATTGTGTTTGCTTAAGTACAGATACAGACTGTGTACACGTCAAAACACACAGCAGCTTTTTTTTTGGAAAGAAGTTCCTGAATATGTCGAAAATATATTGCATTGATTGTTTAAGTAAGCTAAGCTAACTAGCTAAGGCATAGCACAAGTTATAGCTTAGCGCTACCACAACAACGACTAACGGTGTTGCTATGGAAACAAAAGGCGTCTGGACAGTAACTTCCGTTTCAATGGTCTGCCGGTTAAATCTAGTTCACAATTCTTTTACAATAGAACGTCATTTACCTTGAAATCCGGAAATTACGAGTTCACTTCTGATTAAGCTCTATTTCTGGAAGGACTTTGATCTCCCGCTATTAAAGCACCACGCTTCTCGTAAAGTAATAAAACGATATACATATGATTTTTTTCTTTTTTCTTTTTTGTTGTTGCATTTTTGGTAATGTTACCCATAATAAAAGATATATTTCGTTTGAACCAACAGGCTATTGAAAGTCTATCATGTACATAACGTACCTTCCTGACAGAAATATAAGACACGTTGAGACAGTTTTGCCTCATCGGTTGGTATTTTTTCCAAACCTGTGACACAACTTTTCCTGAGGCTTACAAAACAAAACGTTACAAAAGCAACTGACGCAAAGTGAAATAAGACACCTGAGTCACGAGGTATCTACCTGCCTGCTGTCACGTTCTAATTTGTACCTGCAGCCTACTTAGTGTATAAATTATACATTTTCTTTCATTTATTAAAAAGAATGTTTCATGTAAGTCAGTTTAGTCTGATTAAAATGGATGCTACAATTCTGATAAATGTTCCTCTCTCTCTCTCTCTCTATATATATATTCCTTTATATGTTTTACAAATTCACTACTCTCTAAAAAAACATCAGCTGTTTATACATTACCAACAAACAGTGTATCTAAAGAAGTGTCCTGTGTTGCTGAAATGCAAGGAAGTGGCATCAGTCTGTTTTGCAACTCTTCAATTGTGTCTGTGTCAGCATGACGTAGGGAAAAATGCGAAATAATATTTTAGCTCCTCACCGAGCGCATACTTCATATATGGAGGGGAGGTCCGTAAATCCCCTTTAAATCCCTTGAGCACATGGTTTGAATAGAGATGAGAGAGAGAAGAAGAGAGCGGTGGGGAAACGCACGTAGTGCCCTCGCGCACAGCCGCATTATTGGTTACACGTCAGTATGACTCAAGTGATTCATTGGTGACAGAATAGGCTCCAGTCAGATCAGCGCCACAGTCAGATGAGCGGATCCCATTCAATGCATCTTCTAAAGATGTGTGCCGTGCGAACGTGATGGTCCTGGTCCCAGTTGGGCATCATCGGTGAAATACCTTGATTGAAGAGCATCGTTAAGGTATGTATATGAGGACAGATAACTTCATGTCAACATGTGTTCAGAGAAAATGATTGGGTGATTTCGCGCATGCTAAGCGTGCGTGTGTCGTCGGGATAGCGGATGCTGGATGCCGGTGGGCTGCCATGGAGATTGACTGATGAAAAGTAACTGGTTTCGGTTCAGAGAGAGATATAAGAGGATATTTTTTGTTTATTTATAGCTGAAAATATACACAGTGATACAAACACAAACATTTTAAATAGCTGTTTATCGTGAATTATCCACATACCGATACAATTGTTATATATTATACCAGTCTGATATTTTTACAGCATGTGATGTAATCATCGGGTAGTTGTTGGTATAGTGCTAAAATTGTTTAAGTGAGAAAATGTATATTTAAGAATGTGGATATATGTGGATTTATACTCATGTGGCTGTGCCAGCGCTTGTTGGTGGAGCAGAGAAAGTATAAATGTCACGTTTAGCACGTAGACCATAGAGCCCGGTGCATTTATGCTCTCCATGCAAATATTTAGAGATAGAGAGACATATTAGTTCGAGAGCGCCGGTGCATTGATGCTCTTAATGGAAATATTTAGAGACAGAATTACATATTAGTTTATGTAATTAGTCGAATATACAAAGGTATTTCGATTTATGGGTGCAATTTTCGAGGTTCGTCTAGAAAAGCCTTCTGGGCGGTTAACCTATAATGTAGCTATGTAAATATTTAAATATACAACGTTGCTATATATATTTAAAAAAAATTTATAGCTATATAGCAACATTAAAGATTTAAATCTCATACCTTAGGTTAACTGGCAAAAGAGTCACCTTGTTTTGCAAAGTAAGACATTCCTGGATCAACATTATTGATTATTTCTGTGGGGGTAGGTGTAGACCTAACCCTAATTCTGCCCCTAAACATAACCCTAGCCATAATTTACCCCCTTAAACTAGCGGGAAATGAATAATAAAGGCGTGGAAGCACCCAATTGTAGTTTTAAGGCTAAAACTGACATTTCTTCTAAAAGTATCCCTCAATTCTGATGTTAACTGGAATGTTGTTCCAAGATCAACATGGATGGTGCACTTATTAACCATGATAACCATGGAGTTTTGTAGGGGGAGGAAGGCCAGAGGAGTCCGTATAACGTAAATCACAGACTTAACCTTATCACTACATCCAATACCATTCTTAACTATAATAATAAAAAGAAGTAACAATTAAAAACTAGTTGTAGTATCACATAAGATCTATATAGGATCTATATTCATTAGATGTTTGAAAAAAAAGAAAGAAATTACAATCAGTAATCTTCTTGTCATTGCATTTCAACTGACAGATTAGAATCAGCCGTTTCGCTAATTAGTATGGACGTGACAAGAAGCATCCATAATTAACAAACAGCTAGTGCCAGCTGTGACCCGTTTCAGAAAAGCAATTCAATGGCCTTTCTAAAATAAATCCTAACCCGACATAATTTAAATTCCAACTAGACATTTTGTATAAAAATCTACTTTAAATGAGGATAAACACAAGAGTCTTAAGTTACTCTAAACTTCACGAGAGGTGATTCTGGTTATTGCAATCAGTCTGAAATGTCAGAGTCTTAATTTAGGCTGGCAGGGTACAGAGGTGTGCCCCTCAGTCCCCACCCCCTGCTTGCTCCTAGACGAGGTAAATATGTGAGAGGTTCAGAACAGTTAGAGAGAATCAGTTTCTAGGGACCTTAAACAAGGTAGGTCTTACATATGTTGGCTCCATGACTTTCTCTTACCTAATGTAACTCTTTTACATCATAGTTCTTGATTCACTAGTTTCCACTGTGTAACATGTTGAGCAAACTCTTTTTTGTTTACTTGCATGTGACTCATAGAAAGTTAATAGTGGTAGTGCTTAAGTGGTTTAACTGCTTTGTTTGTATTTATTGTACATGTATAGTACATAATACCATGTAGTTGTTCTTGGTATCCAGATGAATTTTGGATTTAAGATTTTACTTATTGATTTAACTTCTGTGTCAACAGAGGACCGGGTGTCTATTAGCTTGTTTTTAAATGAGTAAATGAGCATTCATTGATCACTCTTTTTAGTTTAATGAGTCATTGAGCAGCCTTGCCCTTCAACAAGGTCAATATAAGAAGGCTAACCATTCTGTAATGGCTTTTTATAGCAGCATGTACCGTATTTTTATAGCAGTATGTACCGTATTACTTCATGTTCTGTTCAAACCAATTCGTGGTGTCTTTTTTTTTGCAAAATATGTAGATATTGGGAGATGGTAAATGTCTTCAGGAAGTTGGGTAGTTGTCACAAGCTGTCTGGCAGCTCCTCCTGTTGAGAGACATTTGAAAGGGCACAACACTCCAGGAATTGCATAGTAGGTTACAGAAGTGTTTGCTAATCCTGGTCCTGGAGCACCCTCACATTACACGTTTTGGATTCCTTCAGCACTTAACACCCATGATTCAGCTCACAAAGTTATCGGTTCTTTTACACACAGTTAGGTGTGTAAATAAGGGACCCCTAACACCCAAATACAGTGCTGGCAGTGGTCTGTGATCAGGATTAGGAAACTCTGGGTAAAAGCCATGTAATTTACTCTAAAGATACAAAAAAATAAAAACTGCTTGTGATACCTTTTTGTAGTTTGTTTTGATACTTGATAGTGAGTATTACATTTTAACATGTAACCAGAATTACGAGAACAGCTTTTGGCAGGAACATGAATGAGGGAGGGTGTGACTCCAGCGTGCCAGGCAAACGGAACAGATTTTGGCAGTTCAGCATTAATGATCCATTAGCATTTGTCAGTTAATATTTAAAGTAAAGTTGACTAGTCGGGTTAAGTACTCTAGCTTTCCTGCTAAATTAAGCGCCGTCAATGACAAGTTTTGTGACACTGTTTCTTCATTTTTGGTTGCAGTTAAGACCTGACCTGTACAGAACATCATGGGTGGAGCGGTTGTAGACACTGGTGACAGTGGGGTCAAGGCACCTGATGGAGGATGGGGTTGGGCTGTCCTCTTCGGCTGCTTTGTCATAACCGGTTTCTCCTACGCCTTTCCCAAAGCGGTCAGCGTCTTCTTCAAAGAACTTATCCGGGAGTTTGGAGTGGGCTACAGTGACACCGCATGGATCTCTTCCATACTTCTTGCAATGCTTTACGGCTCAGGTACAGTTGTCCACTGGTAGCAAGGATCGATTGGAGCATTCATAAGTATTATTCTATTCTGTTCTTGGAAATCATGATCCTGAATGCTAATATGAGTATCTTGTTGCAGGGCCTATATGTAGCATCCTAGTGAACCGTTTCGGGTGTCGCCCTGTGATGATGGTCGGGGGCATTTTTGCCTCCCTTGGTATGATTTTGGCATCCTTTGCGACCAACATCATCCACATCTATCTCAGCACAGGAGTAATAACCGGTGAGTGCTGTTTTGTGATTTACTTGTGAAATTCTGATGTACTTAATTTCAATGCATTAACACCCTCAAACTATGTTCTGCAGGTTTGGGTCTTGCTCTGAACTTTCAGCCATCCCTCATCATGCTGAACCGATATTTCAGTGAGAAAAGGCCCTTGGCCAATGGTTTGGCTGCAGCTGGAAGCCCCGTGGCTCTGTGCCTCTTGTCTCCTCTTGGTCAGGTTCTTCAATACATGTATGGTTGGCGTGGAGGTTTCCTAATCCTTGGAGGGATTCTACTGAATTGCTGTGCATGCGGGGCTCTCATGAGGCCCTTGATAGCACCCAAAAAAACAAGCGTGTTGGACGAAAAGGCGATGGAACCCAAACCAAAGCCTAAGCTTCTTGACTTCACTGTCTTTAAAGATCGTGGCTTTTTGATTTACACTGTGGCTGCAGCCATTATGGTGTTAGGTCTTTTTGTGCCTCCTGTGTTTGTGGTAAGCTATGCCAAAGAACTGGGCAATGAAGACACCAAGTCTGCCTTGCTGCTCACCATACTAGGGTTCATCGACATCTTCGCCAGGCCAACTTGTGGTATCATCGCTGGGCTCAAGTGGGTTCGGCCACGATGTGTGTACCTATTCAGTTTTGCTATGATCTTCAATGGAGTGACTGACATTATCGGCTCCATGGCCAAAGACTATCCATCTCTGGTGGTGTTCTGCATCTTCTTCGGTATCTCCTATGGCATGGTTGGAGCCTTGCAGTTTGAAGTGTTGATGGCCATTGTGGGGACAGAGAAGTTCTCCAGTGCTATCGGCTTAGTGCTATTGGTTGAAGCCTTTGCTGTGTTGGTGGGACCACCTGGAGCAGGTCAGTGTCATTTATGTTCTGTAGTTTCTGTGCTGTTAAAAAAAAGCCATAAGATGAGCAATAAATCAACCAATTCATACTTTTACGTGACCCAAGTCTCTCCTCTAGTTTGTATTGGAATACAGCTGGCTTTTAAAACTCTGTTCATTGTTTGAAGGGTCTTATTTTTGTACAATACCATATGGTTCCTTTGTATTTGTTAGGAACCCCCTCCCTCAAACACCACGAATGGATGTTATAGTTGTCCCATCAATGACAGCTGCTGCTCATAGGTCATTGACATGTTTGCCCTGATGACCCCTCAGGGTCGCACCACAATTGGCCGATCCATGTCACTAGTTTATCATAGTTCTTTTTTCATTTTACAGGTCGTCTTCTGGATGCCACAAAGAATTACATGTTTGTCTTCCTGCTGGCCGGGTGTGAGGTGGTCCTCTCTGCCCTTGTGCTTGCCATCTGCAACATGCTCTTCATCAAAAGGAAACCCCAACAGCCTGACCCTCCAGCCAAGATGGAGATGGCCATTGCCGAGACCGAGATGGAGGAGCTCAACAAAGCACCAAAGGACGACCAAGACAACGGAGGTGGTGAAAATGGGAAGAAGCAAGCCACCGAACAGGAACCAATGACAAAATCTGATGCTAAAAAGGTTAAAGAGTCTGAAAGCATAGGAGTTGACACAATAGAGGTGGAGAACGCTTCCAAAAAGGAGATTGAACCAAACGGTGTGGTTGTAGAACCTGAATCCTCTCTGTGAAGGTACTAGAACAATAGGTATGACCGACCTTCCCTTGTAGGGGTCATGGATGTGGTTTTAATGTTGTAGTGTGTGTGCATTTTTGTATCGCGCTTCAAGTGTGGTTACAGAGGACCGCTTTTAGACCTGCTCTGCAGTTCCAATTCAGCCATTTTTAGGCCGACCACTGCCTTGTATGCTTGCAGATGTGTCAGGATGCATTCTCAAAAGGTTCTTGTTCCAAAAATAGAATTGATTTATCCTGTGGCACCAGAGTTTTGGCCAGTAAACACTCCACATCAGAGCAGGTCACCAGCATTATACTGAATATTACCAGCTTGCTTCTTTGTAGCATTCAGTGTTTGCTAATGTGGATTGTTGGATCATCGTATCTGTTGTCATTACTGTAACATTTTAAACTGGTCCTGGGAGAGCACAGGACTATATTGAAGTCCTGTATTTCAGACAAATTGAAACGTATGGCATACAAGAGAGGAAACTAGTTAGTCTTTTTAAATTGGACCCATTCTTGAGGAATGTGCGGAGTTAAGACATGCTTGTATTTTTGTGAAACATTTTTCAAAAGTACATATTATTGATGGACAAAGCTGTTACATATTTTTATAGTGTTTTGGTTTTGCCATTTTTGTTAATTTTAACTTCCTTCTATAGATTCAGTATTTATATATTTAAGTGTTGCAGTCGGTTTGCAGCTTCACTTTTATATTTGTATTTTATTCTTCTAAATGTCAGTGTTGTACAGATCAACTGCATCAATCAGGAGAGGACCACAGCATATACTTGTGATTCATGTTGGTTCTATAAGACTTATTTTTAGTTCAAACAATATTGACTGAATATGGTTTTTTTTTTTTTTTTGGGGAAAAACCAAATGGAACTACAATTTTGAGAATGGTGGTATGGGTAAACCCCTTCTAAACTTCACCCCCTTTTATTTTTTCACCAGCACTGTGTGAGTAGGGACCCTCTTTTACTATGTTCTAAAGACACTTAAACTGTTTTTGGTTTGTGCCTTAAGCCTTGTAGCCATATAGAATTTGTGAATCCATTTTAGAAATAAATATCCTTCCCTCTCCATGAGACCTTTGATTCTTTTCTCTTTTATAAATTTTTTTTTATAAACCTCAAGCTGGCATAATCCCCCGCTCTATGGGTATTCAATTAAAAATTCTGCATTAAATTCTTGAGTGAACTCATTCGTCATGAAATTATGGCAGCTAGTAGGGGCACTAAAAAATTTAAAATGACCACACTGTTTACTCGTACAAGACAGTAAGACATAGCCCAGATCCTATTAGCATAGGATTAGTGTAGTATTTTCAGTTGTCCAGCTGGTGTCCTTTTGTAACTGCACCTTAAGCAGTGGCTCCGCTGAAATAAAGTGAGGTAAACAGTCAAGGTAATTAATCCTACACCTAAATATCTACCATTACTGTGGAGTATAAATATAAACTTGTTTTAATGATCAAATGAATAGAAATGTTAAGCTGAAACAGTTAAATAGAGCAAGACATAATGCAATGTGCCATCTATGCTGACAATTTTGGATGTTTCAGTACAACTATGGTATTAGATGCATTTAAAGACTACACATGGAAAAATAGGTTGTATCTAGAACGAAAAAGGCAGTAAGAGATAGGGATTAACAGGCAGCTCCAAGCCTCCTGGGAAATGCTATCATGAGAAATTCACAATGACACACAAGAAGTGGGATACTACACTGCCTGAGGTATCGATAGGAATAAACTGTGACAGTCATGAACTAAACAGCCCAGTGCTTCATAGAAAACAAGACAAAACCTTAAAGATAAGCAAAACCAACTACAAGCAAGTACAAGTAAATCATTTATTTACACTTTAAAATACACAAATACGGTGGTAATACAAATTCTTACAGGACTGACAAATTGGCATGACTTCCACAAAAATATGTGGAGCCCAAAGCAGCCACGGTTTCAAAATGGGGGAAAATTAGATGAAAACTTTTTCCCAGGAAGTTGCCAATGTCCCCAACAGATGACAGGGGAACAAGATACCATTTTTCAAGGTGCATTAGAAAAGCCACATCAGTGCTGGAATATTTTGTAAAAGGGGAAAACACTGAACATCAGAGCAAGACTTTGATTTGTTTTCCCTGTCTCCAACAAATGACTTTCACTTCCAGAACACCATCTGAACCATCCGAAACACAAACCTGCAGCAAAGCATACCCAACCTTTTCAGAAGACACATCATGATGTCCATAAATCAAACACCACCCTTGAGTTCAAGTTCAGGATGCGCGAAACCCCCAAAAGTCTGGCACTTCATTGTTGTGGCTTTATGAAAGAGTGATAAAAATAACTGGTGATAACTTTCAGACTCAAACCATCTGCGGTCATTTCATAGTCTTTCTAAAGAGTTGCATGGAAACATTTACACGATTATTTTACAGTTATTTCACAGCTTAAAACAGAAGACACACAATAATGGGGGAGGCAGTATTGTACAGTTAAAGAGATCAGTATAGCAGACAAACAGACGAGGTTCACAGGGTCCCTCTGTGAGGAGGTGTACAAGTGAAAACCACGCTGTGGAGTCAGTTTGCGGTGAGCAATGTATGCTGAGATTTTGGCTCCTTTGTCTCCACTCTATACCACCAGCTTCACCGTGGGAAAGGAACCTCACCAGCTACAGAGGGTTATTAAAATGTATATTAAAAAATAAATACACTGAGTAAATAATTTTTTTTTTATGTGAACCCATACCGCCATCAGACTGACTCGTCTGTAGCCCAGGTTAAAATACAAAAGAAATTTCAGTATACAAAGAAACAAAAAGACCCATTTAAACCACATAGACGATACATTAGCCTCAATCGCGAGGAGCCTGAACCAGAGAAAGTTGTGCAGCACTGAATGTGTAAGAGTGGAACTGTGAAGGAAGGACACAGGAGATAACAATGGTGTGGCTGGCTGATCCAGTCTCTTGATTGGTCAACCCACTGGTGTGAATTCGCAACAGGCTGTAGCTCTCATGTCCACGAGAACATTTAAAGAGTGGGGGGGGGGGGGGGGGTGAAAGAAGAGGAGGAGAGAGAGCGCGCCTGTAAGCAAAGAGAGGTCAGGTTGGTTCTACACCATTTTGGTTTGGTCAATAGAAGAAAGAGACTGACGCCCTATCTATTAGCTAACGGTGGAGAGCTGTCAATCAGGCGTGTGTAGTAAGGTTGCCCATTGTGCTCCATATTGCAAAGTGGAGGCTTCTGGGACATGGAGACAATCTGTAAACAGCAACAAGAGAAAGAGACACCCAATAAATGACAACTGCCACGGACCAAAAAGATTCTTTTAAAATAACTAAGAATTATGTATGTGTGAGCATATTCACAGATAATTTTTTTTTTTTTTTTTACTTTAGCAAGGACACATTAAATTGATTAAAAAAAGCAAAGACTTCCACATCAATATAAAAGATCTACATTTTGAAAAAAAAAAAAAAAAATGTATAAGTACTATACACAATATATAGTTATTTCATTAATAATGTTGTTTTCCATGTATTTTCGATCAAATAAACTTGGTTTTTGATTCTTTCCCACGTAAATTTCACAAATACAATTTGAAAACGTCTTAGTCTTAATATCTTAAAAATTGTAAAATACACTTTTTATATAAATGGAATTATGTATTTTGATAAATTGTTCCAAAAGAGAACTTTTACAATCCATGGATCATTTCCTCTGCATTTTTTGGTAAAAGTCTCTTCATATATTTAAAATGTTCTTAACATTAAGACGATATATACATTACATATACACATACATACATTTTATTTTCTAAAGAACTATTCAGTAATGCAAAACCCTGTTTCAGAGCTATTTTTTTTTTTTTTTTTTACATTTCTTTTTTTTTTTTTCGTATGACAGTTCGCATGAGATTCACCCAGTCAGTAGAAAACAAGGCAAAGTGCAGTTAACAAGCTAAACAAACAACAAACTCACCTGATGCACCTGCCTTCACACAAGGATGTGATGATCAACTACTTGCCGTGGTGATCGAAGGGAATGCTATTCTGGGGTGAAAAGAGAGAACATTACAGCATTCCACCCCCACAACACAACTACATGTACACTGATATATTGCTCACACCAACCCATAACTATACAATGCCTACTGTCGGTCATATTGGTGGGAAAAGAAAAAAAAAAAAAGCAGCTGAAATTACTTTTCCTGGAACACAAACATTAGGTCAACAGGTTCCCAGAAAAGGCTTTCAACTGTCTAATAAGCAGATTCAATTTTCATTTAAATGTCACCAGTCAGAAACTTTAATAGGGATCATGAGAATCAAAAGGTCAATTACTGCAAGCAATAAGAGATGTACTTATATTTCATCAGGTATTCATTTTTGTTCATTGAGTGTAACCATTCAAAAGCCCTACACTATTTGTCCTGCCAGAGTAAAATCTTTTTTATCCATAAACTCATTTAGCTACTTTTGTAAAGCGGTTTATTATCGCTCTGCTTAAAGCTTTGATGAGCAATGTCTGTGTTATACCTGTGATGTGGACATGCGGGAGGTGTCTTGTCGCCCCGTTAGGTCTGAGGACGAGATGTTCACTGGAGCGCCACGATGAAGCCGCATGCTGACCTTCCGTTCACGCTCCATGCCAGTGACTGGTCTCGGTGAGGATGTGTTTGCTTTGAGATTCATGTAAAAAGTATGAGATGACGTTCAAGTACTGGGGTTTCAAGTACCCCAGAGGCAAGTGTCAGACTGTTTACCTGTGTGAGAGGTGGGGGTGAGGGGTGTGGGAGGAGCTCCATCCTGTGTGGGGCGGGGTCTGCATGAGGCTGCTGGGATCCCTCGGGCTGCAGGATTCCTGCTGTGCCTCATTCGCTCGTCTCGCTCTCTCCTCTCACGTTCTGCCTCCTCTGCTGTACGGTTGGCACCCTGAGAAAGGAGAAATGCAACAAAATGAAACACTGAAGGAAATAGTGCTACTTGATGCAAACAGGAGGGACTTCCTGTTTGTAACCAGCCTGGTTACAAACTCTCCTTCAAAATATCTTCCTTTGTGTTCGGCAGAACAAAGAACTTTATACAGATTTATATATTCATATTTATACAGAATATTCATTTAGGGTGAACTATTCCTTCAAGCCAGGACTAGGCCTTAGTTAAACCGAGATATTTAAAGCTGCAGTCCATTACTTTATCCTCTTTGTCGCCATCTATGTTTGAAAACCTAGAATTGCAGTCTAGTGCAGAAAAATACATCATTATATTCCATGCGTGGTTAATGGGCCTTTTATCTACATTTGAATGCTATTCAGTGCGCGCAAACCAAAAGGAAATGCCACGTATGAGATAGTAAAACCAGTTCTTTTTTTAATTGCTCTGGGATCAAAAATATGATTATATTTTAACAACTCCAGTTTGATCTTATACGCAACGATTGTAGCCTATTCCGATACTGTAGTACTGGAAGTACAACACTATTACTAATCTTTAATTTGAACAGTCTTTAGTCATGTTTAATTTTTTTGTAAGATGTATAAGCTTGCCCGATTTTATTGCTCTTCAATGTGATATGCTTGAATGGTCTCCTTGCATTTGATCAAGTAAAAAGCTGGTCTGTCTCTGAAACATTAAGTAGTAAATTCATACACTTAGCACTCCCATTTAAATCATGAAATATGTCAACACTTTTCCTCATTTCATAATACCAGATTAAAGATGGAAAACTGTTAACATCTTTGATGAATTGTTTATTTATAAATAACATCCCTATCTACAGGCATTGCCATTCATACGGACTACAGCGAAAGTTATTTTACACAACTACACACCGGCTAATACTCCGGTGTGGCTACAGCGCCGATGAATCTAATGTTTAGAGCTTAATGTATGAGACATCTCATCTATCTATCTATCAGTCACTGCACTTTTTATGTACAGTCCAATCTCAAATTGTCATAGCATTCGAATTTTATTTTAAGATTTTAACTCCAAAAACAAACTATACTCCCTTTAAACTGGTTGTCTTTAAAAATACAAATCTTGTGTAATCCCAGGCTGTAATCTGTAATCAGAAGCACATTTAAAATGGGAATATAATTTCGTTCACATGTGTTTCAAATAATCCTTTCTGGACTTTAATCTGCCATCAAAACGGCAAAACATTTTGACATTTATTTATAATTAAACCACCTGCAGGATCCTCAGAAGCCAATAAGGCGAGCTGGGACTCAATCTTGTTTATGGACTCAGTGCCATGCTCGATTTTCCCAAGAAAACCTACCCGTACAACTCAAAATAGAAAACATTACTTTAAGCTAACTGGCAACAGTTTTGAACACTGGCTAGTTATGTACTTTCTCAAATATTGATTTTGGATCATTTAAAAAAAAGAGCAACCACTAAGACTCCGTCCACACGAAGCCGGTGCGTTCCCTATCCAATCTTTTTTTTCCCCTCTGAAAACGATGTATTATATATGCCAAACCAGTATGGGGCGCTGTAATTCTGCCATAGAGATACACTATAAACGGAGAAGAAGACTTCTGCGCAAGAAGCAGCATGCGCATAACCTTGCGCGCTGTATACGAACCAGTGATGCGCGGGTTGACCCGAAATGAGCGGGTGCCCGCGGATCCAAAAATATTTTTAATGATATTCGGGTCGCGGGTCGCGGTCTCCGTGTGGACAGGCCCCAAATCACGTTAATGTCTGTGACCCACTTTATATTAGTCCGGAACTTCGCAATAACGCTTAGCCAGCAGTGGTTCAAAAGTCAAGTAATTTAAAGTCCACTATAATTCGCTAGACATGAACTATAATATACTTGTTGTTTCATTAAAGAACCCACTTATACAGGGAGATATGGAGTTGACGTCTCCTCTCTCTCATTTCTCCTATTTGATTTTCATCCGGGGAACGGGTTCTCTTGTCTTTTCCCGGCCCTCCTAATACCTGATGGGCATCCTTCAACAAACACCCAATTACATTACAAAGAAATATTAAATGACAGGCATGACGCTTTAGATTATCCCTGAGCACATTTTTATACTGTAACTTTTGACCTTACTTTATATAATTTTAAACACAATTTTAACACATTTAAATATGATATATGCAACACGAAATAACACAAAAATAAATTTAAGATTAAAACATTTTAGATGAAAAAGCAGCAACACCATTGTCTTTTTTCTTAGTCTTTCAAAAACAAACAAACAAACAGAAATACTTAGCATCTTGGTTGGCTGAACCAATGAGAAGCGTGTTGTTTCCCATCATGCCTTTGTTCGGAGCAGTCGGTGAACGCAACTGCACTTGACTGCTCAATCCGATAACAGATGCCTCGCTGTCGCCAGACAGAGCCGTAGAGAATAGTTTTGGCACAGGTCAGTCAGCATGACATCAGTGCTAGGCGGACGCAACTCGGACACTTTTCTCACCGGTTATTGGTTCTGCGCAGATTTAACAAATCTCAAACAAGTCTAATACTTACTTGATTACAGTGATGTTGCAAGTGTATAATATCGGATGCCGTCGATTATGAGTTATTTCCTCTTACTGTAATGCAATGTAAAAGTATGAAAAGTATTTTAAGAAAGGCCAGGCCACACCAAGAACCAAGATAGCCTAACTAAAATAATAAATTATTACTGTCCCCATCGATCTCGGTCAAGGTATAGTGTCACATTTAAAGGGTTAGTTCACCCGAAAATGGAAATTATGTCATTAATTACTTCCAAACCCAGAAGACTTCCTTTATCTTCGAAACACAAATGAATGATATCAGAGAGCAATCTGTCCCTTCATAGACAGCAAAAGTGAAATGATCCCAGTTCCAGAAACACGGTAAAAAAACACTGGTAAAAAAAACTCCATGTGATCGCAAAAGTGAAGCTGATCCACTGATGTCACATTTTACGGATGTTTTTGCTATGTTTCTGGACCTGGGATCCTTTCAGTTGTGTTGCTGTCTATGGATGGACAGATGGCTCTCTGATGTTATCAAAAATATCTTCATTTGTGTCCCGAAGATGAACGAAGGTCTTATGGGTTTGGAACGACACAAGGATGAGTAATTAATGACAGAATTTAAATTTTTGGGTGAACTAACCCTTTAATGTTTGACTGGAATGAAAACAAGGTGTGAGGGAAAAGATTTCAGCGTTCATTGGTTTTTGTTCTGTATCTTAACGGCATGCCAATTTTTAAGTTCACAAAACATCTTTCCAAAATGAAATTTCAGTAGAAAAAAAATAAACAAAACAGATGAAAGCTCATATAACGTTAGTTAATAGCTAGCAACAGCAATAAGGTGCACAGATTACTAGATGGACAAAAAGAACTAAATTACTGTTAAAGACAGTAAGTCAATGCTGAAGTCTGTTTTTTTTTTATTGCTACGGCCCTGGCTTTAACACAGCATTTGTAGCCTATATTTAGTTAGCCTTGTATCTGAAAAAAGGTTGATTGATTGTAGAGTTTGTATGAGCGGAATGCTTCCCTGCATGGCCTGAATGGAAATATTTCACAGAGACATTCATGGCACTCGCACAAAATGTCACTCTTTCATTTCCCCTTTCTGCAATTTGCAATAATTGTTTATGAAGCTCATTTTATGAATTAGGCAGGAATGCTTTTGATGCCGGGCAGAATGCGCTGCTCTTATTAAGATTGAACGAGAATACCTGTGACAAGCGACTTTTTAAAATGCAATTACCTAATTGGATGCAACCGTCCTACTAATTGTAATACGAGCAGGCAAATCTGTCATCAGACATGATTCGTTGGCTGGACACCATTTTGGGGCATCTGTTCTCCTTTTGCTGTATATAAACAATGTTATTTGTAAAAGTGAATAGGCATTCAGATTGACAGAGGTTTGCCGTGACCTGATACTATGTATTTAGATCAAGAGTTTGCGGCGTCATGAGTTGATGCATCAAAGTTGAGAATTGGTTAACCTTATGCAAATGAGACTGTGGCATGAAATTAGCTGCTATGAGAAAGTCAGCAACAGTTTTAAAAGTTGTGCTGATTACATGTTATCTGGATTATGTAATCAGACTCCAAGTATTAAAGATTAAGATTATGACATGATCACATGTTATTCATGTAATGACAGTAAATTATTGATGTATGAAACAAATAATTATTATTAATTATAGCTGTGGGACTGTCGCTATCACAGTAACTATTGAATCTCGAAGTCTGGAAAAGATATTTCAAACTTGGGAGACTTTGGGTTTTATGATGTTGATATAAAAAAATTGAATATAGTTACTTTTTATGTCCATATGGTACTTCAATGGTAAATTTAAATCAAGTTTTATAAAGAAAAGTATTTTTAAAAAGTAGTCAGAATACATTACTATAGTAAGAAATGTACCCAGCACTAAATATACAGTATATGTTTCCCACGATAAATAAAGTTTATAGTCTTAAATATGCACCTATTTCTTCCAACAAGAGGACTTCAGTCGCATTTTGACAGTATAAAACAAAACCTCAAAATTACCCAATGGAATATAATTTTGTATATGTAACCATTTATATGAAAATCTACTTTAAAACTTGTGTAACACTACCCCATCATAAGGATGGACCATCATTAATCATAAGATCAATGGAGCAAGAATCAGGATGAGACGGGAGGGAGAGAGACATGGAGACAGACAATAGAAACTCAGGCTAAATCAATGAAATGCAAAATATTTGAAATGGCTGAGCAGCAAAAGGTTGGCCAAGAGATGTTACTGGAAGAGGAGCAGGCAGTTTTTAATTTTCCAAAGTGGTTCCAAAGCAGTTTCTGACGCCTCCGGATTGGGATTAAATTAGACGTCCGATGATGGAGTGCTATGGTGAAGAGTCCCTGACCCCTTCTATCCTGACAGGTCTGTACGGTTTGAAATCTCACTCTGAATAAATGGAGGGGACGCAAAGTGCAGAGGATCCATTTGAAATGTGCCCTTGGAAAAAGTCCACCCACCCGTCCTGAATGCACAGCGCATGAAAGCGGACGTTTTTATTGAGATGAACCTCTTGTGCTTTCAAGATTAGAAATGGGGTCATGATTTCTCCTCTTGGTCACTTCAGCTGCTTCGATCACTTCGTTGGGAGTGTTTTTTTGAATAATTAATCAACATTATATCTACTTCTGTGGGCTCTGATGATGTGCTCTTGAACATTTAGACACAGAAGGTACTGCAAAGAGGCCTGGGCTCTAGCTTTGTGGATCAGATTTGGTTAAAAAGTTAGGGTCAGTATTATCTTTATAAAGAAATGACTAGTTTTTTTCAGCAAGGTGACTAAGAAATTTATAATGCTGCAAAATATTTATATTTCAAATAAAAAGGTTTAAACAAAAATATTGGCTCTCTGATTTTATCAAAAATATCTTAAATTGTGTTCCAAAGAAGAATGAAGGTCTTACGGGTTTGGAGCGACATGTGGGCGAGTAATTATGACATCATGTGTCTACTGAATTATTCTATAACGATATAGCACAGAAGTCATTTGTACTGTTTTGTGCTCTTTATTTTTTAATAAAAGCAAAAAAGTAATGAAATGACACAAGTTTTTTAAAGGCCTGTTCCCCCGAAAATGAGGATGTTTGGTTATTTTAAGTTTAATACTTTGAGTTAGAGGTTTATTCAAATCCCTAACCTTAATTACGAAGTATAATGTAATTATGCTTACCAAGGTAAACACTACTAACTACCGACATGACTCCATAATGAAGAATGTCAGTGCTTTGGTGCCTTCACGTCTTCAAGACTGCCTGATTTGCATGCTGTAGGTATGTGTTTATGAGACAAAGTGTGTCATGCTGCAGTTGTGTAGTCATGCAACGCAGGAACACATTTCATGTCCCCTCAGAATTGAGAGAGCTGGGTTAATGAGCCCCCCCATCAGTATGCATTATTTATTTAGACTCTCTGCACCCCAGAGGCGGCTTGCCTTTTGCCTGTGCTTTTTTCCTCCTCTCTCTATTTCTGTAATCCTTCCTTTTTGTTCGCGGGAGCAGCTCTTCCATTCCCCTCTCTCTTTCTCTCTCTCTCTCTGTTGATCCCCTTCAGATGTTGCACCTTCTCGGCAGCATAAATATTCTACTATTGCTGCTTTATCTTTCCAAAATATCAGCCGCCTAAAGAAAACAAGGAGAGATGCCACTGATTTGCAAACAAATGATGGAACATGTTCGCAGCAGATTGAACAGACAGATTGACGTCTTTCACAAACAGCGGACGTCACTGGTCATCGCATTGGTGGAATAATTGCATGTAATTCCTGCTTCCAAGAACGAACGACATGTTCCGGCTAATTCATCCAAGTTGGAGTTTTACTGAAAGTACTCATGAAATAACTTTACAGAGAGCAGTCATTATGCTTTAAGGGCCGCCATTCAGTGCGCTACGGCAAAATACAGTAATTTGACGTTACTTTAAACAGTATAGCAGCCTTGCGTTCTCTCTAAATGAGAGCGGGCAAAGACATCGAGAGTGCAGTTGAGTTCAGCTCAGCGAGATCCGTCATAGTCAACTAATAAAAGTCTATGTTTTATCTCTCCGGAGTTGAAGACTGTAGATGTTAGTTTGACCCGACTCTTAAATATCCACCCTAAATAAGAGCTGGCTTAGCGAACAACATGCAAATTAGCGTATGAATATGTATAGAGTGTTGCTACCTGTCATTTTGTAATTACCTCAAGGCCGAAGTCTCTGTCTGATCTGCTTCAGATCCTGCCTGGTGGCTAAACGACTTTGATCTAATCTTTCCTAATTAATGGAGACGCAAACAGGACAACTATAAGGCAGGTTCGTTAGCATGCATCGTGAAAGGTTACATGGCCTACGGACAAGCTGTTGTCACCCTCGATGAAGGTACGGTGATTTGCCATTGCAAAGTGTCCAGGAGTCACTTTCATACTCAGTTGGAGAATTGAATTTTAACGTTTTGCTAATGTCATGTTTTGGGTATTTTTAAGTCCAAAATCTCATTTTACCTACCTGGAAATTAAACATATGACGTAAAAATAATACTAATGAAAAGTTTAAAAGTCATAGTATTATTAATCATATTACTATAATCAATTATAAACTACATGGGATACAGGCTATTACCACACCGCAGGGCCTTTTAAATTGAGCTAGTAAAGTTTCATTTACACTCATTTGCTAATTTATATACAGCAGTCAACATTCTAAGTGTATAAAAATCTTTCATCAAAGTTGTCCTAAGACAAGAATTACAACTTTGATTAAAGGTTTTGATCCACTTCCACTGTTTACTACTTTATATACTGTATTTTAAAGGGATACAGTTACTTGTTATGAAGTTATGAAAATATTGTCATTAATCACTGGTCACCATGTCGTTCCAAACCCGTAAAAGCTTCATTTGTCTTCAGAACACAATTTAAGATATTTTGGATGAAAACCAGGAGGCTTGTGGCTGTTTCATTGATTGGCACATAATGAACAATGTCAAGGTCTAGAAAAGTATGCAAGTCATCGTCTGAATACTCCGTCTGCCATCAGTGGTGGACAGTAACGAAGTAGTTGTACTTCGTTACTGTACTTAAGTAAAAAAAAATTTATCTGTACTTTACTGGAGTAGTTTTATTTTTAGCAACTTTTACTTCACTACATTACGAAGCAAAGGATCGTGCTTTTTACTTCACTACATTTCATAAAACATATCGTTACTTATAGATCACGTGCTCCGAGCGAGACGCAGACGAGCGATTCATTAACAAACTGATTCTTTTTAATGAACCTGTTCAATCGGT
>JAUCMU010000021.1:11344221-11361839 GCA_032275025.1 Enteromius treurensis | reverse complement strand
CTAAGCTACATACCTTCTATGTACATATCAGAGAACAGTTTAAAATATTCTCTCAATGCATTCTATGGCACCTTTAATTATAAATCACAGAATTCTGAAAAACTAATTAGGAACAGCTGATTACCCCCTTTTGTATGATTAAAAAATAAGTTAAACTATTAAAAGAAAAAACAGAAAAAAAACCCCATTTGTTTAATTTTATAGAGACATACTACATTGTTACTGAAGACTAATTGTTTTAGATATGGAATACATTGCACAGGTCATATGATATAATTATGTTTTTGTAAAAAACAAAAACACACCTGTAAATAACTTATTTTGTGTTCAATTACCAAAAAAAACTGCTGAAACTGAAACTGCTAGCCACTGCTGTCTGAACAGAAACTCAAGGACTAGTTTTGCTGGTTTCCGAGATATTTAAAAAACAAACAAGCAGAGGAAAATGTTCATCTAAACTGATAGCAAAGAAACTCACGTCATGCAAGCCAGGTCTACGCACAACTTAATCAGTAAATTAGACACATTTAGTCAAAGAGCGCAAACAGTCAGTGCCACTGCGCAAACATGATGTTACCGTGGCTAATCAGCTCTACTGCAATGATGGGGAAAACAAAACAATACGGCAGCATTATGCAAGAACTGACTAAAAAAAGAAAAGAAAAAAAAAAAGAAAAATAAAGACCAGTGCCTAACAAACCACTAACTCTTGATGGGCCCATATTGGGTATGGACATGAAGCGGCACATGCTCGAAACAGACTTGAAAATTGATGTCATCAGTCTGATAAGGTGCTTATTGCAAACTGCAGCCTGATAGCTAAAATGAGATCTCCATTTTTGGTGTTGAAAGATGAAAAGAAGTTACAGAAGTGGCATCCTGTCCAAACATCACCACATCAGGAATCCAAACCAAACACTATGAAGTTACATAAAAGCTGATGGAAAGGAGCCAGGATTGTGGAGGAGTGGGAGAGTCCTGGGTGATTCACACACCTGAGGCCTCCCATGATGCCAAGTGACGCAAATATTACGGAATCCTGAGGAAAAGGGAGAGGCGTTACATTATGCTGACTGTTGGATGATTTGCAGATTTGTGACGCAACAAGTCCAATCTGGTTGGGTTTCATCTTCTGAGCCTCTGATGCTAATGATATGGCAGATTAATTAGATGCATTTCACACAGAGTCATGTGCTGAAGATCTCAACAGCACTGCCTCGGAAACACACCTGACATTTAAGCATTAATCAAAAAAAGCATTTAATTACGCTGACGTACCAAAGAGTGGGTGTAGTTATGAAACAACTGAGCAGATGGAGTTTACAATCTCACCACACCCACCAAGCCCTGTTCTCACACACAGGCAGAGTGAAACAGTCCCATCTCAGCCAGAGAGCTTCGGGATAAAGGTCTCCCTACACTTTAACACTATAATGATCAAAGTCCTCTTGCCAACAATGCTTCTCTATCAAAATAAAAGCAAGCTGATTGTATTTGGGCCTGCTGTTTGGAGGAGCTTTGATTAAATTAAACATTCAGTCCACAGGTTTCAATGCATGAGAGAGGAACCCCACCACAGCTAGAAGACCTAAGGCCAGCAGCTGCAAAACTTCCTTTAATGCCTCCTGAATAAGAGATGAACGTCACGTCTTGCTCTACACAAGTACATTTAATCACAGTCTTGTGTTGAAAATGAAATGGTAAGGTGGTTAAGACTCTGCAATAATTAAAATCAACTTGCTCCGCCTGTTAAGAGTATAAAAGAAAAACAATGACCTACTTTGGTGCCCTGTATTGCAATACAAAACAATACCTCTCTGTTGCCATCTAAATGTCTATCATAGATACTCAAATGATCGACAACATCCTGGAGTGATGTATAATGAAAGGCCATCTAGAACGTAAATAAAGAGTTCTTCTGGTTTCTGACTGTGTTGGTTCATGACAGCTTCATCACTCAAAATTGCTTCCCCAAAAGGCACCATGACCCTGTGATCAGAGAAATGAGACTGCATGAATCATGAGCCTTGATAGTATGATTTTAATAGACTGCAGAAGCATCAGCCAGGCTTGGTTGAATGTCCGTCATAAGGTGATTCAACACGCCAGGTTTGGCCTTTAGGGTGGTTCACGCTTTCAGTGAAACCTGTATGGACAGGTAACACTCATTTAGAGGTACACACCAAGGGAGGACCTGTTTGAAAACTCCTGTTCGCAAGTTTAGTGAAATAACACCTCAATTTACAGCAAGTCACTGACAGCTGAGTCTAATGTCAAAACACATTATTTTATGGTCACGTATGACCTCCTAGAGTGTTGTTCCCAACGGGACGTATAGTTTATATACTCTGCAACTTCAAAAAGCCACTTGTGGTCCGAGATACGTTTTTGTTTTGGTTATAAAACCATAGAAACTGGGAATCGTAAACCATAAGCAAACTATTACGAGTCGATCTTTGAAAAAATGCCACTGACAGTTACAATACAGCTTGTTGACCGTGTTATATTATTGACAGCTTTATGACAAGAGCGTATGCGTTTGTTTTAAGCTTATACTTACCCAGATAAATGTCTCCAAATGATCCACTTCCAATTTTTCTACCCAGTCTGTATCTGTTTCCAACTCGCAGCTCCATCGCTGTGTTTATTGGTGTCTCTCGAACGAGTCCCTTGGTTGTATTTCAGCTAATTTAAATAAAACCAGATACGGTCTGCCTTTAAATTCGTGTTTACGTTGATATTTTTAAGCGTTATTTAACTGCTGCGAACCTATATATATCTTTATGCGACCCCAACCCCCCCGAATCCCCGAGGAGAATTCGGATTCTTCAGACGGAGTTCACTTTTCACCATTCCTTTTCTAATATATATAAGTTCGAAATATCACAATATTGTGATCAGGCGAAAGCTTAGAGTGTGTAGATTATGCTCTCGTCGGTTTGGTCATCGTTATCCCCAAGGATAAAGAAGATGGAGATGGATTTTAACAGCAGACCCCCGTCGCAGAAACTGTCACAGGCCCTGTATCTTCTGTGGTCAACACGTCACGAACGTAAGCGCCGTGACGACACTTCCGCTTGGCAACGCCTCGCTCGCCACAGTCACGTGGGAGAAATGCTGGATGAGTTTCATTAGGTTAGTCTCATTAACTGTCTCAAACACCAATTAATTTCTTATTTATTGGACATACTTTCGTCCCAGATAAGATGTTATTTAGTGATGTGCGTTAGCGAGGCGTTTTAACATGATTTCCTTAAAGGTACACGAACTAGTATCAATTTTGCCACATTTAAAAGCACATTTTTAATGTTACTAATGTTATAGATTATATAAATCCTAATAACTATTCTGTTACTTAATATTAGTTTAAAATGAATAATAGTAAAATAAATAGAAATTATGAGAAGCATACTTCGGTCCAACAACAGACCTACAAATTCAAATCGTAAATGCTTTGGAAAAACACTAGGCTTAAAATCTTAAGACAACGCGTCATCTCTGTAATTCGTGCTCCATCTGTTTTGCTCTTATGTCTGTCCAGCTGACTGTCTCTGAAGCAGGGTGAGCCAAATGCTTCCTAATAATCAAGGCAGTGGGACAGTAACGTCTTGTACCCTCTCAAGTGTTTGCTGGGTTCTGGCCACGCCCACCCGCTGGCTCATTGGCGGAGCTCTTTCGATTGGTCAGACAGGATCCAATCAGGACACGGTCACATGGCTGTAATGTTTTCCAGCAGATTGCGTAAGTGTCTTGCACGTGTTCTTCAATGCTCGTCTCGGAGTAACTCAAAAGAACCGTTCAGGGATAAAAAAAGAGCTATTGAGAAGAGCAGAAAGGGTGATTTTATTTTTTATGTTAAAGCTTTAGTTTAAATTAACGTGATCTCTCCTGTGTACTCGCCTAAAAAATGACAAATAGTTATGGAGAAATCTAATAACAAAAATAATTTAGCTAATTATTAAAATATTAAACACGACTTTTTCTAAAAATAGATATTAATAACAATACAAAGAGTCATTTTTAGCAGACTTCCAAGGTACTAAAAGGCCATTTTTAAAATATATATATATTATTACTATTTTACAAAGTGAATATGTGTATGGTAATTAGGTAGTGACCAAAACTTAATAAAGAAATTAAAATAATTTGCCTTGTTTAAAGAAGCAACTCCACATCCCCCTTATTGACAGAAAACAGATATGTTTTTGTTCGTAGCAAGATTTATTTGATAATGATGACATCTAGTGTTCATTGATAGAAACAGCGGAAACAAAAATTTCTCTGCATAAAGTTTTAAAATGACAATTCATGTAGGACAATATCTAGATCCACAGTCCTAGAAAATTCTTCAAACGATTATATTATCTTTAGCCTACATGCTCCTGTAGTTACAGACCCTCATTTGCTTAGACTGCTTTTATAAACAATTTAGAAGACAGCAATTTCCTCAGTCATGTTTCCCCCTGAACCATTTAACATGCACATTAACATATGGTCTTTTCTCAGTAACAGTAACCACACACCTCATGTCATGATGAATCAGGTGACTGGGAGGAAAAGCACTTTGCAGAGATTATAAACACAGGATGTATGGAGAGCCTGGATCTGATTACAAACAATGTTTAAACAGCATCCTTTTTGACCTGAAAGACGATCAGTTTGAAGGTAGTTGCTAAATAACATTAACATCAACAATTAACATAAGTTAAACACACACAAAATGTTCCCGATTGACGGCACAGTTGGCCAAATTGCAAAAATTCTCCTGTGACTTAATGCCAGTGGCTATGCCTAAATGCTTAAAGATCTATTTAGCCACAAAATAAAAAGGCAATATAAGCTAAATTATCCTCTACATTGATGCATTTTGAATGATTCATAAAGTAGTAAACACTGCCCTCCCAGATATAATGACTTAAAGTTCAGATTTAACTAATGATACAGGCATTCTAGACCAAGCTAAAAAGTGCAAACTGTCAACCAAATCTAAATTATATTACATATAATCTTCAATGCATTTCAGTTTGAGGTCAATATATATTTTATACAATTATGTCTATCTATCTATCTATCTATCTATCTATATATATATATATATATACATATATATATAGTGCTTACCGTTTTTACAGTCCCATAATATTATTTCAAATGTTAGCATCATTTAAATGCTAATCTTGTTTTTTTTTTTAAAGTTTTTCTAGAGCTGTCAGCAGCTACTTAACATTTGTCTGAGAAGTCTGGGAACAAGGTGGTGGCTGCTCTTTTCTCGCTCTCTTATTCACAGAGAAAGTGCATTTCCTTTTATCCAGCTGGTCCACTCTGGCCCCTTTTGTTTATTGAAGGTTTCATTTCTTTTCACTTTGTCCTTTTTCTTGTTTTCATTTCACCCCACCCTCTTGGATGCATCCATGCTCCTCCCTTCGTTCTCCTCCTTTCCTGCATTTTTCTGGCTCCTCATGGCATGCTGAGTTTGGGAGTGCAGGAGGGAGATGACTTAAAAACGCTGACAGGCTATAACACTCTCAGAGAAACACAGCAGTGCGGCCCAGTCAACGCAAGCATCATCAGTGCAGCCCAGCAGAGCTTCTGTGGACCCTCATGTTTGGACCTGCCAAGACCAAGGTAGGGGACAATTATAAAAATTGTTATATGGTTGCACACAATGATGTGAAAACCTTTTCAGGTACCAAAGAAAGTGAACCCTAGTGCAGATTTATGTGTTTTTTTGCATTTTTTTGCATGACTTATCAAATTATTTAAATTTATGTGTTATTGGTTGCTATTTCACATGAATGTATAATGATGTAGGTCTTTTATTTTAAGAGATAGCGGCAATGTCAAGATGTTTGTGAAAACGTAAGCCTAGAAATATACACAGAAATGTTAACAGCAGGTGCAAAGCAAAATGCTGGGTTAAACACCCTGGGTTTCATGCAGTTTTAATATTACAAAGTAGTTTATTCTGCTAGTGATGCATCCCACCCTGTCTCTGAGGATTATCTATTAAATCATAGGCAATGTCGGATCATGGTCAATTTCATGGAGACAAAATAAATAATTTTTGTATTATCTATGGAACGAGTAGCGCTGCCACAGAGTACAGAAACCAAATCTAGAACAGGAATTCTTGAGGCATGCCATCACAAAGCCAAGTTCAAATAGCCTGCAAGTGGGACACGATTAAGAAAAGTGCTACCCCAGATTGTTTTTAACTCCACCACATTTTCCAAACTGCCAAACGTTGTGTAACAGCATTATCTTACGTATTTGGCCCCTCCTAAAATATTACTGGCAGTGAGCACTGGTTTATCAGGAAATGGTTCACCATGTTACTTTAGTGAGTTACCAAAAAGGCCCACAATATCCTTTTTACGTCGCGTTGTGGAAGTAAAATGGGCTGCAAAAGATACGTTTGACATGATTTTTTTTGCCTAGTTCACTGAACCATGGAGGATGTTTAAGTTCAGACAAAGTGGCTTATATGGGTCAAGGGTGAATCTGGCCTCGGTGTTATGCCACACAGACTTCAAAGTAACCACACATACAGTACTGTTTGAGCTTTGATGTCAACACCAAATCCAGCGCTGTCTATTGCTAGTTTAAAGTAAAAGTAATTGCATTTAT
Organism: Enteromius treurensis; assembly: GCA_032275025.1. NCBI lineage: Eukaryota > Metazoa > Chordata > Actinopteri > Cypriniformes > Cyprinidae > Enteromius > Enteromius treurensis. Next base: position 11,355,212 of record JAUCMU010000021.1, on the reverse strand, counting down.
AAACAATGTTAAACCCCTGAGAAATGTAGTGTAGAATTGTTTCAAGAAACTACCCACAAGGACCCCCAAGATTGAGTTCGGAAAGCATACTAACATAAGACTGCAACATGCATGCTGTTTTAAATATTCTTTAATAAATACAATGTATTCAGTAGGTTGCAAGTTAATGTTACATTTCAAACTCGCCTAATTACATTTAGCTTGGTTTTTGATGGCTTAATAAAGTCAAGGCAATAAGTCACTGAAACCATGATGATTTGTCACTTTAATTCCTGAACAGTCATTTACCTTCCTAACAAAACCAAACAATCAAAAGGTAAAATCTTGTCTTTGTACATCCCCTTCCCATATAAGACAAGGGGTAGGACTTGTTGGTACAGGTATATGATGTTATTCAATACTTTGTTTGCAAACCGACAACATTGCTAAAGTTCACCCCAGCAGTCTGCTTTTTAAAAAAGGGAGAGGGGAAAAGAACTCAGTGGCACTGGAGAGGCCACTGGAGCCTTTCCATAAGGTTAACATGAGCTTGCTATTCTTAAAAAAAAATAATAAAAAATTGGAAAGGTTTACTCTTTTACACTCAAATTATTTGTGATCAGCTGTATGAACTTGAGAAACTAATTGCAAGTTCACAAGGCAAAGAAGATGGCTACTTTGCTTCCCTGAGGTTCATTCAACTTCCTCTAAAGAATTTCTATTACAAAACAGCTGCAAAGTATTGGGAGAGTTATGAATGTGAGAAAAACAGCACATACAGTGGGAAAGGGTACATACGGGGGCTTCAACTGTGCATGACAAGTGACAGAAGCACAGAGTATTCAGTATGTGGTTGAAAGTAGGTCACTGGGGTGCGTATGATCACACACCCAGACCCGTGAATTTTCTGTAGCCAAGAGTCCTTATTTACCCCAGTGTTTATCTACAGCTGCTGACCTCAGACTGGAGAATTTAGAAAAGCGTTACAGTGCACCTGGTGGACCTTAACTTAAATATGATCCAGAACCAAACACCAAAGCAGAAAGACTTTTATTGATGTTGGATTTAACAGGATCCCTGACCCAAGACCACACACTTGTTTTCCACTGGGAAAATCCACCAAAACCACACCTCGTAGATCAGACACGCCACTGCATGCCTGCGGAATTGTGTAGGGATGACAAAAAGCACAATGCAGATTAGTAAATAGTTATTATGATCTGTTGTGAAAAGATAAAGGGTATTTGTTATGACACATTCAGTCGCTGTTTGCAGTTTAGGAATGTGGAAAGATACTGACATTATTTCCTTTTATGATGTTTATCAAGTAGATTAATATCATGATTATTTAAAAAAGGGAAGTGTGTAATTTCTGCATCACTTGTGGCACCAAATGGGATCTTTTAGATCTAAAACCCAATTTGTTTTCTAATAATAAAATGTAGTGCTGTCAAACGCATTCCAAAATAAAAGTTTTTGTTTACATAATATATATGTGTATACGATGTTTGTTTTTTATGTATGTATAAACACGCACACACACGCATGTAATATCTAAGAAATATATGTTGTTTATATTTTACATATATTATATATATTATACATATATCATATAAATTATGTGAAAATAAATATATACATGAAAATATTTTTAAAGCATATGCGCTGTATGAGTGGATGTTTATACATAATAAATATATACAACACACATTATGTAAACAAAAACTTATTTAGGATGTGATTAATCGTGATTAATCGTTAGAAAGCACTAGTAAAATTCTTAACTTAATTGTTCAAAATACAACCAGCAATATGTGACTTGTACAACAAGTCTTCAATTGCCAAATCTGGTAATGGTATACGACTAAAGAAAGCAGTCAAATGTTTATGCATTTGACTCTTGGCTCACCATTCTTGGTTTCAAACCTACAGAGGGTTCAGGGACTTTTAGATGTTCTGAAAAATAGCGGTTGGATTGATTTGGAGCGTGGTGTTCCCTGGAGACGAAGGGAGAAAAAACACTCTCTGCTTATGTAATGCGTTTAAAGGTCAGGGTAGATGTTGATTGAGCCAAAAAGACCAGGGCCTGAGCTAAAGGAGGACTCCGTGATGTGCTGAACATGTATACATGACCTCAAGGCCCCAACATCCGCAGGAAGGAGAGGGATTCTAATGTTAGGATATCAGATGTGGGACTGTAAACATGGCTGAGCATGAAAACCAAGGAAATGGTAATCAAGGAAACAGAAGCAAAAGGGAAATAATATAAAACAGGACTTTCGGACGGATTAACTATCAATTACTTGAAGAAACCATTAAAAAAAAAAAAAAAAAAATATATATATAAAGAAATTGAATGTATAAACATATAAATAACTGAAATAAAAAATGAATACAATTAATAAATATGTACGATCATTTAATAGCATCAAATAAAATCTGACTTCCTTTACAGAGCCACTGCAGTGAAACACCACAAATAATCCTGTGGACACAGATATGTGCAAAAAAGATGGTCAGATGATACCCAGGTGAACATCATATGCTTACGGAGGATTAGAAGTGCACAACCTCAAAGCCCTCCCTTAAAATCGCTTTGAACTTACAGTAAGATTGAGTGATCTGACTCGTTCTTGCATTAAACATCCATTTCAAAAACAAGATACACACCGAACGCAGTTTTCGTCTGAGTGAGTTTATTAAACAGTGGGACGTAGCACTTCATTCCTCAACGTAATGATTCGAGAAGGGTCATGCAGTGCGGTAGATCCCAGAAAATCTCATTCATCTCAGTATTATGTGCAGTCTGTAGTTTTAAACACTTTATGGCATATTTGGATTGTTCACAGTCAATATGCTGCATGGCCCCAGGGCTAGGTGACCACCTACAGCCATATCACCCTGCAGCCCAAGCCTGGTTGCCCACTGAAGCTTAGCAGGGTTGAGCCTGGTCAGTACTTGGATGGGAGACCTCCTGGGAAAACTAGGTTGCTGTTGGTAGAGATGTTAGAGAGGCCAGCAGGGGGTGCTCACCTTGTGGTCTGTGTCGGTCCTAATGCCCCAGTATAGTAACGGGGACACTATACTGTCAATAGAGTACCGTCTTTCGGATGAGACGTTAAACCGAGGTCCTGACTCTCTGTGGTACTTAAAAATCCCATGACACTCATCGTAAAGAGTAGGGGTGTAACCCTGGTGTCCTGGCCAAATTCCCACTGGCCCTTGTTTGTCATGGCCTCCCAATTATCCCCATCCATTGATTGGTTGTTTCTCTCTCTCCTCTCCACCTGAAGCTGGTGTATCCAGGTGGATGCTGCACACTGGTGGTGGTTGAGGAGAGACCCCCTAAACATGATTGTAAACCGCTTTGGGTGTACGGCAATAAATGATTAAGCGCTATATAAATGCTTCATTCATTCATTGAATCAAACTCCAATGATTGGTTGAGTCAGAAGATATTGAGATATGGGGAAAAAAAAATGGACACTCCAAATGACACTTAATACAGCTTTAATGACTGTGGTTTAGGGAAAATAAGAAAGATGGTGAGTAAATTTAATTTATCATTATATCAATATGAAAATAGTTTACAATTAAGGGCCTGTTTCCACTGGGTCTAATTATGAGCAAAACAGAATAAAACAAATGACTAACCTATCTATAATTCATTAGCATCTTTAGACACAGCAGGCATGTTCAGCTCATTACAATAAAACCAAATGTTCTTTGTTTACAGGATCTCTATTAATTCAAAAGAGCGGAAACTGACCTGAACCACTGGACATTGCAGCAAACTCATTAACTCAATTGTATTTAATTATAAAACATGCTACGGTGTTCTGAGTGTGTGCAGTTTCTAGGCTGTTCTGAGGGGTTGCTATATTGTTTCCTAGGGTTTTCTAAATAGTTGGTATTAGTAAAGTTTTTTTGATCCATGCTATAGTTGTTAAGGTGTTCTAAGTGGTTGCTAGGTTGTTCTGAGTGGTTGCTATGCAGTTGCTAGGGTGTTCCGAGTGGTTGCTATGTAGCTAGGCTGTAAATAAAATAAAGAAATAGAGACACACCATATGATCACAGAATTTTCATTTTGACACATGGAGTATTTCTGTAATGATGGTGAAGTGATTATGATGATGAAGGTGACGATGATGGTGAACTATTCTTTTCATCTATCACCCTCTCCATATGCTTCCCCTCACCGCTCATTTCCGTCCCTTTGTTTGAGTCAAAGCTCATGTGTGTCATACATTTAGTCAGTGGCATTTAGTGCGCGACCCATAATGCACTGCATCGGTTCTCGTGTCGGAGAGGGCTGGATGTAAATGCCGAATGCTCTCGGTGCGAAGGGAGTAATTGTGTGCAGGGCTGTTATTTCATTCCTCATGACGGTATGAATGTGCCACTCAAAGCTTTGTGTGGGTTTTTGTCTTGTTTCTCTCAAGCCAAGAGAAGGTAATTGCGCTGTTGAATATTGTGAGTCACATGATGGCGCTGGCGTGAATGAGAAAGTGGGCGCTCGGGGATTACAGCTGCGCTCCTGCGTCATGCCGAAATGCCAGCGGACTCAAGAGTGCAGTTCAGCTCTGCAGGGAACAGCTCTCAGCGGCTGGAGACTCAACCCAAATATACTCAAGCTCACTGCGGTCTGTCGGAGGGCTGTTCTTTCTCACGCTTCAGCTGCTGAAGAACACTACACTCACTCATCATATCGACAACATTTCAACGATTAACAACACGCAAGCAATCACAGAGCAACTCGGAACACCCTAGCAACCACAGAGCAACTACTCGGACACCCTGGCAACATATCAACTGTGAACAACACCCTAGCAACCATAGAGCAACTACTCAGAACACCCTAGCAAGCACAGAACAACTACTCGGACACCCTGGCAACATATCAACTGTGAACAACACCCTAGCAACCACTGAGCAACTACTCGGAACACCCTAGCAACAAATTAACTATAAACATAAACTCTAGCAACCACAGAGCAACTACTTGGACACCCTGGCAACATATCAACTGTGAACAACACCCTAGCAACCACAGAGCAACCACTCAGAACACCCTAGCAACAACAAAAAACAACCTTGCAACCAGCAGAACAGTCGAGCAACAGCATAGTAACCACCAAGAATACTGTCGAGTGGAAGCGGTTGTAGTGAGAGAATACTCCGGAAATACTTTTAATCAAAGATAAGTTAATAGTAGCATTGCTCAAGTGGCTTTAGTATTTGAAGGAGCCAAGTATAATTAAACACACAGGCTCTATAAACATTTTAAACAGCTTTACACTCAAATTGCACTCATAAACTGCATAAATAATGTTGTGAGATTGCTGGAAATTACCAGTAGGTGGCAGCAAGCCACTGTGTTAATACTGAGTAATACAGTCAATTATTCAACTGATTCGTTCAGTGACGAGATACCACTGAAGAAACACACAGGAACTGTTATCGTCAGGAAAATGGAGAAATTTGTTGAGTTGTTGCCGGACAAGTTTTCTACAGCTTGTAATACTCTGAATAAAAAAATCTAGTATTTGTTGTTTCACAGACAAACAGTGCTAAGTATATACCCTCATTTGACAGATCAGTATCATAGAAGTCATACAGTAAGGCTGTGGGGTGACTTTTATTTTATTTCTTTGTTTTAAAATATCTGTAAGATTTCTTATTGGCCGGATCATACAGGATCTGTAACTTCTTAGCGCTGGTTGGCCAGTTTACATGTCAGTCAGAAGTATGAGCCTCTGTGGGCGGTTCTTTGCTGGGGGTGAATGAAACGGGGGTCATAGCAATCACTCAGAATGGCTTAGCGACTTCTTAGCATTTACTCAGGAAACCCATAATCACCAAAAACACCCTACGTCACCAGAACAACCTAGCAACAACACAGCAACCACCAAGATTACTCTAAACAACTGCATAGAAACTACTCAGAACACTTTAGCAACAATATAGCAACCATGAACAACACCCTTAAGTTACAACTATAGAGTAACTGCATAGCAACTACTCTGAATACCTTAGAAACAGCATAGTGACTACTCAAAACACCCGAACAAACATAGCAACCACCAACAATACTCTCGACAGCTGCATAGCAACCAGAACCCCTCAGTGCTGTGCTCTCTCTCTCTCAGGTGTGCAACAGTCCTCTCTAAACATCGTTACCATGGCAATGTGAAGCACCCAGCCTCTTCTCTGCAGCCGTTACTATGGTCACCTGATGGACCTCAGGAGCATGGAGTGGCTCAGTTACTGCTGTTCATCATCTGCTCTGATCATGAGTGTGAGAGGTCAGTCAGTCCGAATGGTCCCTGTCTCGTCCGTCAGATTCCTCAGATGTTGCTCTTTTATAACTCTTTAGTCTCACCTTATGCTGAGTTCAGCCAGCATGATTTTAGCCCCGATTTTGACTCGCCAACAGGCTTTGAAAAATCGCAGACAAATGCCCGAAATCCCAGGCACATCGGCGCTCGTTCAGGTGAGTTACAATCGCACAGTGTGAACTATCAAAGACGCGATCTGAGAGAATCACTGATGAGTCGTCGACACCTGTGAGATATTTGGCATGCTAAATATCTGGACCTACCGGCGATTCAGAATCATGCCGTGTGAGATGTGTTCTGACTAAATAACATCGACGATAACCGACAGCCAATGAGAGAGCAGCATCCAGGGCAGCGGGAAGTTGGGGGAGGTGTTACGAAGGTATAGACGGTATTTTCTCCTCCATAATCTTCTTTTCTTTTTCTTCTTTTCCCTGCAAATGAGCGCACATGCAATTTGTGTGGCAAGCTTCTGGCGCACTACCATTTTTTAACAATAATCCCAATCTCAAGTGATCTCAAGTCTTGCACACGTGACCTCACGCTGTGAGACAACATTGTCTGCGATTCTTCCTGTTGTAAAGTCATGCAGTGTGAAATCAAGCGGTGCTCAGATGTCTCTCCACAGACTGCTCAGGAGGAATAAACCAGACTCTGAGTGTGAGAACTTGTGACCACAGCTATATTAGGAAATACACCCCAGAACAGCATACGTTTGGCCCATTGGTATGCACCTGATTAAACCTTAAGTATTGCGTTTAGCTACTTTTTTGGGGAGCAATGACTTGTTGTAATGCATTACTATCAACACATGTTAGACATTCTTTTCATATTTTTTAAATGTTACTAGTTGCAGGCGTCTCATTCAAAAGTAACATTCCCATAGCGTTCACAAAAACAAGCATCACACAAGCATTGTTAGGACATTCTGAGAACATTCAGAAATAATGATTCATAATCTACTGGGCTTCTTCACAGAGCACACTGGGAACATCTGAGGGGTGTATGTGGAGATGATGTTCTGAATTGGACTCGTTTACTCTCTGTGATTCCCTCACAGTCTCAGTCAGAGCTCTTATCAGGCTCTCAGAGGAATCATCTGTCCTCAGGTCCTCTGCAGCACACTCAGCTTTAGAGAACAGGTCTTTCTGCGCAGACTGATGTTGGACAGAATGACCTCAGCCTGTTGTCGCTCTGCAGATGAGGGTTGCCTGGAAACCATTTCCACTGGCAACAGCAGAAGAGAGCACCTGATTGGAGGAGAGCCGGAAGCCCATATAAAGCCGCCGGATGCTCTCCAAGTTCAGTTCCTGTTGTTCACAGCTCAGAACCTTTTGCGCAGGTTACGCTGCATGAAGTGTGTCATAATCAAGGCTTTCTTCTCTCTGCGATGGCTGATTGGTGATAGTTAACGCCGGGTAAGGACAGAATATAAAGGGGAAGTGAAGACCCTGTCATCGTTTACTCACCTACATCTTGTTCCTTTCTTCTGCTGAACGCAAAAGAAGATATTCTGAAGAATGATTGAGTTGGTCTGCTGTAGTCATTGCAGCATTCTTCAGGATATCTCCTGACTCAGATGCACCGGCTGGGTTCAGTGAGGAGAAGTGTGTGAATGTGCCTAAGAGGACAATGATGGAGCTGCAGGTGTTTTATTGGACACACTGACCTCTGCTGTGTCTGAATATGTTACAGGAACTTCATCAGGAACTGTTGTTAAATTCATTTTGACTGCATTCTATTCACTGCATCTAAACATCCCCAAGTCCTTAAAACAACGTAGATTGAGATGCAAAATGACTTAAGAAGTGTTGTTTTCTGAGAAAAAAAAGTTTCAAAATTAAGCACATTTTTGTTAAAATGCTTTTTAAAAATGTTGAAAGTTAGTCAGCTAAATTTGTTTATGCAGTGTTATAAGATCACTATCCGCCAGCATTTACAAGCTTGGAAGAGCCAAGACACATTTCCAAAAAACTCTCGTCTGAAAGAAGAAAGTCATATACAAAGAATTAGTGTGAGCTTCAGGACTGTTCAGAACAAACAAAGCACTCATGAACAACTATCCCTAAACACACAGAGCTGAGGATGGTTCAGAGAACAACACAGTATGAAGAATCAAGGGGGTGAAATATCTTATTCAGGTCAGTACTAATAAACAATAACATGCATTTGATATGAACTCTCTTATTACCATATGAAAAAATAAGAAAACAAGCAGAATAGAGAGTTAGCGTTGGAGTGCAATACAGGGTCATGTTTTTTTTTATATATAAAACAAATAAAATAGAAACACATATTTATTTGTGAAAAGAAATCATACCGAGTCCCAGTGTGCATACTATCCATACAATCTGCCCTAAATAGTACTGAAAATTACTAATATCATTAATAAATTAATAAATAAATAGATAAGATAAAATTAAAAAAACTTTTACAATGATTTAAAATTGATTTAAAAATGAAAATAAAACAGTTAAAAGTATAAAATGTTACAGATAAAACACGGTTGAGTCAGTTCAGACGTAGCGCAGAGCTCATTCAGTAAACGCTCAGAGAAACAGACGGGTGTTGAGTCTGGATTTACACGTGGATAATGTTTCAGCACATCTGATCTCTTCTGGAAGCTCATAATAGCTAAAACAAGACTGTTAGAGTTATACTCAGTGAGCGTATCTGCAATGTATTTACGTCCTATGCTTTTACGTCCTAAAAGTGCTTTAAAATCACAGGAAGCCAGCGTAAGGAGCTGAGGACAGGTGTGATGTGCTCAGATCTTCTGGATCTAGTCAGAATCCTTCAGCAGTGTTCTGGACGAGCTCCAGCTGTTTCAGGATGGATAATATGCTCATTGAGAGGGAGGCTGCAGATCTGGAGCAGGAAGGTTTGAGCCCCTGTTGTTCCTGATGCGTCCAGTAGAGGGAGGAGGATAGATGGAGAAATGATTAAACCGACGCTCGAAACTTCATTAATAACCATCCGGCCCACAACAAATTAACATATTGAAATTAATGGACATCAACTCTTAGCTAATTATTTTACCTTAAATGTTGCAATAATAACTTTAGCGATTATTTAACACCTCTTATTCTTGTCGTTTCTAGCCTTGGTCTTTCTGATTTCTCATGCTGTACCGCCCCCTAGTGGACGCATCAGGAACCACAGGGGCTTAAAACTGCCTGGGTCCTAGATCTGCTTGCTCCAGGTCTGCAGCCTCCCCATGGGACTGCGCATGCGCGGTGTGGTGCTCTCCGGCCGCCAGGCGGCGCAGCGCTGCTGTTTGATCCAGTTACTCCCCGCTCCTTTATTTCCGTGTTCCGATCCGCACAAGGACAAATTCTGTCTGATTGTCTTGTTTGTGCAGTAGTGAGGTGCAGGGATGGCTCGACTGCTGCTCAGGGGCTCTCTGAGAGGATGCTTGACCTCACCGCTCCGGAAGATGGGGTCCGATCAGGTAATGATTCGTGATGGACCTGAAGCTCAGAACAAACAACACACACACACACACACACGACTGCGGCTGCTCTCGGGATCAGAGTGAATGAAGAGTTGGTTGGGATCAGCTCGTGTTTGATTGTTCTGATAGAAACCCATGCGTGGTTGAACCCACAGGAATAATTTAGTAGATTAATGACCCAGTGTTGCAGTAACTAATCGATAGAATTTAAATTAAAAATATTGGATCATGCATTTGAGGATTGATTAATGCAGAAGCATCCTGAAAATGTATTATTTTTATTATTATTAGGCGCAATGAATGTTATAAAGTCATGTATAGTTCCTCCAGACAGAAGAGTTTCCAATAAACTTCAGGAGCGCAATCGTTTTCTTGAAGAGTTCTTGTGAAAGGAATCTCTTGCTGAGCTGTGGTGAATAATTAAATATAACACTAAACACCAGCAGGTGACAAGTCCCTGTCTTAATGAGTGATTCACTGAATCATTCGTTCAAACGATTCATAAGAACAGCTGAAACAAAGCAAGCGACTGTCTTTAGGAATGGATCATTGATTCTTTGACTCAAAAAGTGCAATGATAGATTCATTCAGGAAGGAAAGCTGCACAGATGTTCTGATCCAGGTTTATTTGATAGTTGTTGTTTTTTGCGCAACTTAAAAAAAATAAATGAATACTTTTTTTTTTTTTTTTTTTACGTGTCGTTTTTAAAATGCAACTCACTCTATATAAACCTATTGTTTTTTAACTTTTGTATAATATTGACATCACATTACACTCTTAAACTGATTATCAGGTAAAGCTCTGTTTCTTGTAAATCTCTCATGCACTTTTCACAGGATGTTTAGAATTGCACACAGTCTACACCGATGCCTGCTCACTCACACACTGTTCAGAGGAGAACACAGATTTGTAAATAATGGATTCAAATTAATAAGTGCTGGGCAACGATTAATCACAGTTAATTAATTCGAAATAAACGTGTTTCTTTATATAATATATGTGTGTATTTATTATGTGTGTATATAGACACATATTTTGAAAATATTTACATGTACACACATATAAATATTTAATATATTAACTAGGGGTGGGCATAGATTAATTTTTTTAATCTATATTAAAATGGCTCATTAGAGATCTTTCAAAGGCATTCAGAATTTGTGTGCTATCTATTATATTTGAGATATCTGTGTGTCAGTACTGCCATCTTATTATTTAT
>JAUCMU010000021.1:11322032-11338159 GCA_032275025.1 Enteromius treurensis | reverse complement strand
AGTAGTTCACGCTCATTTCAGTCTGCTTGTGCGACTGAAATGAGCAACGCTGAGAAACAGCCAATCAGAGCAGACCTATAAAGGGAGGTAGCAGATTTCAATAACCTGTTATACTCCATTGTTGAATTCAGGGACCATAAAGCTGTTCATGCATTTTAGGATTAAAAAAGGGAGATTAGAGTAAATTTAGTAACTTTAAAGCCATTCTGTGAGATATAGAGATGGGTAACAGATTTAGTAACCCTGCTGCTTCTCAGCAGCTGAAAACATGAAAGAAAATATTTTATAAAACATAGGTGGTAAGATATCACTGGAATAAATTCAGGTAACATTTTTGAGCCATTCTATGTAAAAATACAAGTAATAGATTTCAGTAACATGTTAAGCTGCCTTGTCAGATTTTGGTGACCCCTGCTTTATCCCTGTAGCTGTTCACATCAGAGCAGAATGCTTCCTAAGGGACAACACAGAGGAGCTTAGACATCACCAAAGGAAAATGAGTAAAATGAAAAACTATTACATAAAACGATTCTTCGTGAAATACAAAGGGGGAAGAGATTTCAATAACCTGTGATGCTGCATTGATGGATACAGTCACCCTGCTATATATCTAAAGATGTTTACGCCAGAGAAAAATCCTTTATTAGATACAAAAAAGGTGAGGTTAGACAATACGTGAATTAATTTGGGTAAAATTAAAGCCTTTCTAAAATGTTTTGGTAATATGCTATCTAGCTAACTGTTGCCATCTAGTGGTGTGGTTAAAAGATCTTCAAGGGATGGTTCACTCAAAACTGACAATGATGTCATCATTTACTCACTTTCATGTCATGTCAGTGCTAACTGATCTAAGCTGTCTGGTTACCAACATTCTTTAAAATATCTAGTTTTCCACAGAAAAGGGTTTGGAATTACATAGAAATTAGCGATTTTTCATCTTCCTTTAACATTCTTTTAATTTTGAACAGTCCTAAAAGAAATATAAAACATTTAGTATTAGTAATTAGTAAATAAAAAGACCTAAAATATATTTAATTCGGACAGCCAGTTGTGTTGACCTGTAATACTTAACTTGATGGAATTCAAAAGTAATACTAAAATGGCTGATTGGAAGAATAGAGAATATGACACAATGACATATGATACTGTTTTTTTTATGATACTTTCCTGGCCTTTTTGGAATTGTCAGCATAAATCACCATCCACTTTTCTTGTATATAAAAAACATGAATTCCTGCTAAAATGTCCTTTTTTTTGGTTTGTAGAAGACAGAAAATATGGGGGTTGAAATGACACCGGGCATGAGTAAACGATGACAAAATGTTCATTTCAGGGCAATATATTCCTAAACATCCAGCAACAGCAACTGCTAGCCTGTCTGCAGAAACAGTTTTGCAATTTTATCTTCATCTTGTGATTAAACTTGATCAGTGTTCACCGTTTCCCACAGATTTATCTCCCTCTCTGGATTAAATCATGTTCTCTGTATAAATGAGAGCGTTACCGAATCTCTAGCTCTCACTTCCCTGGAAACCTTTTATTTTTACTGTCTAACTTGCTGTTGGTGAGGCACTTTACGTAATTAATTACAGTTTATAGTATACACAACAGTTTGATTCTTTCTCTGATACAACTTTGTGAGTAAATACGTTTCCGGGATATTTTCAACTGCTGTCCGTATGGGAATTTATATGGTCATTCAAAATTAATAGAATTAATCTGAGATAATGATCTGAATACGGTACAGAAAAATTACTGTATCAAGAGTCAGCAGTCAACCAGGAAAGACTCACTAGAGATCATTTTAAATTCAATTTCCAAACTAGCCAATAGCAGGGCTATTTTGTCTACAAAAACTACAGTCATCAGGTCCTAGTCTGATTGCAGCTATAAAATGCATCGACAGGCAATGGATTCAGAGTTTGTCCTGCCCATTAAAGAGCACCGGGGTAAAATGCTGATGATGTGTGCTGCTCTTGTGATGGCTCTTTATCTGGATGGGCCATCAGATGCTGTGGGGAGGAGGGGGTGTTTACTCAGCAGGCACACACTCTTTCTGTGCACTCAACTGAACAACCCACTTTCTTTCGCTTTTAAAGCGCTTTTAAGGTGTCATCCGAGAGTGCTTTTCTTTTAAGCCAGTTAAGCTTACACTAACTCAGTGTGTCACAAGCTACTGTGACAATGTGTGAGAGAAACTGCAACCGTATAGGAAAGTATGTGATCTGATGCTAGATTTACACCACCCAACTGAAAAATAAATATACTGAAATGTATTTGAAATAATTGGCAAGCATATTTCCGTATTAACATACTAAATAAAAATACCCTGCAATTGTACTTTTGTAAACTTAACTGGCAAGGTCTGCTAAATTGAAACCACGTAATGCACTTTAATTGTCCAAATAAAGAAAATAAAAGTGGAATTATTGCAAGTATAATTATAATTTTTAAATCAGTAAGCCTTGAGCAAAATGTCAGTGATTTGAACCTTTTTAAGTATGAAATAATTACATTTTAAATTTATATTTAATTTTTACTAGGGCAATTATTACTATTATTGGCACATCTGGTTTCATTTTTCATATTTATCCTTTGTAAATAAATAGTTCGTTACTTTAACATGCACAGTGATTTTTATTTTCTTTGCCATACTACCGATGCCAGTGGGGACCAGCAACTGATTTTTTGCTGACTGCTAATTTATAATTTTATAGTTTAATTTAATTTAATTTCACAAAATTATTTTATTTGTTATTTCAGTAGGTTACTGTAATTGTGCTGTTGTTGTTTTCATTTTAACTTACCCATTGGTAATATAATTATTAAAAGAGTTGCAACTTACAGTACAAATTTAAGTTTGCGTGGAATTTATGCTGTACAGCAAAATATTGAAAGTCTTCTTAACAGTGGCGGTTCTACATGGAATTACTCCCTGGGCAAGACCCCCTCTTAGCGTATTTTGAGAATGAGCATTCACGCGCATACACGCACGTCTTGTTTTTATGTGCGCAAGGTTTGAAACTAGGCTATCTAAACGCCATAGTCACAGGTTGGCTATGACAGATAATAAAAAAACGCTTAGGGGCGCAGATTACTTTTTTCCCCCAATTAGTGCTTGTGCCGCCCCCCAAAAAATGCCGCCCTGGGCGACTGCCCCGTTCGCCCATGCCTAAAACCGCCACTGCTTCTTAAGTAATATGAACCACAGACGTTATTTTATTCAAAACATCAAAAACCGCTGCTCTAAAAACCCATTAGAAATTCCCAAAGGAACCCTTGGTGAGTTAGTCTTTCCAAGTTGGCCAACAATTGACATCATGACTGAATGAAAATAAAAATCACTAAAATGTAAAATAAAAAATTGAGAGACAGAAACATAAGATAAACAAGATAAATAAATAAAAAGAGGACTGATAGAGAGGGCAATGGAGCAGAGAAAGATAAACAGAACAATGAAGAGAGTATCAGAGGAAAGAGACAGACAGTAAAAGAGAGAAGAGCTGGAGATGTAGAGGGATTGGTCATGAGATGTGGAGCAGTGATAGCGGAGAGCTCATGCTCATCCAGCACTATGCTCCAACAGATTTATGTTTGGCTCCTGGACTTGGCTCTGTACTAGCCTCTCAAATTAGATTTTCAGCGTACGTCCTGGAGCTCTTCCACCGAACCACTAGCAGGAACGAGGAGCAAATATTACATAAGGAAGGGAAAAAAAAAAAAGACAAGACTTTTGTCTACTTTTCCAAATTCTGCCTTTTGCCGCCTTGATGAAGATATGCAAAATGATTTATAAAGCTTTTATCCGCAAGCCAAGACCACAGAAGGATAAATAAGCCATAAAAACGGATTACGAAGCTCCAAGTAATTAACAAAGGCTATGAGGAAAGCTCAGAGCCAAGCAAAATCCAAAACCAGAGAGAAATGCCCAGGAAAAGATGCGTGGTTGTGCTGGAGAGAGTATAAGATTTAGCAGCCAGATATCACTGGCTCGGACTGACATTCTAAATCCACTGTGCATTTGTGGCCATGTGGCTCCTTATCTCTGTGCCTTGCCAGGTCATCATTGTAAATAAGAGTTGGTTCCTAATTAATTAGGCAGTTGGAATAGAGGTTAAACACTATAGATAAACTGAAAGGCAGATGTAGTGTCCACTGATTCTGTCTCTGACATTTAGCAGATGCTTTAAGACAAAACGACTTACAGTATACATCGCAGGGAGAACCACTTGGCACAACCTGTGGCTGAAATGATAATACCCCTTAAAATGACGATTTGAAGTCATCATTTACTCACCCACATGCCGTTTCAATCCTGTTTGAATTGCTTTTTCTTCTGTGGGACACAAAAGATTCACATTCATGCTGTGCTTTTCCATTAAAATGGAAGAGGATGGGTTGTCAGTCTCTGAAAAAGATTCAAAATCACCATAAAAGCTTAATAAACCATATGGCTCATGCAGTATATTCACAGTAAACTGAAGTCATATGATAGCTGTCTGTGAGCAAAAGACCAACATTACATTTCACACACACAAAAAAAAAATTGCTGTAGCTTTTAAATTTTATTCATATTCAAGCACACTGGAGCAACTGGTTACGAATATGTGGCTGCGTAAATGATTATTCACAAACCATATCATAAGGCAAAAACATACCAATTCAAACTGACATATTTTATATCCTGATTGCTATTATCAGTGTTGCTTAAAGACTGTGTGGATACCATGTTTTTTCCCCCCTCTGGACACTTTGACGAACATTCTAAATAATGGCAAAGAAAATCTGAACAATTTTTTTTGTAACATTATAAATGTCTTCACAAGCACCTTTGATCAATTTAACATATATAAAAGCAGCCTTTAATTTTTAAAATATTTTATATATTTTTTTTTACAATATTGTGTACTTAGAAAATAATTACCAAAATACATGGTGAAAACAGGTGATATTGAGAAGTATCCTAATAACTGTCTACACACAGAGAGCAAAAGTTTATTCTGCTTGTTTTATTATTATTTTATGGTCTGTAAAATAAGTTCTTGCTGCAGCGAAAGTCAAAAGGCTCTACAGACACACTCAGCTTTCAATAATTAATGAAAGATATGTATCGTAAGGTAAAGCACAGCTGTAATCCCAAAGTTGTTCTCTTTACAATTCCAAAGACACATAAACTAAAACTTTTAGAAAGCTTAAACAGTTTACACGCATTTGATCCAAACATTCAGACTGGGTCTGCTCTGATGCAAACGGTCTACTCACTCAGAACGTATTTTATTTTTTAAAATTTGTTCTTCATTCTCTGTATTTGTTTGGTGTATGTGTTGTTGTGTTTGCTGATTTCCCTCCAGTCATCTGAGAACACCCAACTCCTCATCTCCTCTCTCGCTTGTTCTTTCTCTGGCACTGGGGTCTGCTTTTCTGTTTTAGTCCCCTATCCTCTTTGTGCTCTGTTTGACAGACCGTGTTGTCTGTAACTGACCTCTTTTGCCTTTGCACTTCATTGCCAAACTTGGTATATGAAACTCTCCATCTCTTTCAGGCTTTCCCGCTGCCACGAAGAGGAGGTAGGACTAAAAGCTCAGTGTGAATGGTAGCAAAATGGTCCGGCTGTACCCTTTTTCCATCACTCTCCAGCCATATAACAGTCATTACCCTTCCCAAGCATCTCTTGGAGACAAGCTAAGCACTTTTCAGAAGAGTGAGGACAATTTGTGCTCTCTGTAGTGGCTCACCTGTCTACAGCTAGTCCTTCACCGGTGTGCTACCATCTGTTTTCAGAGGCTGGCGAGTGTCATCAATTCCCAATTTGCATTGAGAAAAAGCAACTGAAAAGAATTGAGTCGCCGTAAAATGGTCTGTCGTGTCTTTGTGGTGAGCTCTGATATACCGTCCTGAGAAAGTTTTAATGAAGTTAACAATTATGGGAAAATTATCAAATGCAACCCACTTGCTTGTTGTGTAACATCTGTCTAGGGAGTGATTAAACTTATCTCTACATGAATTGAAACCAATATACTGACGGTAATGAGTCTGCAGTGAATTGCATCACAAGTCTGATACCATCTCACTCCGGTGAGTAATACAATTTCCTGCATCTGGGTGGTTATAGAAGAAAATAGAGACATATATGAAGTAGTAAAGCTTTGAAAACAGGGCGGCATGATTTGTCTGCATAAGCAGTTTTCAAAACCCACTAACCTCACATTTCAGGTGGAAGCCTATTTCTCTAAGACTGCGTTGCCACTGTACAGCCAGACGATGTCAGTATTGTCTGCGTTAGTCTTTGCAAGTGCTGGCATTTTACACATTCGAGCTGCTAAGAGTCATGTCTTTAAATGTCTGCTTAATATCTCTCATCTCAGATACCTCATACACACTTTCGTCCCCTGAGCTTTCCGGAAAGCCTGAAACAGTCCATATCAATACACGGCCATGCGGTGAAATACACTGAAGGCCGCTTCCTTCATGTGCGTGAACATTTGCAGCACGCTACACCTTTGTTCTCAGTTTATTCTCAGCTCAATATCAAAAACAGAGAAGTCTCAATGCTGTCAAACTTAGTTAGAATCAAACCCTCATGAAGATAGATGAGATGGTATTTGATCCTGAACCGTATGTGGTTCATACTCTGCCAATCTCGGGAGAGACAGTAAACATGAGCATTCAAGTGAAGGTATATCGTGTAGATTTGTGTGGGATTAATAGCAGTTGACAAATGTGGAAGCTCCTCTTGCATGTCATACAATTATCTCTAATTCCTGTAATATGAAAAATGCATGCAATTTCAAACACAGTCGATACGTAACTATGTGTTTAGTGAATCTAAATACGATAAGTGACAGGTTCAATCAGGTCGAATTCCCCTCGGTATATCTTCAGGTCTGGCTATAAACCCCTCGGGAAAGAGTGCCTATTTATCGGCCATGCCACTAGTAGCATATTCTGTGTCTGAGGGCCACAAGCAATATCAATTTTTAATCTGAAGCACATTTTGAATATGTTGAGGCGTATTTATTAGCATATGCCAATATATAATAAATAATCCACCTCTGAAGCCTACTGGTATCATGCATTTTTAATTGAGAATGTACCTAAATGTACTGCTGCATTTTAAACAAATTCTTTTAGAGATTAATTTTATATTGGGTTGTTAGACATTAAAAGCTGAACCCCTGCGTGCCTTTTTCCCAGGTTGGGATGAGAAAAATCTCTATTCCATACTACATAATGACACCTTAATGAAAATAGTCGACATCTTTGCTGTTAGCATGTGAAACGATCAAAGCTGCAGTTAAAATGCTTTGGTTCTGAGGGCTGTGGCATTTGTTTTTTTGTTAAGTGCAGAAATCTTTTACATGGCATGTAGGTGGACAGGACGGGATGCTCTATTTATTTACTCTACCCACTGGTTTTTCATTTCAGTTAATCAGGTCTATTTGTAATGCTAATTTGTTTGTTGAGAGGGACCTGACGGCTTCTCATGGTGCAGAGGTTGTCGGCCGAACCTCCATGCACAGCGGTGAAGTGCTTCTTGTGTCTCTGCCGACAGGACTGGGAGGGTAGAAGCAGGCGAGAAAGTAAATAAGGAGTGATTGCAGAGTGAAGTGACCTTTGACCTCTTTTATGGTTGCACCCGGATACTGACTCTGAAAACTAAAGGCAGGGATGCGCTGCCTCTTCTCAGCACAAATAAACATTAACAGCAGCTCCTCGGAGGGCACTTCTACAAAGAGAAAAGTTTTTCGGCATGGGAAATACTTACATTTGGCAAAAGAAAGAGCTCCTTCGATTCCCTCAATCAGATTTTAACATTCAGCAGCCCTGTTGCTGAAGTCAACAAATATTTACATTAAAAAACCATTAGAGGTCCCCTCTGTCTCTTGACAAGATCTCTCCGAGGTGCATTTGGACAGTTTTTCTGCCCGCATGATTCCCTTTTAATTGTGGACGATTAGAGTCGGGGGACTTTGGGGAGCACAGGGCGACCGTCCTGTGACTGAAGGACCGTTAAACCTTTATTGGATGCTTTTGCTCTGTGGTCATGCCCATGTGCGGAGGGACGGCTAGCACACTACGGGGAAGTGTTAAAGGGGGCCTCCCTTTTTTTAATGCACCTTTTATGGGTGTTCAAACAGCAGAATAGGCTCTTGTAATGTGCTTCCCACCCAGATGCCAGCGCTTTGTCCTGTCCCACCGGCCCCTTCCCCGCCTTACATACTTCATTAATTGGTCCACTAAAGACTTATCACATTGGCGCTAATTTCCGTTCCTCTCAGTTGTGAAAAGTGGCCCCCTCGTCTCAGATTCGGAGGCTCATCCGCCCCTCTTTTTCTCTGTCCCGCAGCAGATGCTACTGTTCTGCCTTACTGGTGAAGGCTTCCAACTTAATTAACACTAAATAATGAAGTGGATAAACACGCCATGCGAGCACATGCGCTCAGCATTCAACCCTGTGCGGTGGCTATGCACATTGCCTGACGCCCACGCTCTACAGGAAGATATCAATGACTGTACCAGTCCAGTGAGTCACCAACCTGAAACCGTTCAAGCAATTTCATTAATTAACAAGAGAGCGACTGAGTCAGCGTGCTGAGTGGATTACTCAAGCCCCCACTCTTTCAGACCGAACGACAGCTGGATTTTGAAAGTTTTGGCCAACGTGTGATATTGATATCTGCTGTTTGTGTGGCATGAAGAAATGCTTAATGAATATTTGTTTTGCTTTCAGCCTAGCTCACAATATAACAGCTCAGGATTTGTTTGTGTCTGTACAGTAAGACTGCATATGCTTGAATTTCATGGGTTGCATTTTAAAATATGTGACCCATGGAGCATGAAACCAGTTAATACTTTGCATGGGTAAAAAATAAAAGATTTTGCTTTTTTGCCAAAAATCATTAGGATGTTAGGATCATGTTCTGTGAATATATTTTGTAAATTTCAGACTGTAAATAAATAAAAACTACATTTTTGACTAAAAATATGCATTGCTAATAACTTCAAGTTTTCTCAATATTTCGATTTTTTTTTCTCTTTTTTTCTCAGATTGTTAAATAGATCCCAGATCACACAAATATTGTCCTATCCGGACATACTCTGAAATATGTAGCCTATAAATATATAAATAATTTTAGACACAAATATAAAAAAAAATCCCAAAAAACGGAAAAATATGTTGAAGTAATTAATAAAATCATATTATTATGAATAAAAAAGTGTTTAAACATAATGCTTTGATGTGGCCCCCTTTAATTTATGCCAATAAATTGTGTATCATAGCAATTAAAAACACCATTGAGAATAATAGCAAATAAATTATAAACAAACACATTATAGTAATGATAAATGGGCATTATTGCGGAAATTATCTTAAATTATCTGGAATGTAAAAAATATTTAAAGTCCTTAATTAATCTGGTTTTATTTATTTATTTATTATTAATTTATTTTCTTAATTTTGGGGTAAAGAATGACCTGAACATGTTTTTCATTCATGTAATTCCTCCACATATGTGATCCAATGCACCCCACCGCTGCTGTGTTAAACCTCTACGCACAAAATGCCAGAAAACAAAAGCTCATTTAGAGGAAATGAATATATCCTCTGG
Source organism: Enteromius treurensis (assembly GCA_032275025.1). NCBI lineage: Eukaryota > Metazoa > Chordata > Actinopteri > Cypriniformes > Cyprinidae > Enteromius > Enteromius treurensis. The sequence goes on along the minus strand of JAUCMU010000021.1, from coordinate 11,328,548 downwards.
TTCTGAGGCCTCTAATCACCCATGTATAAATGACTCTGTGCTGCAAGCCGAGCACGGGAACGAGGGGTTGAGAAAAGGGGGTGGTAAACATCAAAGACGGAGGAAGGGTGGGGGTCTATCAATGTGTCTTCTTCACCATCTCTCCCTGATGCCTTGTTGTGTGCGCCCGAAAAACACTCTGACAAACACTTCATCACTGCCCCCATCCTCCTCTCATTCGTTCATGTAAAGATGAGCTGCTTTCATATGTCTGGTGCAGACACATGGGTGATTATGTGCTAATGTTCCTCATCCCTGTGCTTTTATTTTTTTCTATTTATTTTTAAATTTTTTTCTTCTTTCCAGCAGGATGAATAATGAGCAAGGCTGGCTGTGACGGCATGGAGAATGCGGTCCACCAGGAGCTGTTAGAGTCTGTTATCAAAATATGCCGATGTGGGCCGAGATGTTTGGCTGCTCTGTTCTGGTGGGATGGACAGGTCCTCCTCCCTTCCCAGTAGTCCTGTTTATGCCCGGCTAATTAATGGAGCCACACTCTCATTTCCCGTCAAACAACCAGAGCAAGCTGATTCAGGGCTGCTCTGTGTGCTTAAAAGACAGAAATCTCGGTCAATGGTCTCGACCTTGGACATACAATTGCATCTGTATGCACATTCAGTTAGAAGGCACCAGGATGAGTTTCTTGTTTTAAATGAAAACGCAGTGTACTGAAGATGAAAAGATACAAAAATGTTGTATTTACATTTCAAAATATAACACAAAAAGTGGTGTGTACTGTATATGTAATTTCTTTTTCAAAAGTACCATTCCTCCTTGTGCTCTCAAAGGGCTAATATAAAATAACTTAACTTTTTCCCACCTTTCATGTCCAAAGTCAGTCTGCAAAATGGCCTTAATGGGATAAACTGATGAATATGACTGGAATAATTAGATAGAAACTCACTTACTCAGACATCACTACTTTTAGTCATTTCCAAATCAAAATGAACTTACTTGAAATTATGGTCTGATAGGATGATATACGTTAATACAAGCACAGTGTACAGGTGCGGGTCATACAATTAGAATATCTTCAAATTGTATAATGTATACATTAATTCCACACAGACTGATGTATTTCAAGTGTTTATTTCTTTTCATTTTGATGATTATAACTGAAAACTAAGAAAATTGGAATATTGTGAAAAGGTTCAGTATTGAAGACACCCGGTGCCACACTCTAATCAGCTTATTAACTCAAAACACCTGCAAAGGCCTTTAAATGGTCTCTGAGTCTAGTGTTGTAGGCTACACAATCAGACTGCTGATTTGACTGTTGTCCAAAAGACGACTATTGACACCTTGCACAAGGAGGGCAAGACACAAAAGGTCATTGCAAAAGAGGCTGGCTGTTCACAGAGCTCTTTGTCCAAGCACATAAATAGAGAGGCGAAGGGAAGGAAAAGATGTGGTAGGAAAAAGTGTACAAGCAATAGGGATAACTGCACCCTGGAGAGAATTGTGAAACAAAACCCATTAAAAAATGTGTGGGAGATTCACAAAGAGTAGGCTGGAGTCAGTGTTTCAAGAACCATTACGCACAGACGTATGCAAGACATGGCTTTCAGCTGTCGCATTCCTTGTGTCAAGCCACTCTTGAACAACAGACAGCATCAGAAGCGTCTTGCCTTGGCTAAAGACAAAAGGGACTGGACTGCTGCTGAGTGGTCCAAAGTTATGTTCTCTGATGAAAGTAAATTTTGCATTTCCTTTGGAAACCAGGGTCCCAGAGTCTGGAGAAAAAGAGGAGAGACACAGAATCAACGTTGCTTGAGGTCCAGTGTAAAGTTTCCACAGTTAGTGATGGTTTGGAGTGCCATGTCATCTGCTGCTGTTGGTCCACTGTGTTTTCTGAGGTCCAAGTTCAACGCAACTGTATACCCGGACGTTTTAGAGTACTTCATGCTTCCTGTGCCTGACCAACTTTATGGAGATGCAGATTTCATTTTCCAACAGGACTTGGCACTTGCACACAGTGCCAAAGCTACTAGTACCTGGTATGCCTGTTCATAATTGTCCCTAGTTGATCATGAGTTAAACCAGCTAAGGATCTATTAAGGGCCAGCTTAAACCAGCTCAAACCAGCTGTCATGCTTCAAAATCTCAAATAGACCTAGAGTGTGAATTTACAAAAACCCAAACAAATGGTCTACTTCCTAATTTCAGAAGTCCACCAACCATCGTCAATGTGCTGCCCTCCACCTCTCCAGACCACTCCAGGCAAAAGAAGCATTGAGCTCCTAAGCCTGAGTGATTTCAACATATAAACTTGACACCGGTCATGATAAACTCCCATAATAAAGCTAGAGGAAGGGTATCACTGGGCTGCTCGTCACCATAGTTACAATATTCCAGCCCAATTACAGCTCCCCCTGTGTCTCTCCCCCTATTTTATGTGATCTCTTTAAACAGCAGTAAGGAAGAGAAAAACCCTCTATGGACCTCCGGGCGTTTGAAAAAAACAAAAAAAAACCGAATGGAGGAAAGAAGGAGAGAACGAAAGGAGTAGCAAGAGAGAGAGAGAGACAGAGAGAGAGAGAGAGAGAGAAAGAGGGCAGGTGTTATTTTACATTACATATTATTCTTTTTTTATAATCCATTTTATTCAGCGAACATTTAAATTTGTGCAATTAATGTCTTATTGTCTTTTCATCCTTCAGTTCAGATTCTGTTAAACATGACTGGTACCTCATGGCCTGGATAATGATGTTACTCTAACAATCATGCCAACAAAGCATTCTTCAGCTGAACCGAATTTAGAGTGTGATAAAAAGGAAAGAATAAAGAGGCCAGTACAGAGAGAATAACAATACCATTACAAACCCAGCCTGGCGTTATTATGATTGTAGGCTTCCATTTTAAACAGGTGGCGCCGTAAGCCAGGTTTAGCTAGATTGAGTTCGACTCAGATAGATGAGCTACCTTAAACAGGACTATTCCTCACAGCCAGGAGTAAACACAACTAATACTTCCAGTTCCTGCCGATGAAAAGACAAATTCTTACTGCTTCAAGGGATAGTTCACCCAAAAAAAGAAAAGTCTCATCATTTACTCACCTTCATACCATCCCAAACCTGTTTGACTCCCTTTCTTCTATAAAACACAAAAGAGGATACTGTATGGATTTTTTTCATGCAATTATAATCAACACTGACAAATCTGACTAAAGCTTAAAAAAAGTGTCTTCTGAAGTCATATGATACAGTTGGTTTGTGTGACTGAAATTTTAATGTCAGTTCACGCAAAAATTAATATAGGTTTGGTTCCTATTTATGTCCAGTGTACTTTTTATCTTTACACCATGGATGTCAATTGGAGCTAAAACAGTATGGTTGCCAACATTTTTCAAAGTAAAAAAGTAAAAAAGGTACGTACAGGTGCATCTCAAGAAATTTGAATGTCGTGGAAAAGTTAATTTATTTCTGTAATTCAACTCAAATTGTGAAACTTGTGTATTAAATAAATTCAGTGCACATACAGTAGACAGAAGTATTTTAAGTCGTTGGTTTAACTGTGATGATTTAGACTCACCTAACCCCTCCCTCCCTGTCACTCTACGCTCACAGTCACCCGAGTATTGAACACACGCACCTGGATTACACACCTGACACCGATCATCTGCACAATCAAGCACCACAAAAAACCACACATCACCAGTCAGCCAGTGTCCAAGCTTGTTTCTTGAAAAGTGGACGTACTCCAATGTCTAGCTCTGTTACTTACCCATTCTCTTACCTGTTTCCAAACAGAAGGCTCCATGAACTCCTCGCGATCTCTCAAGGCTTGACTGCGATCTCCTCTCTGCTCCGGATCATCAAGTGGTGTGTGGCTGGCTTGTTCACCATTCCTGCAAAAGACCCAAAGAGACTTTCAGTTCGTTTATCTTCCCAGTATTTGGATGAACCTTTGTTTGATTACCTTTGTTTCCTTTGAACCACCTGTTGAATAAATATCGTGATTGACTTTACCTCTCTGAGTTGTCCACTTCGTTACATCATAAGACATTTTTAGTGAATTGTTGGCCTTCTGGAAAGTATGTTCATTTACTGTACTCAATACTCGGTAGGGGCTCCGTTTGCTTTAATTACTGCTTCTATTTGGCATGGCATGGCAGGTGATCAGTTTTAAAGTTTATTTGACAGTGGCCATCAGCTCATCTGCGTTTCCTCTTAACAACACCCCATAGATTTTGGTCTGATGAGTTTGCTGGCCAGTCAAGCACACCAACACCATGGTCATTTAACCAACTTTTGGGGCTTTTGGCAGTGTGGACAGGTACTGCTGGAAAATGAAATCAGCATCTTTTAAAAGGCTGGTCAGCAGAAGGAAGCAGTGCTCCAAAATTTCTTGGTAAACCGGGGCAGTGATGTTGGTTTTTAAAAAAACAATGGACCAACACAAGCAGATGGCATTGCACCCCAAATCATCACAGACTGTGGACATGGGCTATGCGCTTCTTCACCCTTCCTCCAGGCACTACGACCTTGGTTTCCAAATTAAATACAAAACTTGCTCTCCTCTGAAAAGAGGACTTTGGACCACTGGGCAACAATCCAGTTCTTCTTCTCCTTAGCCGAGTTAAGTCGTCTGTGGTTCAGGAGTGGCTTAACAAAAGGAATATGACAACTGTAGCCAAATTCCTTGACACGTCTGTGAGGCGGCTCTTCATGCCTTGACTCCAGCCTCAGTCCATGCCTAGTGAAGTTCACCCAAATTCTTGAATCGATTTTGCTTGATAATTCATCTAAGGCTGCAGTTTTCTCAGTTGGTTGTGCATCTTTTCTTCCACACCTTTTCCTTCAACTCAACTTTCTGTTAACATGCTTGGATACAGCACTCTGTGAACAGATAGCTTCTTTGCCAATGAATGTTTGTGGCTTACCCTCCTTGTGAAGGCTGTCAATGATTGTCTTCTGGACAACTGTAAGATCAGCAGTTTTCCCCATGGTTGTGTAACCTACTCTATTGTCATGAATCTGACGTAAGACGAGGAGAGGTGAATCCATGTGCAGCTTTTATTTAGACAACTCAAAATACAGGCAAGCAGGTTCGATCAACAGCAAACGGTTACATCAGAGGCATAGACAAGAGAATAATCCAAATACATAGCAGAGGTCAGGCAAACGGCAAACAGTATTCTGGGGGGCTAGGCAAGGGCAAGAGTCCAGGGCAGGCTAGGAACAGAAAGATAAACACAGGGAACACAGAGGGCTTACAAAGGGGGAACCGCTAGGTACATCCACAATGATCAGCCACAAGTGAGACACAAACAGCTGCTTAAATACACCTGACAATCAGACAAAAGGGGAGGAGGAACCAATGTGCAACCATGACAACAAACAAGCTGGGACGAGACAAATGTACATAATAAAAGTCTAGGACACAGAATGGAAAGACAAACCCCACAATGAACATAGTCCGGGCTGGAGTGCCCTCCGGAGGCCTCAGAAGGGAACTCCATTGAAGCTCTTGACACTAGTGGACCAAACTGAGAGACCAGTTTGAAGGCTCAGGAAACCTTTGCAGGTGTTTTGAGTTGATTAGCTGATTGGCATGTCACCATATTCTAATTTGTGAGCATTTTTGTTAAATGTGAGCCTAAATCATCACAATTAAAAGAACCAAAGATCTATGTTGAGTTCAGACTTGACGATTTTAGCCCCAATTTTGACTCGCAGACAGGTTTTGAGAAATCGCAGAAATGCCCGAAATAACAGGTGCTCATTCACACGAGTGACAGTCACACAGTGTGAAGTATCATAGACACAATCTGACAGAATCGCAGATGAGTCGCAGACACACATGAAATATTTGGACAGACAAAATCATGCCGTGTGAAATGTTCTGACTGAAAATAACATGGCCGATTACCTACAGCCAATGAGAGAGCAACATCCAGGGCAGCAGGATGTTGGGCGAGGAGTTACGAAGGTATAGAAGGTAAATACCCTCCTCCATAATCTATATATACACAGTAATCAACATTTGATGTGGATCAAAAAATGAATCAAAGTTGTCCTAAGACTAGAATGCAATGTTAACTAGTGTGTGTGTGTATATATTGTTTATATAATATATATGTGTTTACTGTGGATATTATTTCTGTAAATATATAAATACACACACATATGCATGTAAATATTTAAGAAAAACATGTTACGTTTATATATTTGTAAGGTCCGCCTACTTTTGCTGGCTGGATGGAGCGTGTCTCGCTTCCTAGCGGTTCTAAGGAAAAGCTGTAGTTTCTGTTTTTCGGGTTTAAGACTTTTAATTCAAATTTTACTTTTAGGTTTTACCTCGTTTCAATCTGACTCCAATTTTTAAGTTATTTATCTGATATTAAGTATTTTAGTTACCTTAATTTAGATACTTGATCATTTGTATATCCGCTTTACTTTCCGTTCCCCGTTCCGTGAGGGACCTGAAGCCATCTGGGTCTACGGTGGCCGTCCGTAGTACCGTAAAAACACAAAC
>JAUCMU010000021.1:11309047-11319723 GCA_032275025.1 Enteromius treurensis | reverse complement strand
AGATCCGCGACCATTTCAGAGCTTTTGTCATCACGATTGAATCTGAGAATTTCCTCATGCGATTTGGGCAGACCCGTGACTTACGGGCTCAAAAACCAGCCTGGAACGCAGCATAAGTAACTGCAAGTGGCTCTCTCGTTTACCGTCAACATCAGTGGGAGGTTTGGCAGTAAATCAGGAAAATAATTTATTTAAGCTAACATTGATTTCATTACTAGACCTATTTCTCGCTCAATTTTACCTTCATGAAGTATCAAAGAAAATAACTTTTTTATTTTCAAGAGGGATATTATTATATATTTTAATTCTTCTTTGGTGGTGTAATATATTATGCTTTAGTTCATTTGAAAATCTCATAACACTCTTGTGAACATGTTGTGTTCTGTGTAAACCATGTTGAGAACCACTCTGTATAAGGCTGCATATGAATTTATCCTTAAAATCCTTAAAGAATACCATACTTTTTTTAATTGATTTGATATTTTCTAAATAAGTATTTAGCAAATAAGTAATTATTTAGATAAATGAATAGCGGTTAATTTTCCTGAATTGGCAAAAAGCCTACCAAACAATGGGATTTTTACAGGATGGCGTCAGGATATGAGAGTTAAACCAGTCTGTCAGATAGGGAGGGGTGTCGGAAGATACTACTGCTCAATTTAAAATGAGAAATGGGTGAACACCTCGTCTGCTGGGTCTCATTATAACCCTGCCTTGTGACAGACACCACATTACCGCATCGAAAGAGACCCTTTAAAAAGGGGGGATTTATTTTGTGGAATGAATTACCAAGTATAATTAAAGCTTTAATCTCCTTTTTCCCCTCAACAAAACAATTTTGTACGAACCCAGAGAAGCAATCCAAAATTAATTTACCGCACCAGTGATTAGTATTAATGCTTTGCCATTTTTTTTCTCTTCCGTCGCTTGGCTCTCTCTTGTGCCGAGCTCAGATGAAAGGATATAGCCTGTTGTTACATGCGATATTCATGTGTAATTAACACAAGTCTTGCAGAGCACAGGGGGCAAGCTAGCATGTACTCTTAATAGCTTTCATCCTGGGAACGGCAGCTTTAGTCTATCGCACACAGGGTTAGGGTAGTGTATAAAAATTTTGCTCGTCAAGCCTGTCAGTCATAATGTAACCGACCAACTCTTCCACCAGGCCATGAATGGATGATTTCTACATAGACAAAGGTGAGGACAGGTGTTGATGATTTGATCAGAAATTCCATTCAGGACGGGATGGAGAAATGTCAAGGTCCTTGAACCACCTCAAGATGCTTATTCTGCTATTTGTTTATAGCATTTTGCCATGTTAAAAAATGTATCTGTGAAGTTTGTTTGCTCAAGTATGACTGGATTTTTAATGGTACATTTTCCTCTCTTTCCCGTTCCATGAACCTATTGTCAAACCTGAATCGTGCAGGTTTGCATTTCAAAGCATCTAAAAGTTTGACTCTTTGAAAACAAATAAAAATACAGGCATTTGAAAAAGGCGAAGAGATAAAACTAAAAGCTTTGTGCCTTATTCTATTGTTCTTCCACAGCGATCTTCTTATTTGCTCCTTTTCCAAGAAGTTCCTCTGGTGACCTCCAGACGAGGAGTAAGGTCTTCTTTGATTGGACGAGACCTTCCATAGCCTCTGTAATGAGGGAATGACAAAGTACTGAACCATGGGATCAATGCTGGAGGTGGAAAGCTGTTCGTTAGCGTAGGTATGTGAACATCTTTGTGCTGTTTTGTAGGGTGCGAGTGGGATCGACGGTGCATTTGCTTTGTGTAGGTAAATGATCATTGTGGAGACGGACAGGACCACTTTGTCTTCTGGCCCTAGGGGAACAAAAGACAAATTGGCCTAGAACTCCCATCATCCCTTTCACTCTCGATTCTACAACTTAACATCGGCAGTGATATACGGAGAAGCTACAACGGCAAATCGGGTCAAATCATTTCCAGCCGCTCTTATAGAAGGTCAAAGGTTACTTTTAAATGCCATTTATTTCCATTCAATCACTGTTAATATCTGATTTGCTGTACCAACACTTTTAGTAGCAAATATAGACATAATTGGACTTAATGACATACCTGCTTGAGATTTGGACAAAATGTGTCTAAATTATGTTGTTGTCCTGGTCCTTGAATTTGGATATATGCTTGTGTTATCCAAACAGACTCATTATGTGTATTAATAGTGTTCATTTTTCAATGACACATTCTTCAGTTTACATAATTGCACCAGTAAGTGGCGCCAAATGACTGTTTATGCGTGAGTCATTTAAATCATACACTCATTTGACTCTTTGAAACACATCGATTCATTCAGGAACTAAACATTCCACCATATTTATGAGTGAGTCATTAAAGCACTGATTCTGATCCACACAAGTGTGCTTGTCAGCGCTCTTATTTATAAAAGCCCCACGTCTAGCCGACGCACTTTTTATTGTCAGAGTATTGCAGGTTTTTTAAAAATGTAAGTTGTTTTTGCAGCTCGTTGTTTTAAATTATGATGATTTGTGAAATTATATATGTCAATGGAATAAATTAGGAGTCGTTTACAAGATAGAGAGCTGAAACCATTAATTTGCATGCAAGTTCACGATCATTTGAGATTCATAGATTTCAAATCTTAAAGTGGCGCGTTTGTGCGTTTTCTGTTTGTACATTCATTCTATGAAACGCATGTACAGATATTCGAGACTTGATTGTAAGATCAAATTTAGGATGGTTTCTACGCAATAAATGAGGCCCCAGTAGTCTGTCTCCTAATATGAAAACATCAAGTAAAAAAAACAACACAGTCTCATGACCAATTTGTACGTATTTTAGAAGGAGGCTAATTCGTAAAGACAGCTTTAACCGAGCATAACATTTATATGTCAAGTATCATATTTAAATCAGCATAAAATGTATTCTGTGCATCTTTGACAATAATAAACCAACACATTCTCACTCCAAACCCGTCACATTTTGATGCTTGGTCAAGACCCTTTTGCATCGCTTTTTGAAGCTCAAGGTCCCCCTTTTTGGTCACTTTTCGACGCGAAGGGTCCTCTGTTGTTTTAAATATGAAACCCTAAGCGTCAACATGCCGACGCTATAATTTTTAGAATTTTTTCATCATAATTAAAAGATATATTGGGTAAAAACAACTGCATTATTGTGTATATGTAGGGGTGTGATTCTTGCTTAGTCAAAACAGTTTTATTTAAATTATATTATTTACACATTTACAAGCACGTAACCCAACCCAACAGCTACAACTACTGTCATCATTTATTTGAAAAATATTAATATTTTTGATGCAAAACGATTGATTTGTGAGAAGAATAGATGCGGTCGCTGTCTCCGTCTTCCGTATACTTCCTGTGTGCTGCTGCAGTCTACGAGCAGTTAAAAAAAAAAAAAAGCCGCTACAAGAATCCTTTCACCAGCGTTGGTTGTGAAATGCTATTGGCTCTTGTGTATCTCGTGACCAATTGCGTCATGCTACGGGACGGGAGTATGTTTTCTTAATGAGACGTGCGCGCATTAACGGAGCGGTAACACAAGGTTTTAATCACTAAAGGTGGGTATGTTTTGGGTAGGTGGGGTTCGGTGCTCAAATAAAAGTAAAAAATTATATAATAAATGTATAAATGCGTGCAAACCATTACAATGAGCCAAACAACTTAGGGCCCTTTGCGTCTTAAAGTGACTAAAAGGGCTACCTTGACCACCAAAAAGCGACGCAAAAGTGTCTTAACCAAGCGTCAGAATGTGACGACTTGGGAGTGAGAATGTGTTGAATAAACGGTGAAAACAATGAGAAATATCTGGATTTTCGCATGACACTGTTAAAGAAATAACTCACTGAAGTTTTACGTTGCCTGCTAGTTTAATGACATTATAGGCATCTTTTGAAAAATGTAATTTAGACTAAACGAACATTATATGCTACTAAACCATCCTATGTCTGATATGGTAAGATAACGTATGATTAAGCGACCAGACTTGAGTATTCCAGTGAGCTGCGTGATAAATGTACAGTGCATATTGTGTTCAGTGTACAAGCAGAGTAAACATACCTTCATAATTCAGATGCCACATAAATATGCCAAGCTCAGAGATTTGAGTCTCTGTTATTGAAGAAAGAAATATTTATTTATAACCATATTAATCATGATAGTAATAATAATAATCAGAATCATAATAATATAATGATTTCATTAATAAACAGTACTGGTTGTTTGAAGCACATTGGATGCATACAGGAAGAAAACTGAAATTTAGAGTACAGATCCAGGACAGCAGAAGTTTCGTCATTTCATTTTAAATAGAATACTTTATATTGGTTTATTTTTTTTTTCTTTCGTTTTTTTTTTTTCCACGCTTATGTATTTGGAACAACTTCAAAATTTGAAAAAGAATGAAAGAAAATGAAAACAAACAAAAGAAAACCCCAAATGATAGATTTGTTGCTGCGCAGAGCTTGTGTTGCACATGAAGAGAACCTTTAATATAATACATTTTATATTGAGATGACAGAGGAAGTAGCTTTTGTATATTTTCAGTAGAAAACAAAGGGACTGGAAGCACACGCACATACATACACGCAGACCATACACACTACATGGAGGGTAACTATCACTGAGACGACTAACTTGACTTCCATTCAAACTCTTGTGCTTCGGGGATCTGGCAATGACGATGAGGAAAATCATGTTGGCAGGAGTTCGTATTTTTCCTTTTTTGTGTTGGGAAAAGCAATTGCCAAGATAAGTTTGTCATTTCCATTGGCTTGACTGTGTTTGAATGAAGTTCAAAGGAACTGTGCAGACACAGGTGAGCTGCATAGCTGGTCTTACACCTGCCCTAATCTCTAGAGCAGACGACCAGTGTAGATCTGGAGGACGTTTAGGATGGAGGAACAAGTGGCAGATACATGCGCTCGAGTTTCATCGTAGTTCTGACAATAGACTATAAGCAGACTACAGTTTGCATTGGTTCTCTGCTTTGGGTCGAGGAAGACGGCGAATGACTTTGGTGCTCAGGTTAATGGGCTGAAACAGAGAAAAGAGGGAAGACAACAAGCCAAAGAATACAGTGCAAAAGCTGACATATACCTCACAGAAGGGTCGAAAAAACCAGGACATGTAAACAAGTAATGCCTCGTACGGACCAAAGCAAAGAAATAAACCCAGAGGTCTGTAGAATTGACATCTTTTTGTTAGGTTGTTCAGTCACAATCTCTTCCAGAGCAGAATCCGCCACTCGGCTTTTAGAGTCCCTGAAACAACATGTCTTGGCCGAAGTTTCCGTCGCTATCTGACCCGGCCAACTGTTTTCCACCATCCTTAAGTTTAACAAAGTAGTACAGTCGCTGAGATAGGAGTCACCAGCTTTGTAGAAAATAAAGTTTTGTTCTGAGAGGAAAAAATGCAGCAAGGAAGAGTAACATCATTACCTATGGAAGGGAACACGTCAGTTCTGTCATGTAACACCTGAGTCCGAGGAAGCGCATGATTTTGCAAAGCTTGGGAATGCTGTCTGTCGAGGTGGGCTATCTGTTAAATGTACCATTCTTTCTCACTGAGCCAAAATACACACTGTAAAATGCATGAAACCGTGCAGTTGTTATTTCCTAGACGTGTTTCCTCCTGTTCTGACCCACTCGTTTTCACCGGTGCAGGCTAATGCAGTTAGGTTGATCCAGTCCTGTTAAATATGAAAATGCTGACCTGAATAAAACCGGTAACTTTAGATGTTATAAAAAAAAAAGTTCAGTTCAGTTTTTTTTTTTTTTTTTTAACAGTGCATTTCTTTCCCAGGATAACATACTGCCGATTTAACAACATTGATTATAGAGTGACACCTCTTTTGAACGTGGGTCAACTGTTCACCATTTGCATAAAGAAAAAAACCAACAAAACAGAACAAAGGGAAGTGGTTGTCGATAAAAACCAAAGAGCATAATTCTGCTCCGTCTCATCCAATCGTTTTATGTCTTTTCTGCCATTGTCCTGCAGGGTCATGATAAAGTCCGTCGGCCAGCTGGAGTGCTCCTGTTATAAAAGAGAGGTGTCAGCTGGACCGTACAATATCTCCGTCGGGTCCGGCTTCAGAGCGAAGACGCGGTTTACCGTGTCCACATTTTACAAAGTACTGCTTAAAAAACAAAGACATGTACATAAAAAGTTGAATTACATTCAATAGCTGAACCAAAGATACAGACGAACAGAAACAACGCCACACAAGTGAAAATCTCTTAGTACTTGCATAAATCGCCGCCGAAAATAAACCTGGACCACCATCAAGGAAACAAAACAAAAAAAAGGTACAATCCTTTTTGAAGGGTCGCAAAGTCACAAATAGATATATCCATATATAAATGTTTTTCATACTGGTAATACAATAATACAACATTAGTAAATGGCTACAATCGACGTTTGACCACGCTGAGCAGCATGTAATTAGTACAACGTTTAAATATATAAGGATGTGTCACTGAAATGGAGCTCATTAGAAGTATAAAGGTAATCGATTTTTAATAAAACTTTGCTCGCAACCCTATGACTAAACTGGCACGTCGTCGTTTTCCACCTCGCAGCGGGCAGGAACCCATTTTCAAGATGGATAGTGAAACTCCCGTGACAATACCGAGAAGACAGCTCCAATTTTCTTAATTTGTAGCCTCATGACACCACATACAAAAGTGTTTACTACACAGCACGGCCACCTCCACAACACTACAATGAAATGCTTTTTGGTAGCCCTGGGCTTCGGGGCCGCCGCGACCCAACACGACTCTATAAAGCCCCCTTCCGCCCGTAAGCGCTCGCACACAACAACGCACGCACGCAACACGCACACATCCCAGTAAAACCTGCCGGCGGGCCATTTCGTATTGTGCTACAAACAACAGCGGGATGACAGCGCGCTCCCTACTTCAGACCGACTGGGCTCTGGTGGTTTATTTACAGTGTCTTCTCTTGCCCCGTTCCATGCGACACCTGAATAGCGACCTGATGTACTGTAAGACTGAAATTTGGAGTCCCATGCAAGTTTGTCTGCCTACATCTAGACGGGATGAATAACAGCTCCCTGTGTTCCCGGGCCCCCCCCCCCCCCCGAGGAAGCGATGCAGTTCAACCCACGACAAAAACCTACTTATGGAAGACCCAGCTGTGCCATATATTCAAGGGCTTTGGATGAAGAGGGGCCACATGGAATCGTGTCTGGTGGGTCTTCAGCCTCTCTGCCCGGCCTCCTTGACCCTCCCAGTGCAGGCCGGACAAGGAGGTCTGCGGTGGGAGGGGGCTGGGGGGTGCGAAGGACCAACATGACATCCCCCATCCCCCCTCCTACAGCAATAATTCATCACTCTGTTGCTAGTTTTGTACTATTTTTTTTTTCTTCGCTTCTTTTTTGTAACATATTTATACATACATATATATCGCTATATAGATATATACACTCATCTTTTTCATCTTTTTGAAACCATAAACTTAAAAAAGTTTAGAAAAATAAAAAGTTTTATGACGACCTCTCTTCTTCTCCTCCACCCCGAAAGGCTGTCCCAGGTGAAAGCTAACCCCTCTTTTCATCCACAGCTTGGCTGCGTCAGTCTCGCGTCCCCACAGAGATATATAATGCCTTCTCCTGACAGCCTCGGTGTAAGGATTTCCTCTTAACCTCTTTTTGTATGTTTTTTTTTTTCATTGATACTTTTCTTCCTTTATCCTTTTTGTTCCTTTATAGCTGATGCTCTTCTCCGTTGTCTTCTTTCTTTATATTTACTAGAAATGCAAAAGAAAGAGAAAACGTGAGTTAATCTGCATTGTATGAACCTGAGGTGCATGCAGACAGTGGAGTTCAAAAGTCTGAGAGCATCAGTGAAAATGCTTCTGTTTTGCCTTTTAATAATTCAATACATAATACATTCAAAATTTTTAAGAATGGCAATTTGTTGAAAGAAATTCATCTGAATGATTCATATAAAACAGGGTTACTATTAATAATAATAACAACTGTAATATTTAATAAGATGAAAAAAATCTAGATCAACAGAAAATAATAATAATATAAATGCAAAACTCTGGTCAATTACATTTTTTCTATTCCAAATTACATTATCACTGTAATTATTTGGAAATCGTATGGAATAACACTAATTATATCTATACTAATTACTACTTACTAATATAATACTAGTAATATAGATATAGGTACAGCAGGTAGCTAGAAAGATAACTTTACATTATGACCTATAAGCAAATTAATCTAAAATGAGAAAATAAATTCCGATGTATGTACAGAGGTCACATGGTCAGTGTCACAATACATACTGCTGAATCTGAAATGTTATTGATTTTACATCATAATTTACAATTTAATCATAAATGTTTGTTTTATACTTTTTCCCCCTAAATCCTGAAACTTAGTTACCAGGTTTAAATTAGATTGTGAATCCCAGATCTTCAGTGTGATCTCAGACTTTTGGACTTGCATGATCTAAAAGAAACTAATTACACAATAAAAATGCAAATCATGCAGAAGGAAAATATATTCTGATTACATTATCTTCCATGCCCCGGCTCAATATCAGAAACAATCCTTGGGTGTAACACTAAACACACATTGTGGAATTATCCCCCAAATCCCGGATTAAAGTAACTGAAGTGAAAATAGGGCTCAGCAGGGGGAGCTTCTGGTAAATTTTTTGCATAATGAGTGAAGCGGATTGATCAGAGGCTCTGTGATATTGTTGTAGTCTGAGGAGGATGGTTCAACGCCGAGCTGAAAAGACGTCCACCGGACAGGCAGAGAAAAGCGGAGAGAGAGGAGGAGGAAGAGGAGGAGATTCCGGGGTGTCCTGGGGGCTCTCATCCTGACAGAAGCTCTCTAATTCAGGGAGATGAGGTGCCGAGTGGAGGAGCCTCAGAAGAGGGAGCGGGCTGACTTTAATTTTAACATGACTTTGTAGTTCTTCACCCGTCCCTGGAGGAGCACACAGATGTGCTCCCGCATACTGATCACACCCAATGATGGGCCTCTGTTCTCTGCTTGGGGCGTAATATCTCTGGAACAGACATGGGAGGCTCCTCAAGTTCTAGCTTGACGTACATGAACAGAAATCGACTGAGGGAGATGTAAAACTGTTGGTGGCCAGCCATGTCGATGAAAGCCAAACACGCTTGTAACATGATGCTAAGTCTCCTTTTCAACATCTAAGTGCTATTGACTGTTAGTGACAAAACTGACAGCTACTACAGGCAATAGAATAAAATACAGACGATAAATCAAGTATTTTTTATACTATGCATGTATTTAATTAAAAACTAATAAAATGAATGTCTAGCAAAACAGAAGACACATATAGTTATAAGTTTCCTTTTATTTAGACACAAAAATCGCTAAGTATTACTTATTTGTATTTTATGTACACAGCTTGAACTACTGCGTCAAAAAACAAATGGTACCGGTTGGATTTTAACAGATGAGGCGATTCATTTAAGCTGAAAATTTCACAATGTAAGCCTACATGAAAAAGACAGCAAATACACATTTAATACTATAGGTTATACATATAAAAGATGACGGCGATATGTGCTAACATAGATTTATATATAGCATTATGTACAGTTTTTGCTTAAATTCTTTTAAAAACATTTTTTCTTTTAAAAATCCCCTGACAGAAGAAAATGGGCACAATGAAACAGCACATGGAACAGACACAATTTTAAATGACAGGAAGTTAATGAGGTAACAGCAGATATAATATTAAATTGCGTTATTGTCCGATGTGACCCAGTCTGATACAATTCTACGCTAGTTAAGCCGCTGCATTAAGCAGGGAAAATAAATTATATTACATTATTAACTCCTATGTAATGTTTCAATAAATAAATAAATAAATGCAATACAAAATAGCTTTTTTTTTCCAGCCGTTTGCACCCTAAAACAGACCTCTCAGTAAATTAACATTTGTGCCATCAAATTGAGAGAGATGAAAATCTGCTGCTCTGTGGACTGGCCCCTGGCCCAGGGTGCCATCTTACAAATCACTGCATTAACAGAGCTAATTAAACAGGCAATCTTTTAATGGCCCACTGCGGCGTCCATGCAAGACGGACACTTCCATCTTGTCAATCTGCAAGCTCACACATTCGTTTAGATGACTACAAACTGTCTCCTCAGCAGTCATTTCGTGCTCAGCGCTGTGTTTTCTCTGTCTGCCGAAATGCCGGAATTAAATAAATGGGTGATTGAGTCCTAATATAGTCGCTTGATTAGTTTAATAGTCTGAAATAGAGATGGAAATGCCTTAGTCAAGAATATGTGGTCTTTTGCATGATTTAACTCAGATTCATTTACAATTCTGCATAGATATTTAACAGGAGGAAGCGTGGTTTATACGGTTTTAAGACTAACTGGAAGCACCGAACACAATGCGTATTTGATTTAAAAAAGGCTCATAAACGAGCACTTCTCAGAAAACACGAATGCAACAAAGTCAATTAAAATTGTGTCTCCCACATAAATGAAACTGAGGTCAGAGGGCAGCATAAATACCTTCCCGATGTATGGAAAAAGGACATCAATTTAAATAGCTCAACAACGTCTAGGTTACTATTGTAACCCACGTTCCCTGAAGGAGGGAACGGAGACGTTACATATGGGAACTCGCCAG
>JAUCMU010000021.1:11264658-11308947 GCA_032275025.1 Enteromius treurensis | reverse complement strand
AAAAGCTCAAAGGCAAATCGGTCTCTCTGGCGAGTTCCCATATGTAACGTCGAAGTGATTCGACTGAAAGGGTAACACACAGCACAGAGTTATTGACTCACATCTGGACATAATATGCTCTCTCCTCTCCTCAGAAAAGGTATAAACAGTTTTGTTTTAAAGCCTATTATATTCTATAATATAAAAACTCCACCATATAATATTCTTAAGGGTGTATAATAAGTTTACAAAAGAAAGGACTTTGTTCTTTGTATGTTTAACACACAATGGCACATATGCCACACCTGTCTTGTTTTTTCATTTTTAAAGTCATTTTTTCAAAGTCAGACATAATCAAAATGTAAATAAAAATAAGCTTGAATAGCAATGTTATTTACAGTGCATGTTCATTCTTTTGAGCAACATTTGTATTCCATTTCCACAGAGGAGATTTTAGTTTTTGCATTTTGGCTTCTGGAAACAATGGGTTTGACATTTTGTAGTCTTCTGTAGAATTTTAAATACATTCAAAATTCATTTGATCACATTTTCTTTACTAGGTGCCACTTAAAGGGACGGTTCATTCTGTCATCATTCACTCACACTTAAGTTGCTCCAAACCTGTAATTGTCTTTCTTCTGCTGAACACAAAAGAAGACATTTTGAAGAATGTTGGTAACCAATTGACTTCCATAGCATTTTTTCCCCAGTTTCCTGCAACTGTGTACTACCAACACTCTCCCAAATATTTCCTTTCATGTTCAACAAGAAAGAAAAACAAACAGGTTTAGAATAACCTTTCTTTATTTCTAGATGAACTATGCCTTTAAACTCATGTTTGCCGTGGCGCCTGCACAGTTTTAGCCACTGTACAGCTCCCTAAACATTTTTTTTATGCTTTTTTCTTAGAGCCAAGTGAGCCGCATGCTGCACTGGGGAGCAAGGACACATTCGTTTAGGTGAAATATTATGTTGCGCTGTAGATTTCTCTCTACAAAGGTGGAAAAAAGCAATGCATCTAATCTATGTTTTACAATAGGCTGCTGTGATTTCACACTCACGGGAGAACGGTGTGTCTGGAGAGGCAGCCACAACAGCTATGGTAATAGACTGAGCAGAACGGCTGTGCCACGCGGCTGGCTGGCCTAGTGTATCTCCAAATGAGATCAGTGGTTATTGACTCAATGCTGTTATCTTTAATCTGTGGAGTAAATTACTTTGGATGCTGCCTCTCTACCCAGGTTTCTTTCCCCTTCTTCTATAACTCCACCCTTACAATTCCATTTGAGGGGTGCAGGCTGCTATTTACTGGACTGTGTGTGTGTGTGTGTGTGTCTGTGTGAGAGAGACACGAGGACATGATCAACGCCCTGAGGAACCAGGAAACGAGGGAGGCCCTATTTCACTGGGAGGATTATTGCCACCCCCAACTCTTTCTTTCTCATTCTTCCTCTCTCTCGTCACTAAAGGCCTGGCATGTCTTATCACAGGTTCTGTATAAAGTGATTGGCCTCAGGGGAATGTCACCTTGGGGGAAAATCTCTCACCTTAGCGTAAAAGTGCTTCTCCATTGAGAAAAATATGTTGGGGATCAAAAAGTTGGGCCTATAAAAACAGATACAATAGGTCAAGTTTGAGAGCTTTTAACATTTATTATTATTTTTTTTTTACACTTTTCCAAAAATCAAATACAGGGGGGGGTGGGGGTTAATTAAGGACTGAGTGAATATATTTTTTTTCATATTTGTCAAAATGACATATATAAAGCCATTCAAAAATTTTAAATGTAATAATTAAATTTGTTAAAAAATCTGATTAAATTACATCCAAAATAAAAGTTTTGCATGATTATGTATGTGTGCTGTGTATATGTATTATGTATATATATAAATACACACATGCATGTATATATTTCAGAAACATATGTTTTGTTTATAAATTAAATATATTTATTTATAATATAAATTATAGGAACATAAACACATACAGACAGACATATTATATATATATATATATATATATATATATATATATATAAAATAAATACACACAGCACACATATATATACTGTATTATGTAAACAAAAACCTTTGTTTTTGGATGTGATTAATTGTGATTAATCATTTGATAGCACTAAATTAAATGTAATAATATTGCACAATAACACTGTTTTACTGTATTTGATTAAAATACATGCTTGGTTCACATTATAGACTTAAATGTATTATTAATTTATTATTTTTGTATTTTCCTAATTGCTTCCCCACACTATATATCAAATCCTCCCACTCCTTTTAGGAAGTCTTAGGCTGGCCTCCCCTCCACATACATTTTTGACATGAGCAATAATGTCCCGAAGATCTATGACTACCTTGCATACTCTCAGTGCTCAACACGTAACTTAACAGCAAATCAATACTGGAACTTGTTGTTCAGAACATCATAACCTGTACTATCAGTTTCCCGAGGGATGAGGGATATTTTTACAAATGTATTTTCAATTTATAAATACCTATAGTATGTTATATGTCTGCATCTTTGTTAGTTAAAATTGGACTAAACATTATTTTTAAGCAGACAGCGTCGTCCATATTAACAAAAGTGTGATGGAGATTTCAGCAATGGCGGTAATTGCTCCCCCTGTCATCTATGTTGTTGCAGTGGGATTCTGGACATCTCATCAGCTAGAGGGTGCAATAGACCGTGTAGTGGGGAAGTGTTCTCTCTTTCCACATTACCGCACTATGTTTATTTACAGAATGCTTTCTGAGCAGCAGAAGCGGCCTTGATTAAGTGTACGCTCTTTATGTGACATCTAACAGATTAAAACTGAAGGAAACCTTGCTGGAGGCCTTCCTTCATGAATATTTGCTTTGATACAGGCAGATGTGTTTGTATAACGGTTTAGTTAAAAATAGGAAGTTTACAGATACATTAACATATAATGTAAGTACTAAACTGTTAGATTATGCTATTGTTATTGATATTTTATTGTTATTATTGCATGTAAAAAATAAAATTAGATTTGCTTATGAGGAAACGTTTTTGCTGATCTGATTGCTTTGTTAAAATGAAAAAATAAAAAATAAAAAAATAATAATTTTTATTAATATTATTATTTATTTTGGCTTTAAAATATAATAATAGATTATTTGTTATTTTTGTTTATAATTATTATTATTATTATTTAAGTTTTAAAAATATAAAATATTTATTTTTTATGAAATAATAATAATAATAATAATAATAATAATTTACAGATTTTTCTTTTCTTATTCCCATAAAATGCATATTTAGTCCATCTGTGGGAATGGAATACTTTTAACCAAATATTAAATAACAACCCCCCCCCAAAAAAAACAAAACCTTGACATCTAATTTGACATCAATCTCCCCAAATGACATACAATTGCAATCATACAGACAATAAATGTTCATTGAGTTATATAACAGTACGTCAAAGTGAAAGAGGGTGTGAGTGACAGAGAATTACTTGAAATGCTTCATGAAGGGTCCATGTACTGTAGCTAACTATCAATTTGAACACTACTACAATATAGCATCGGTAAACAATCATAAGAGAAAGCCAGAGCTTTGTAAATGAATGTTTATATCCATATTTCTATTTTATATTTACTGGAGAAAAAAAAATAGTAAGGCTATATTAGTAGTTTACAGATAGCATATGCAAACCTTGGAGGTTTTTCTTTTCGTATTTTAATGAATAGCAGTCATCGCCACTTCTAATAAGTGGGTGTTCAGTGGGGCCTTTAATGCAAAGACTGCAAATATACGTATGCGAGTCTAGCGCTGCTGTTGTTTTGCTCAAGTTGCTCATTGCTGTGCCATTTAGTAAGGCAAATAAACTCACTTCCTGGCCTGCTCCCTGTCCACATAAATCAGCTGAGCTCATGCCCATAAATCTACGGCGCGACTAAATGAGAAAACTCATTGGACAGCACCCCCCCCCCCCACCCCCCCCTCTGTCACTCAGCCCCTCCCCTACCGGACCACACATTTCAATACAAACAAAACAGATTCCAAATCAATAGCCACGCAACAGAAATGCTGGATAACCGCAGGTTGATAAGAAGTGCTTTAGCCCAAATGTGACTGTTCGGGGGGGAAGGTTCGCTTACGACCCGGAGGTGTTTTGCTCTATTGAACGTAGAGGCGGTCGGGTTGTTTGTTTGTGTTTGTTTTCTTTAGTTTTGTCTGTTTGTTTGGATTGATTCTCTCTCTAGTAGGGTGTGAAGCGACTGTAACCTCCTCTGTAAAGGCTAGCCTGCAACATCAAAGATGAAAAAAACAAAAAGGACCCAATCAGTGTTAAAGAGATTCTTTGGGGTGAACAGTGGTTGAAATTTTCTTCCCTTTCGTCTCAAGTTCGGAAAGAAATCACGGTGAATTTCAACTCGGATGGGTGTCAGAGTTCAGAGTTTCATGGATCAACCGGGTAACGACTAAAAGAGCCCAGCGCGTTTCATCAGTTGCTCTGGATCGAACCTCTCCATCATGGCCGTCTGGCCCTCAGGTTGATCTGATTGGAGACATCACTGCACACACTGCTTTTTCAAACCTCTTCTTAAATGGACTGCAGTAGTGCCCTCCTCTGCTCTTGCCAAATACAAAAAACTTCAAAGGCTCTATGGGCCGTTCTCCTCAGCTCCGACCCTGTGCAAAATACACACGCCTTAAACGTGGCATGAATTCTGTTCTAACAGAGAGCAAAGCTAATTTTTTTTTTTTTAGGAACCCTCTGAGGGGCTCATTATTAAATACTTTTTACTTGTGATCTGCTGGTCAAATATGATTTAATGATATTCATTTGGTTCTCAGCAGGCTCAGTGCAAGTAGTGAGAGGAGTTCTGCTCATTTGAGTCGCTACCGGTTCGGTCCTGGCATCGCTGAGAACTCTGAGTGCCCACTTCGGGCCCCCTGCGGCCCTCGTTCGGCCGGAGGAGCATCGAAGGATATTTGCTATGCCTTAACGTGGCAAATTGAAGCCATCTTGAGAAAGGGAGGAAAATTTGATAAAAAAAAGAAAAGGAGTCAAAAAAGTAACACAGGCCACAGTTTTAATTAAGTAAATGAAGAGGAAAAAAATGGTCTTAATTAATGAAAGCTTTTAGCTAGCAGCTGCACCGGGGAATAGTACGGTTTTGAGAATCACACGGATGTCGACTTGGTAAATTCCAGTCATTTGTCTTAGGCAGAGTGTTTGTCCAATAAGCCTCATGGGCAGGGGGAGGTGGGTGCGATGGAATCTTTTTTTCTCTTTCTTTTTTCCCTGTTGTTCTTCCTCTATCTCTCGCCTTTTCTTTAATCTCCCTCGGCACGCTGCTGCACGCGCTTGATGGTCGTTAATCTTGAGAAAAGTCCTGACCAACAGCGGCAAAAAAACAAATCATACACAGTTTTCGCTTTTTTGTGTTCAGATAGGAGTTTGAGAATTTTTCATCTTTGATGTTAGCTGCAAAAGCTAGCTAAAAACAAACATTAACAGGACGACAATCCCCACATTTACTGGTATGCAAAGGAAAGTGTCTCATTTGGAAGGTCTAATGAAGTGTCAGTACGCTGGGTTACCCCAATGCTTTTAATGAGATACAAAGTGCCCAGGATCCATCTTGACAAACTGTCACATACACACATATCGGCTGAAGATATATAAATGCAAATGTAAACAGGGTCCAAAATGAACACTTCCTAATCGCCAAATACAATGATAAATCGGCTTTGGCGAGTAAATAAAACACAGTTGTAAGAATGATTCCTGATTTATCTGAAGGAAGGCATTTAGATAAAAAAACAACACTGTCTTCTAGCAATTAAAAAAAAAAAAAAAAAAATGTTGTGGCTGTATTTTTATTATTTATTTATTATTGTATTATTTATTTATTTATTAAAATAAATGCATGACATATTATGTATGTGTAAATAAAGCTAATTTATGGCTGGCCATTTTGGACCCTGAATATTAATATGATCATGTACAATATTAAAGACTTCAGCCACCCCAACTAGGTATCTTCAGCTTACAGCACATGCTTTAATCAGTATTATAATATTTACAATTACCCTGCAAAAAATGCTTTTCTAGCACAGACTTGTTTTATTGTTTCCAGCCAAAATATCCAAAAATGATTAAATCAAGAAGGATTTTCTAGACGAGTAAAAATGATTTAGTTTTCAGAAACAAGTCAAAATTAAGTGAGATTTTACTTGAAACAAGCAAAATAATCTTGTTTTCTGTTTGAAATGAAATGATTTTGCTTGCCTTATTTGCAGATTATTAGAAAAGCATTTTTTTTGCTCTCTATTGATAATTCAATTAGATTGAAAACAATGCACAGTGATGTCTTTCAGCATTATGATGGTTATACTGGACTCTACCTTGTATGTTGTTGGGGTGCTCGGGTCTGTGTAACAGGGCATTGATGAATGTTTCATGCATCAGGTTTCTAGACTCACCATAGTGCCCACGCTGTACGTGGCTGCAGGTCCAATTGTGTGGTGATAAGGGTCTGCTGTTGCATAGACTCTGCCATAGCTGGAGGGAAAGGAAGAAACGGAGAAGGCATTGAAGCTTCGAAAAGATGGTATGCTACACTCTGAACGCTGTTCATTTGAACTAGACCCATTATCACTACACCCTTCCTCCCTCTCTCTTGCCCTCTCTTTCTTTTTGTCTGATAAAAATGCAATCACTGGCTTGCCATAAATACACGGTATAAAGGTAAGAGTGTGTTAAAAGTGATAGGTGCTCTGTTATTGTTTTGGAGTAAAAGTATTTTATCTTATGAGCATGTGGTAAAAGTTATATTGGTCAGGGAGGAAGAAGACACAGAAAAAACACAACAGAGTAGAAAAGAGAAGAAATGAAGAACCAACAGCAGCATTGCGGGATCATTTGCAGTACACATTTACTGTATGTCTCTATCATACTAAATAAAACGGCATACTCGTACTTTTTTTTTTACATTTTTCATTGCAAAATAACAACTAAGTGAACAAACATTAGGGTAAAATTAAATTTTTGTTACCACTTTCCATGTATATTTTCTATATGATTTATTTTTCATGTTATAATCCCTTGACACTATTAAAGGTGTTGCAAAACTCAATTTTGGTAATTTCTGTAATAGATTATGCTGTTCATAATATTCTTATTTGAAATATGATTACATTAAAAGTTCAAAATATAAGGATTTTTAAGAATTCATTTAGCTTTCATGCTTGTGTAAACAAGTGAATAATTGAGTTTAAATAAATAAATAAACATTTTCCATACTGTAACTTATACTTTTCCTTAAAAAAAACCAACCTTAGCAAATTCAAACTTTCAAAGTTACAAAGTTCTAAAAGTCCTGCAGAATAGGAAGGACCCAGCAAGGAAAGAGATGTATGGATGCTTTGGATTTGGTGTTGTTGTTCGTGTGCATTAAAAAAAGCGAGTGAAGGAGGCAGAGAGTTTATGTTCACAGCTCTCTTTATCCTTTTCATGCTCCTCTGCCCTCTCTTGTTTACCCAGGCTGCACTGTAAAGAGGCACAGGGCTGGTGGCGGCGGTGGCGTTCTCTGACTCTTTTCATTGGTACCGATTTGGAACTAATTCCTCCAAGATGGGCCTTGCTTCTTCCTTTATTTATTTATTAACCCCCAGCACTTCCCTTCTTCATTTGTTGACTTTCCCTACAAACACACGCTTGCAAATGAGGGCCTGCAGGGAGCAGATAAGGCAGGCCGAGCCGGGTGCCGAGGGCACAGACTGAGAGAGGAGAAAAGAGGAGAGAGGGGGGAAATCCTGGGCCCAGACATGCTATTACATATGGAAATACTATCGGATGTGACCAGGTTTTTGTCGTCCGGGATTATTACAACATCAAAGGTCAGGCCAGCTCAGAGGAGTGAGAGAGCCGAGCGGAGGGGATTTTAACTGCTTGTGACAGACAGTGCAGATGAGGGTGGCTGGGAATCCCCATAACTCTCCAGCCGGTTCGGAGTACTTAACCTGCAGCTTAACCGGGAGACGGGAATGACCCACTCCAAAGTAAACCTTTATAGCTAGTTCCAGACATGTTTTTCTCGTTCAAAGTGGTTTCCATTTGATAATTATGTGATAGTTCACCTTAAAATGAAAATACTGTCATCATCTATTCATCTTCTATGACTTTCTTCCTTTTGAGGAACACAAAGAAGAGTATAATTCAATGGGTTATTTGCTGTTTTTAAATTGGCCAACATTTTCTCAATGAAATTTGCTTCTACACATTCTACTTCAAAATCTAAATAACCAAACTGTTTTGGTGACTATTTACCTCCAGTGTATGGACAAAAAAGACATTTTCTAAATATCTTCCTTCATGTTCAACAAAAGAAAAATGTATACAGGTTTGGAACCACATGAGGTGAAACACAAAACCATTCATTTTTGTGTTAACCGTCCCTTTAAGCAATGTTTATTTAAAAGGAATGCTATGCAAATTAGGCGTTCTTTCATCATTCTGCTGCTCCTTTCAATCGACGACTTTCATTCATCTGGGGAACACAAGAGAAGGTATTTTGAAAAATGTCCCGGTGTTTGTTTTTGTTCACACAATGGAAATCAATGGAATTTGACTGATTGTATGGACAAAAACTTTTGAAAAATTCTTCAAAATATCTTCTTTTGTGTTTTCCGCAGAAGAAAGGAAGGCGCGTGAGTAAATGATAAGAGAATTAATACTCTGTAAAGAGGTGAGTTCAGGTGTCTGTGTCATTTAAACACTTGCTTTTAAACCCCTCCGCCATGACATTTCAAATTAGAGTGCGAAACGCAAAGCTGGCTTATGTGAAAGCAAGGAGCTGAACGACAAGCGATGCAGAAAGAGCTAGAGAGAAAAAAGGAGAGTAGGAGGGAAAGAGGGGACGCGGGAAGGGGGCTGAAATAAGTGCAGTGGAATGCCAGTCCTGTCACCTGCTCTGATGTGGATCTGTGCTCGGCTCTGATAAATCTTACATTATCTGGGCTCTTCAGGCTGGCAGGCAGGGCCGTGCCTTATCGGCACTGACACGCTCAATCTTGCCTAGATTAAACCAGTGCCTGGCCTGATCCAACCTGACAGGGTCCCCACAGGTCCTGGATAAATTACTGACAACCCTGCACCACCTTCGTCTTCACACACACACTCAACCCTGTGGCCTGAAGTGTGTAAGCTAAGTGGTTACGGAAATTCAGGTTGAATTCAAGTTTAAAGGGCGAGAGTGTATCAAAGATAGGGAAGCAAAGTCTAAATGATCTAATTTATCCCAGTTTAATAAGAAATCAGATCTGTAAACTCATACCGGGCTTTCTGAGCTGAGGAAAACACTTTTCAGAATGACTTCAGAACTCAAATACAGTTAAAAGTTGCAGTGCATAACATCCTGCCAGGCCTTAAAATACACATCTTCTTACACATAATAATTGTCATTATTGGAAATCAGAGAAAGATTCATGTTTTGAAATTTTATTTGTCAAATAATGAGAGTATATATATATATATATATATATATATATATACATACAGTATAGTATATGGACAGATTAGAACCAGGGCAGGACTTTTTATTTAAAGCACTTTCATGTAACATTAGTGCTGTCAAATGATTAATCACAATTAATTGCATCCAAAATTAAAATTTTTGAGTACTTAATATATGTGTGTATTGTGTTAGTTATTATGTATATATAAAGATACACACATACAGCATATATTTTGAAAATATTTAAATGTATTTACATTATATCACATTTAATTATACAAAATATATATAAACATAACATATCTTTTTTAAAATATATATATATATATATATATATATGCATGTGCGTGTATTTATATGTACTTAATAATCAAAATATTCATATTCAACACTGCTAATGGTTTCCATTAGATAATTAAGGATTAGTTCACTTTTTTGATATCAACCACATTTTTTGATCAAAACCTGTATTTAGACACCATCAGGTCTCATATACATAGACTCACATCACCAGTGTTGTTTTATGGGGTCTTTAAGCATCAACCAAGTAATAAAAGACAGACAGAAAGCACAAGACTCTTACCTGTCACTGTAGGCCGCTGCAGCTGCTGCGGCTGGTTGGGCATATCTGTATGCTGCATAGCCACCCTGTCAATTACATAAGGGTATCCGTCAGACACATGCAAACAGCAGGGCATCGGTGACATGAAACTTCTAGAACCATCTGTCCACAATACAACTGGACTGTTCATACATTATCCCGTCTCTTTGCAGATCCTAACCATGCAGCAAATCCCGAAAGCTCAGTTACAACCTTAAGAGTGCTGCTGAAAAGCCCTGTCAATGCTCACTAAAATCAACGCTGAGTGATTTAGGTGGTATTTAGTTTGCCAATACAGCTTTTTGTGAAGCCTTTTTGTTTAATGGGGGAATTGTCAGATTGACTGCATTAGCTCTTCATATAGATCTCGGCCGCAGATCCCTAACAGCCCGAGTCCGAAAGCGAACCATCTAAGCGTCTTCACTTATCTACGCTGTGTGCAGCAATAGCGGTGCAACCAACGGCTTGTCTTTCCAGTGTGCATCAATCCCATCAATTGATATGGCAGGGCTGGGCGACTATCGATCAGCATGGTAAGTGGCAATCTGGTATAAACAATTAAAATCAGTCAATGTTTGCTTACTGCGAATGAACCAAATGGAAGATTTGGCTGAAGCTATTGAAGGGGCCTTTTAATTAATGTGGCTGGCCAATACAAGTCTCCTGGCTCGATGCCCAGGGGAGCGGTCTTGACACACACAACGTGCTCATCCGTGGCTGCAGAACGGCACAAGACAACACTAAATATTGCTTGTATAAGCATTAGATGACATCTGACAAAGCTATTAATTGCTCCATTCAAGCTAGCTATTAATAGGCGCGTTGTGAGCAGCATCAAATGACATTAGCTGAGACTGTTAGCCGCAACAACCGAGCGTCGTCTGCTGTGTCTTCTCGGTGTGACGTTTTGTGAATGCTTACACTTCAAACATGGCAAGCTTTAAACAACGGGGAATGTATTTGCTGTGAGCGAGTATCTAAGTGGCTGGGATGTTTATTGAAGTGTCTGCTGTAATGAAACGTAGCTCCGCTCTTTGTTATTTTAGCACGCTGACATCACTGGTACATTATGTGAATAATCGCGGTGCCAGAGCTCGTGCAGGACTGAGGCATCGCAGATACAGGACTGCGCGCTGAATTATAGATGCTCTCATTTATTTTTCATCTCGGGATTAATGTCCGATGCTACTCTGCTAAGATCAAATGTTTAGCTACTGGAGTCGAAGAAAAATCAGGTCAGAGAAGATTGTGTACATGGATTCTGCAGAAGTTACAGCTTCCTAATTCCAGTTTTACCGGCTAACACAGATGTATTTAAAGGGATAGATCAACCACATATGACATTTATGTCATTATTTACTTCACATCGCTCCAAACCTGTATGCTGCTTTTGTTGAACTCAAAAAATAAATAAATAAATAAATAAATAAAATAAAATAACATAAAAACATAAAATAAAAATAAAAAAAAATACATAAAATAAAATAACATAAAATATATATATAGTATTAGATTAGGAAAAAGCTACATAAAATAGCAACAATATAAGTGTATGTACAGACAATTAAATGCAGTCTATGTGAATGAAAGTGTTATTATTATTATTATTTTAAATCTTAAATCTAAGTGAAGATCGATTCAAATATTCAGCATACAGGTTTGGAATAACATGAGAGTGAGTAATCTTTATTTAAACTATTCCTTTAAAAAGTTATCTAAACTTTGGGTTAGTTCATGGGGTGGTCCACAGAGTAGGATACTGACTTTATTGGCGAGCAAACATGTACTACATGCATTCGTCAAAATCCGCTCGACTATGAGATCTATTTGGGACTGTAGCCACGGACCTGGCTAGGAGTTTGCAAACTTGGCGGCAAACATATTATAGCGCGTGCCAGGTAAAGGCATGGCAGTTACGTCCACGTTCATTTGTCTTGTTTTAGATCTGAATGTTGAATTAATTTCCATTTTTCATGCAGTGAAATAATCCTGGGAAAGGCAGGCACGCTCTCTGATCACCTGACCGACTAATACATTTTGACGGCCTGTCAAAAACAATAGGGCCTGGGCACAATCTCAGGCTGTAGCATGAGGCCTTTGGGCTGTATTTTAATGGAAGCTGAGGGGAAGGCGGATCAAACGCGTGCCATAAATTAAAACAAAAACACTGTAACGTCGACTTCATCAACTTGATCAGGAATGATTTTCCACCCACTTAGAGTAAAACCATGCAGCGCTGGAGATAAAATGTGGAAGATTGAGACGTTAAGTGCGTAGGTTTTTTTTTGGTTCATTCCACACTGTACATGTTTGCATTACCCTAAAATCCATAGAGATTGACTACAGGCTTCAAAGTAAGCCAAGTTGGAATTGGTTGAGCCATGTGCCATTTCATTGTGCCATGTGATGGTATGCGCAAGGGACACCAACAAGGCTTTTTCTACACCACAAACGGCCATCCTAGTGGATTTGCACATGGTGACCTGAGCTGACCCTTGGTCTTATGAAAGATTCAGCACCAGTTGCTCAGGTTAGGCTCAGCGAACGCAAGCAGCAAACGTTGTCCTTAACGTTGCATTCTTTTACAGAAACGGCACCAGGAGTTGGAAAAAACAGAGCATACTCACATAGATCTCAGCACCGTAGAAGCCATCTTGGTATACCACACTGCAAAAACACAACAAGAAATAACAAAACACAATACATCAGTGCCGAACATCCATGGAGTTTCTTCGCACTGTATAGAAAATAAAATAAATTATGCAGCAATGCATTCATTCGGCAAACAAAACAATTCACTCCAGACTGTGAGGAAAAGGGGAAAAAACTGAGCAGATTAGGAAAGATGGCCATTTTCTGTGCTTAGAGAAAAACAATGTTGCTTTATAATGGGCTTTGCTCTGTCTTGTCACTGGGGAAAACCGGTAGGGCTCGCCATTAGAGTGTAACGCACTTTATAGCCATCAAGCGGTCATGTTGCAGGTTAAGGCGGTAGCACATATAATGTGAAAATGGCCCATTGATAAAAGTGCTTTTAAGTGCTGAATTTTACCTAATATGGCCTCAGGCTTGGACAAAAACAAAGCAAGCCATTTGCAGATATGTGTATGTTTTGGGTGGAGGGTTACTCACGCTCCGTAAGCAGGAATGGGAGGGGGTGGAGGCACGGCGCGGAACGTGTTGTAGACGGCACGACCTCTGCCTCTCAAGTGGGCGCCCCTGTAAGCTACCGTCGCCCCTGTGGTGGGATAGGGGAAGCCTGTCACTGGAAGAAAAGGAGAGAAAAAAGAAGGTGACATAAGCTTTTGCTTCTAAGAGGCACACCTGTCACTGCCAATCGGCTTTCAGTCGAGAGTGTGACAACACACTGTCATCCCAAAATGTGATGCTTTAAAACAACTCCGACGGATGTCAAACGGTGCGTCATGTTGGCAAAACACATCAAGCATGGCAGCATGATACAGCCAGTGATTCTCAACTGGTTTTGCTTCAGGACGCAGATTTGTGGCAACCTGATACCGTTAAAAGTGTGTTTATCCTTCGAAAGCACAACACAAATGCCATTCAAAATCAAAAGGTGATATTTATTAAAGGTACACTATTGAATTCTGAGACTTTTGATGACATGCATGTCATCTGTGGAGGAAGTGATAGCTAATAAGATAAGCTTTTAATTAGTTTCTTGCTATTGCAGATAATTGATAAACAATCAATACTGGAATTTAATTCAAATTTAATAATTCATATTCAATTGGTATGTTAAAAATAAATATGGAATTATCATACAAATATATTATGTCAATTCAAATATTAAACAAATGGCAAATATGCATTTCTGGGCTTAATGCCAACATTTGTGGCTGGAATATAAAATTGCAAGTTACTTGTGGATCAACTGATTTATCAGTATAATTATTCTGGCTGATATGATAAGATAATATTTATTTTCATGTTAAAAACAGAAAATTTAAAATGTCTAAATAATGCTTAAATAAATATTAAATTAAATTAAATTAAAATAAAACAAACATTATATATATATATATATATATATATATATATATATATATATAGTAAATATATGAAAAATAATAAAAATATATTTGATTAGTATTAAAGCACTAAAATCTGCTAATTGTAAATTATATATTAGTGAATTTAAGGCTGACAACAATATAATGTACAGTATGAAAAATGGATATCCATACTAAATATTACATTTAACAGTATTATTAAATATATATTATTCTATATTTTCAGGGTTCTATTTATATATTTATAAATGGTCTTTTAAATAGTCTTTTAATCTTAAATGTTCTGCACTAAATCTCCACACTGCACTAAACTAAAATTTCCAGGCTTTTTTAACTGAATACTTAGCATAAATCTGAGCCCCTGGAGAAGGAAACGCTAAGGCATCCCTTCTCTGGGGAAGCCTCTCTATTGTGGTTATCTCTGAAAGCTTGAGCGTGGGGTGTGTGTGAGTGTGTCTGGCTGCTCTCCCGCTCTGGAGGGTGTGTACGAGGCTGGGGAGATGGTAGGTTGTTGTAGGTGAGACACAAGGTGCTGGCACGCGGGGCTGAAAGAGCAGATGGAGAGGATTGTTTAGAGATGCAATCACAGGCTGGCGCCATCCCTCATCTCTCTCCCCCCACACACTTTTCCAGCCTCTTGCCACTACCGGGGCCAGACCCAGCCTGGAGGAAAGCAGGGACAACTCAGGGTCAAGACTGGGAGAAGTGGCAGAGAGAGAGAGAATCGGGTTTTATGCATGATAAGGAAACACACACGGATGTGAAAGCGAAACAGACAGAATGAAACTTAAAACAGTGTGCATAACAATAAATATGTGAAAACACGTCCAGGTCACATTTCACACAGTCTCAGCCACAGATGCCCACAGACAGCCCGCAATCCATTAGATGGATATTGCACATAAAAATGGAAAGCTCTTTCTCAGTTTCACAAGCACGAATCTGACTGGATGACTTTAAGTATGAATACACTTTTTTTAGGTAACACTTTACGGTAAGGTTCCATTAGTTAATAATACATTAAAGTGCCCCTACTATGCCATTTTTAAGGCTACTAATATTGTTTTGGGAGTCTTCTACAATAGGTATATTAATTTTTTTCGTTATTTAATTCATCATTAATTAATTATAGTATAAGGGTAATACAGAGAACACAACGTTTTAAATCTTAATGATCTTACACATGTTTTGTTTTCTTCAAGCAATCCAAAAACAGATGTATACTGATCCAGATCCAAAAAAACTGCACAAAAATTAAAAAGTAAACTGCAAACTCTCAAATCCTGTTTATTGGAATTTTCTAAGTGTCCCATTCCATTAATTTGCACATGATTTTTTGTGACATATGACTTGTGAATGTTCCTGACATGAGTGTGAGATTCACCCAAATAATACGAGAGAATAATGAATAAAGTAAAGTGAGTAAAACAGTAAAAAACAAAAAAGGAAATCAAGAACATGTTACGCCGAAGCCTCTCTTTAACCTTCAATGAGTATGGCCCTGATGAGTCAATGACAGCGGCATTATTACCCATAGTACTGTGCAAGCAAAACACAGCCCAGCAGTACAGCTCACAAAGCTCTCTTTCTCATTTATGCACCGATGACACTATCGCTATCTACACTGCGTCTCAGAGGAGCAGGACAACCCTCTTCAGTTATTTCATGTCCCCAAACAAAACCTGTGCCTCCTCCTGATCATTACTGTACAGACATCAGCCAAGCAGCCTTCAGTTAATAGTCAATATGTGTCAAAGTTACCACTTTTAATGAGGTCAGCTGGGTTTATTTTAAGCACATATATGTATGTCTATATATTTC
Source organism: Enteromius treurensis (assembly GCA_032275025.1). Lineage (NCBI taxonomy): Eukaryota > Metazoa > Chordata > Actinopteri > Cypriniformes > Cyprinidae > Enteromius > Enteromius treurensis. The sequence continues at coordinate 11,293,006 of JAUCMU010000021.1, read as the reverse complement.
GCACAGTGCCTCTTCGATTCACATTCAGCAAACATTTGGCCCTGGGGTTCGTAAGTGCTGGTATAATTTCCCTTTGACTCTGTTATCTCCTCTCAGACAAACAAACAAACAATAAAACCTCTTGTTTGCGACACGCCAATCAGTGGTGGAGAGGTACGGCTCGGCCCTTCATCAGAAGAAAAAGAAAGACAGATGGCTGAAGGTAAGGCGTTTGCTCTTTCGTTTTGATATAGCGCAGAGCCGTTGACATTTTAATTTGTCCCTTTTAAGCTATAGAGTCGGTGTTAATATGCCAAACAGTGGTCGTCTCTGATATATGCCAGGCCATGGTCAATTTATCCCGAATTCCAGTCATGGGCAATGCTCTTATATTTTCTTTGATTTTGTGTGTGTACATTATGTGTGCCATGACGTACATAAATGTAATCTCATAATGAGCTACGGGTCTGCACGCAGCACCGATTCAATAATAAGCCATAAATCATTCCAGCCAGTTATGACACTCCATAAAGCCTCCGAAACACACAACTGCAAACGTGTACATGAGCATAAATCCTTGTAGCCCTCGTGCACCCTTGTTATTTCAACACAAGAGAAGGTGGAGAGGGTCGAAACCCTTTACATCTGCACATCTACAGTTTAAAGCGATAAGGACGCTGCTGCATCCAGCTGGGTTTACACAGGGGCATCTCTAGCGCTGGGAAGCGTCCCGTTGGGCTGTTTGGATGAAGGTTTGGGGGCAATTACATCCCCTACCCCTTTGGGACTCTTTCATTTACTGCAAGACTGGCTCCTTTAATAAGGTGCGGCTGGAAATCGCCGGGTGAGGACCTCTCTCAGGTTGCGTGCTATTGTGAAACGTCTTTAGATAATCAGACCACCGATAAACCCATATCATGAGGAAAATTACACCATTGCTAGATTAAAGGGAGTTTTTTTCCTTCCCCCGATACTTCTAATATTGTAATTAGACTGCTTAATTTCAATTATGGATCTACTTGAGTGGTTTTGTAATTGAAAAAGCACAAAATGCACACAATGCTCCAGCTCTTTTAAAGAAGTGCACACACTTAAGTGCACTGTTAAGTCCTTCAATATTAGTGCCCCAAATGTACTCTACACAAGTGTGCAACAGAGATGTGAATGCTTAAATATACTGGCATACTTCAAGTTGTTAAATTTTCTAGACATAGTTATGGTAATAAACCTAGGGGGCGCTAAAATTAAAGTGCTGATGGGATGGTGCATTTTTTGAAGATCGATTTTTTCTTTTGAAATGCTGCAGAAAAGAAGCCCTGGGATCATCCAATGTTTATGACTCTTAGATGCTTTTTTCATTAATATAATCTATTTTCTTTTACGAACTTTGAAGCCTTAATAAAGGAAGTAAAAAATATCTTTATTTCTGGGTTTCTGAGTTAGTATAGTTTAGAAGAGTGTTGACATAAACAGAACAAGGCTGTAAAAGTGGACTAGTGAGTAGTTCTGCTGTTCAGCATGATGACATTTAATATACGCAGTGTTAACAAACACCTTTTTTAAGAAACATAAGTAAACACTATTGGGTTATTATTTATGCATTTTATGTTATAGGATAAAACCAACACAGTCTCACGAGCAATTCGTACATATTCGTACGAGGTGCCAAATTTGTGCCATTTCGTACTTATTTGTACGACCTCAGTCTAAAACCACATGATGGGTAGGTTAAGGGCGGGGTTATGTTTAGATCATTAGTACAAATTCGTAAGAATTAGCCACCTCATAAAATATGTATGAATTGCCGTGAGATCAGGTTGGATAAAAAGTTAAATTATCTTGAGCTTGTGCCCACCATAGACCTCATTTCAAGGATTCTATTAAAGAAATAATTATGTCAACATTTACTCACCCTCATGTCCTTCCAAACCTGTTCACGTTTCTTACTTATGTTGAACATTAAAGAAGCTATTCTGACAATTTCTTCTGTTTTTAAAGAACCAAATGTAGTTGGTCCCCACTGACTTCTATGGTAGTGATTTCCATGAACTGTCTGATTACCAAGCATTCCTCAAAATATCTTCTTTCATAAGAAAAAAACTCATTCATGTTTGGAACAACATGATGAGTTAGTCAATCATTTTTGGGTGAACTATCATTTTTAAACTGCATGTGTTGTCATTTTAATGGCTACTGTAGTTACAGCATTTTATCAGTTTACCCATGAATCTAATTAATGCAACTAATTAAATTGCTCAAAACTGACTCTATGACAATAGCAGATTGAATAAACGTCTTAAAAAACGGCTAATATATAGCTAATGCCCGCCAAAGCTCCCTCTTGTGGGTACTTTTGCTTAAATAAAACTGTCTGGGCTCACATACTTGTGTACAACATGTTTTGAGCCAATTATTTTTCTGGATCAGACACACATGGCCTGGAACCAAACATCCCTTAAAACAATTTATAATTTTTATTTAAAACATAAAAATTTCTTGCTCTCTACTTTGCATTTTAATCTTATTGGCTGCGTTTGTCTCAACACTCTGCCATGGACCGAATTCACTGGCTGAGAGAGCTGTCAATCAATCAATATTATGTTTTTCGCGCCTTCAAGTATGCGCTGCCAGTTCGGATTGAGCAAGGTAGGGAAAACGACCCTAAGATTACACAATTAAGTTTGCCGTGCACAGTTAGCGCCTCAGCCTCGCGTCTGCATCTCTAATTTGGCTTTGGCTACCGAGTGCTAGTTAAGAGCCTGAGGGGGAGAGAGAGAGAGAGACTGAGGGAAGACGAGAGAAGGAAGATATTGAGATTTAAAGATAGAGTGAGGGAGTAAGAAAAGGGCAGATGGAAAACACCCCAGGCTTAGATGAAGAGAGAAATAGAATTAGCGGTATATGTCGAGAGAAGGCTGTGAAAAGCTAGAGGAGTGGAGAAATGAGAGTCAGGGAGGGAGTCTTACGGGGAAGAGAGAAGCCCGACTTCCCTGGAAGAGGTTAAAAGCAGGCAGTCGGCGGCCCTCATCAGTCATTCTCCTGAATGGGATTTGAGGACAATAAACCTGTAGCACCCGGACGAATGGAGACGGAGTGCGCTGTCAGCAGCGCACGATTTATGGTGCCCAATTCCGCTGATCTCCCGCACAGAAACTCGGACTGATAAACAGTGATTAATCACCTTTACATCCGTTTTCAGCAGCGCCCCCTCCCCCAACAAAGTACATTAAATGCAGTCATAATTATTTCACGTGAAAGCTTCCTTCTTTTGTGAACGGCGGGAGGGAAACGAGGGGCAACACGTGGGCGTCCGTTTCAACCATTCTGGAAGGTACCTTATTTAGTAAGTGAAATCTATATCTATTTCCATTTTGTCGCTTCTCCACCGGTCGCCCCCCGGGGAATGGAGGAGGCATATGGTGTCGTTTAGGCTTGGCGAACTTTAGAGGCATGTTAAGACGACTTGAAAAATTTGCATCCAATAAATCAAGCAACACCGACTCTCTGAGCCAAGCCGCTGAAGTGTCGGACCAGGGTAAATCTGATTTGATGGGATGTTTTGGGAAGGTGTATGTTCACATGGGAGTTATGGAGGTGTATTTGTTGTGATTAGAGAAGGAATCACATGCATGTTTCAGAGCATACTTAGGGGTCGAAGCATGCATAAACATTTTACACGCACTGGATTGCTTAGCGTATTTGCATTTTTACGCGCTCTATGCATATGTAGCGCATTCGAATCGTGTATAGGCTGCATTGGATTGTGCGTTTATGCATGCCAGAATCAAGGGAGGGAGGGAGGAAAGGGAGGGGGGAAAAGTCAGATAAAAATGATAAACGACTGCTTTCTGTCACCGATGGTTATTTAGAGTTTTGCTGTAAAGCTGTCCTGAAATGAACAGATTTTAGTCTAATGAGCAAAAAGGCAGGCCGTTAAAGAGCTGCTATGTGCTCAGCACTTCTTCCAAATAAAATACTGTAATACCATTTCTCCCTCATTAGGATGCAAAGGGCTCAAAGAACTCAGGGCAATAAAGAAATCAAAGAGCGAGGGGGCAAACAACAGCACAAAAAAGACAACAAGTCAGTCAAACAAAGACGGCTTCTAATCTGCGGTTCAGAAAAAACAGTCCGTACCACTGTTTCATCTCAGTGGGAAATGATGGCCTGGCTGATTATCGCATTGTCAAATGCACCGTGCGGGATGGGAGAACCGGGCCGCGATTTAAAATAATTTCTTAAGTGTTTCTCTGAAGCGCCCGTGTCTGAATTTGATCTAGAATCAAAGCACATCTGACGAACAGTGAATCAAAGTAAGTATCCGAGCGAGGCCCTGTGACCACAACACTCAAATGCAGTTTACCTGCATAAAATTCAGGACCATAGACAGCTCCCACCACTGGATTCAGCTTCCAGCCTGTAGAGGAATACACAGGGGAAGAGAGAATTAGCTGCGAATTGTTTTCGCTGTGACCTGTGGAGTGTTCGTTTCTTGATCTTGCGCCGATTAATTCAAGGGACTGGCGGGAATTTGAAAAGAAACTGAAGAGATTCGGAGGAGCAAACAAAAGAAAAGGGGGAGGAGGGAGAGGAGGAGATGTGATATGACGGGAAAATATTTAAGGCGACATTAAGTTAAAGGAGTTAGGGGGCGGCAATATCGGGGCATTCGGAAGAGTGCGAGCAATATAGGATGCGAAAGGGAGAGGGAGAATGAGAGACAGAGAGCAAGAGAGTAGTGAGTGCTGTCCGGTGTGCTGTCAGTGATAGATGGGGGCTGTAAAATAGCCTCCTCTCACTCCCCATTGGCTGTGACTGAAGTAGAGCTGGGGGGTCTGCTGCTGATATATTTGATTCTTTTATTCCCCCTCTCTGTCTTTCTCTCCATTGCAGTCTGAGGGAATGAGCATCAGCGGAAGAGCTCAGGACCCCACCAAGAGCCCTGTGCTGAATGAGCCACCTCTCTACCCTGATCCCTATCAGCTAAGCTCTCCCTCCGGAGCTCCCGAACAGCATAAGGAGAGCTGTAGAGGAAGAGATCACTCTTTACATTAAGCCCCCTTTTAGCAGGAAACAAAATGGACATTACATCATTCTTATTACATTTGATGATAGCTTAAATTAGCAGCCCTAAAAAAGAATGTGCAAACTTATAACAAATGATCAAACCAAGTGGGATTTCCTTTAAAGAACTAAAACATTTCACAAGGTTTTTTTTTAAATGATTAAAAATAAAAAATAGTATAATTCTGTTTTAAATGAGCAATTATAAAAAATAAATCAATTTATACAATCACTTCTAAAACAAGATGAAATAATTGGGTTTGGGTTGTTAAAAAAGTAAATACACTGTCCGAAATATTAATAATAGTAATTCATAGTTTTTGTTCAAAGTAAAATATCAAAGCAGATGGGATTTAAAATTTAAAGAGCCCACATTTATCAAAGAAAACATTTAACAAAAATATGTAAACCAAAAAACAAGAAATAAAATAAAAATAAAATTGTATTTAATTATTAATAAAAAAAATAAAAAGTGTTTAAAAATTATTTAAAAAACATTATAATTATACATGTAATTAAAATATAAAATATATATTTAATTATTATTAATTTTACATTTTAAATACTGTTTGGGTTTGCGTTTTTTGTGCATATGTTGCTTGGTTTGATTATGAAATTATACATTTTAAGTATAAAATTACATTTGGGGTGACTGAATGTTTTCACAGTGAAAAACAAAAGCTCTTACCGTTTGTATATGGGTTGGCCACTTTTTTGTTTGTCATTACTCGTGCCGTTGCATTATTTACCTGTAAAGAGAAAGCAGATATAAGAAACAAAACCCAAATCAAAACACATAAAGAATACAGGCACATATGCCACAGGCATGAGTGTGACAAAAATCTGGTTCATGCTTCTCCGCAAAAAGTAAAAAAAAAAAACACATTCACATGCTCTAATTATCAGTTGAAAAATTATGAGATGCTAAAAATGAAAGCGATCCATCAAGCTCTGATCTTCTGTTTTCCTGCTGGATGTAGGATCTAATCCAGGCTGTTTGTAAAAGAGCTGGATGATGACATCTGGTTCAACATGTAATGAAACAGAGCAACTCTGGAAATGGGCTTTAATGAAACCCAGAGTATATTGGAATTCCCCACTAGCCAAGCTGAGGGAGCTTCCTTGAGGCCTTCTCCGCAATTTAATCTGCCACATCGTCTAGACAGTTCTACATATTCCCAGACACTACAACCCTGAGGCGGCGGCTTCATGAACACTATATTTAACCTCAGGAAGGAGGAGTCATATTGTACAAGCCCTTCAGGTTACACATAACACCACAAAATGAAGCAGTACACTTATGGCTCAGGGTTTATTTGTACTTGCACATGCATTGTAACTGGACCAGCCTGAAAAAAATCTATCTGTTTTTTAGTGCTACATGAAACCGTTGTTGATTTAATGATATCATTAGCAAATAATTTTCACAGAGCTAGTAAATGCTTTCTGCCTACACAGAAAATATCCACTCAGGGATGTTACCAAGATGGCCGCAGAGTGAACTGACTTGCCTTAAAGGGGCTTTAGTAACACGCAGCGTGGCCAAGCAGCTTGTTGGGAGGCGCCAAAGGAATTTAAACATGGCCGCTGGCAGCAAAAGCCATGTTAGTATTTCACCCTCATGTTAATTAGCGTTAATAGCTTTCTGTTCCACAGGGCCCACGGAGGTCATTTAGCTTGAGGAAACAACTGGCCTCGACTCTCCCTTGATATATAGGTCTAGGTATTGTTTGTGCATTACATGTATTATCTTAATTGTCCTATAGAAAATCTTAATAGCCCTGTGGAGAAGAGGGGAAAAAAGAGATAAAGAGAGAGTGTCCTCAAGCGAGACATGTGAAAGAAGAAATAAACCTCGGCTGTTTGGGATAAACAAGTGGGATTTAAAGTTACGCTGATAGCCCTTTGATATCTTTAGATGAAAATAAAATGTATATTTTTAGAGAGCAACGGTTAACATGCACTGTAAGTGATGATAAAAAGTTCAAAGGTTTAATTAAAGTAATATTTATCCACAAAGCCAAAGACACATGGTACATGCAGCATGCACACAGTAAGTGAATGTTTGGGATGCAATGAGAGGGTACAAGCATGTTCTATTAAACCGACAGTGCTTATGTTCTCATGGGATGGGATGGTGGGGTGTTGATAGTTAGATTAGGAAAGCACCTCAATTTTGCGTCCCTCTACGATTGTACCGTTTAATTTCTCCCGTGCGCGGTCTGCATCTGCGCTTGTTTCAAAAGTTACAAAACCAAAACCCTGAGATGATGTGGTCATAGAGGATTCCCAATAGAGGATGAAAAGGGTGGTTGAAGATATTTGAATGGGCAACAAATAGAGTGAGTGTGAAAACAAGAAAGAGGAAAGAAGAGAAAGAGGTCACAGTCAGCAAGGTTGCAACTTCTATCCATTCGTAAAAGGTGAAATTAGGACGTTAGGGTAGAGCTGCACGATAATGGTTTAATTGCTTTTTGGGGCAAAAATATAATGATGGTTTTTAATCACAACTATTATTGTATTATTCTTTTTTTAAACATTTTGCCGGAATCAATGCACTTTTACAAAAGCACACTTTTTTGCTTGCAGATTTAGTCCAAGCAAACAACTGTTTGAAAGAAATCCTACCTGGTCTCATGGCAGAAATGTACCTTGGCGCACTTTTTGGCGAGAAACGCAATAGGTACCAATAAGTACATCAATGCAGTTTCCAAAATAAATGAACCCAAGAGGTAGTAAAACTGACAGAGAGTGTATGGTTGGCAGTTATATATCATTCGGGGATTTTTACTCTTTAAACCTGGCAACTGCAACCACTCATGCTTCTGAGGGCTAGTTACCAATGCAAAAAAACACTAATGCCAAACTGAAATGAAAATGTTTTCAGGATAAAAAGCAAAATAAAAAACAAACAAAACAACAACAGGAGAGTATTACAGATGAATGTGCTTAATAAATCGAGCAAAAGCAGAATCATGATCTTGGTTAAAATACGATTTATCGTGCAGCCCTACTTTAGGGTGAGAGTCACTGGAAAAGAGACAAAGCAATCTAAGATTAATCAACAGTGACATATTCTACATTTCTTAATATTGAAACATTTGGCATGCGTGCATGTGTACATTAGTGCATCTCCCATCTGTCTTGCTAAGCATAACTCATTCTTAATAAAACTCATTATTTATAAACTAGACGTGGCCCTTGTCTTTAAATGATATTAACTAATGTAAGGAATGCTTCCAAGGCCATATAGGAACTCAGAGGTTTAATGCACAAAATCCTGCGCTCTAGAAGCGCCTGCTCTGTCCCCACACCCCATCTCCGCTGTCAGCCGTGAGTTATGGCCAACTGCAACCCAAACGCCATATCCGGAACAGCTATTAGGTATGCACAGCAAACAAGAGCGTGGAACAAGCCCTGGTCTTTTAGTTCATACACATTTTGCAAGTACGGCCTGGTAATTGCTTTGGGAGGCCTGTGAGTATGATATGCATACATGGACACTCCATTCCTTGTGTCTGGCATGAATAAAGACCAGCCCAGGAGTCCTTGGCCCGCGAGGAAACAGAAAAATCAAAAAGGAATGGGCCGCAAAATTAATCCTTTTGACATTTTGCGCTACTGTTTTCAACACAGAGCTCGTAGTTTTTTCCTTTTATCACGGATTTAATTAGCTTTCACAGCTAGAAAGCTGAGCCACTATCTTATACATAACAAAAAAAAAAAACAAACATAACTTTTTTCTGTTCCAATATCTATACTGAGGTGCCTTCTGAGTATAGTAAGGAATCATGGGTGCACACTAAAAGACAGGCAACTTAACTATGACGCTTGCTAAGGCATCTTGTTTTTGGACAAATTTTAAGTCAGGATACAAATGGATTTTATATAAATATTAGTGCTGAGCAACAATTAATCATGTTCAAAATATAGGTTTTATGGGTACATAATATATACTGTATGTGTACGGTGTATATTTATTATGTTTATAGAAATGCACACAGATGCATGTTTAAAATATAGTATACATTATATATTATATACAATATTTAGTATATAATATAGTATACAATATATAGTACACATTTTTATATATAACATAAATTATATATATGTATATAATTATATATATATAAATATAAAATGAATATACATAAATACATGTAAATATTTTCAAATTATATACTGTATGTGAGTGTCTTTAAATATACATAATACATATTTACAGTTCACACACACATATATAATATTATGTATAAATATTTTATTTTGGATGTGATTAATCATGATTAATTATTGCCCAGAACTAATAAATATAAATAACATATAAATATGTCAATACATAAATAAATGTAAATATCTGCACATAAATGCAAAAATATATACATTTTTATTTTAATGTAAATACTATATTTCATCAAATATAATATGTAAAGTAAATGTTATACTTTTATTCCAAATATAATTTACGGTACATATGTTCTGTATATTTGCTGTAATATAAACTACATATTATCATTTAATACCGAAAAGAATCAGTAAAAGGTACAAAAGGTGTATTTAGAAGTTGATTTTCAATAATTGTGTGTCAACGTAATTTTATCCATACTAAGATATCAAAGTGTTAGCAACACGACAATGCCAAACTCTATCGGAATCCATTGTGAATCAAGCCTCCCTATGTAGGCAGCTCACTAGATTTTGAAACAGAGCCACTGCATGGGAATTCAAACGGCCAGCAGGAAACAGGTTATTTGTGAACAATCGCTGATCTTATAATGTGAGTAGGTTAGGTTGAGTACACTGTGATGGTTTGTTCCAGCAGATTCACCCCTGTGAATCACATACAGTAGGAAGAGGTGAGAGAAGTTCTCCTCAGCAAAATGTCACCATCCTTTGAGACCAGCAGCGCTGTATGGAAGAATGTCTATATATAACTCGTTTTCTAGCGCAAGACTGGAGACTTAAACAGCTGAATCTTATTACAGCGGGACAGCTCTAATAGCAGAATCGCTGCGTGTTGGTCAGACGTTCGCATCTCTGAATTATATAACCGGGCAAGCTGACTCATACTCAGCTGAAACCGCTCAGTTGTCTCTCGGCGTAGCTACCTTTCCAAAACGTGTCTCAGCTCAGTGTGAGCGAGTGTGAGAGTGTGACGTGCGAGTCACTTTGCGGCTGCTGTGTAAGAGCTGTAATTATTCGGCTCATGAAGGGAAGAGGAGACCTGTGGGGAGGAAGAAGTATGAAGTGACAAAGAACTGCTCTTCCAGCTGACTTACCTTAGAGCCCCGCTCGTTAAAAATAATTTCCACATCCAAAATTTTCCCAAATTGCTGTGGAGAGAAAAGGAGATGGGGATGGGAAAAAAGGAGGAGAGACAGGGGACAAAGAAAGAAAGACAGGGAAGGAGAGAGAAGGAGTAATTAGAACTCATCTCTTCTGCAGTTTGTCAGGAAACTTGAGCACTTGATTGCACAGGGAGCTAAAATAGTAAACCCACCGCTTTTACTATGAACACGTAAGACAAACCTTCACACATCTCCTTTGCCATGACAGAGAAATGATACTGATGAGCACAACTCATCAGTAACGGGTTACTTTAAAAGTAACGCATTACAACAATACTACAATACAATTAAGTTACTTTTGCTACTATTTTTCACCATTAACTGACTGAAACTAGGTTTGGGGCGGAATACTAATCTAACATTTAAACACTGCAGAGTATACTGCATATTTTTTTAATAGAAAGTGATATTATTCAGCAATTATAGATCTAAAAAATATTATACAACATGTATTTCAGGCTTTATTTTTGTAGTGGGGACTGTTTTTGTGGCAGGTATCGGTAGCGTCTGACATGTGACTGACTTTGTCAACTGTTGAAAAGTACTTTCTTTACTGTATATTACGAATTTGTGTAGTTTGAATCCAGTGGTAATAGTATATGTAGTATTCCAGCCATACTACATTCGCCTAATATTAGCAAAGAAATATGCAAATTCAGATGCAACTACTTTCTTTAAGAGTGAGTCAATGAATGATTCACTCATTTTATATGTCAAAAAGTCACTCATTTCTCAACCAGTAGTATGTTAAGTTTTTTATTATGTCTTTATGAGTTAGCCAATGAACCATTTACTCATTTGATAAAACAAGTGGCTGTTATTATGATGATTTTTATGCGATTTTAATGTGATTTATTCAATTTAAACATTAAATCGGTTGAACTGAGTCACTCAAGAAGGAATTGTGACTTTTTATAAGCGAGTTAAAGAAACTTTCACTCACTTGACTCGCTCAAAACAATCATTCACTCAACTGATTCACTCAATAAGACCGATTAATTCAGAAGAGATTAACTTTGCATGACACACAAAAACTACAAATACATTTTATATATTTCAAAAGCTAACTCGGATCCTATGATGTAAATTTAATTGAGGGCTGTTATTTGTAGCTGCCTAACCAATTGTACTACATGAAGCTCTCGGCCGGGTTGGGATTCTGAGAATGAGCAGGACATACTGCTGATGGGAGCAAACTTCAAAAGATCACAGCGGAACCCTGCTGTGTATGCACCAGTGCTCTTAATGACACGATATGGCTTGTTATTTTCTGTGGTGTTTTTGACTGATAAAAGCTGGACGAAGCCACGGGAGAGGGTATTTCTGGCTTGACTTAACACCAAACGCCCGACTCAATTAAAAAAAGGATAATTGGATATAGAGCAGCCATCATCGCCGATGATAAACCATATATTTGTTTATTATCTCAGTGACGAATACCACTCTCGTAATTACCTGTCACTTCAGTTATTATTTTCCAGCTATTTGCGCTCCGTTCTGTGGTTTTATCTGATTGTCATTCTCACGGCCTTCTGAAACGCCCAATCTCTCATTTTTATTCTCTAATTAGCATTAGCCATGAGGCACTGACCACTCCCTCCGAGATACGGCTTTGTCTGGAAGCATATGGATTTGCAGCCTGGTTGCCCTTTGAGGACAGAAGCCTAAAAAACTTTCTTGACTGAACGTTAATCATACCTGGGGCCAAAAGGTGAACCCTGAAGAAACCATGGCCTGATTAGAGGTGATAAACACCACCCTCGCTGCACGTAACACGCGTTAACCTCGCCTTATGCTAATCGGCATCCTGGTTAGGGAGCTCCACAACGAGACCTTGAATCTAGCAGGTTTATTTAAATAAACATGCCAGCGCATGCCAACGCAAGGTCACCGCCGCTCTAGCCGAAGGAGGAGACAGCTTCTTTAAGAAGTAATTTGGAACAGGCCTGAATAATTGGTTAGATGGAAGCGGGAGGCTCCAGGGTGCACCGCTATAAATGTGCCAGTAAGCATGACTGTTTGTATGAAAGCGTAGGACAGCAATTAGAGCAACCGCACAAAGTGACACATGTGATAAAGGTTCTGTTTGCATTTCTCTCTTCCACTTTGGCGGCCGCTGGAGAGGAGTGACGGCCAGCCCGGAGCTCCCCGGAGGATTAACGGTGCTTAAGCGTTCCATTTAATGCGGCCTGCTTTGGAGATCATTACAGAACGCGGTGGAATGAAAGCAAAACCTTAAGTTCCCCTAATGGGAGGAATGAAAGCAGGTTTTAATTGCTGTCTAAAATGGCTGTATTATTTCATTAAAACTAATTACCCTGTCAAGCAGGCCGCATCGGCTTCATTTTAGCACAACAGGGGAGAAATGGGCCTTCCAGGCACCTACGGCTCAACGGGATTGATCGAGGGCCCAGGTCACTAATAAGGTTAAGAAGAGTTGCCTTTCATCCGCCCAGCTGTGGGGAGAACCTGAGGCAGACTGTATATGTGTGTGTTTGCAGCAAGGAGGAAGCTGAGAGCGCCACTCTGATCTCAAGCGGGGTGAAAAAAAAAGAAGTGACTCCTCGCAGTTCATTTCGGCCCGGCTGTTGCTTGATCTACCGCGCTTGTTTTTTTCCAGCCCAATTCAAATTCCGCAGCCAAAAACCAAACAGCTGCTACTTGACACGATTCCCTCCATTTGTTCAAATTAAGATGCTTTTTTTTCTCCCGCCAGAGCTGGAATCAAACGCTGGCATTTGCGTCTCAGCGTGAACCTGCTCACGACCGCAGACGATTCGCGCTAAACAAAGTCTGCGGACGCTAATGGTTTTAACCCACCCTAATGGGCTTATGGTATTGCTGAAATATTTCCCAGGGTAGTCATCCCCGAGAAAACTGAACTAATCACAGCTAGTCACCATAGGCCCCATCATCGCCACTGCCTTGCAGCAGAGAGCTTTAATAAGAGTGTAGGCCTACATGAAATTAGGATCAATGGGAGATCGCAGTGCGAGACTGCTGGTGGTCCACACACTTGATGGCTTGGGAAAACGCTTCGCGAGAATTGTTTGAAGCGAGTCAGCATTGCTGTGAAAACGGAGGGAGAGTAGTTAAAAAAGCGAGGCAGTTGTGTGACATTAAGACGGTTTTGTTTTGAAATCAAGCAGGTATCATTATAAACCCATTACGAAACCATATGGGGTTTCTGCTTTTGTTTGAGATTCTAGGTAAACCTCTGCAGTCCCTTGGGTGATCAATATTTTAGAAGATCCAAACCTCTAAGGGAAATACCGAGGGGAATAACGGTCTATTAATTCAGAATAACAAGGTACCTGTTTTAATCTAACACTAACTTCCCCTAGAGCTAAGGGCCATTTTTATTGCTAGTATATACATATGCACTGAAGTGTAGGATCGCTCAGATCAGTGCAGGGGAGTATTATGGGAGGAGTTGCACGATTTTGCAGCCTGTGTGTGGAATCGTCATGGTGGTGCTTTAAAACCAATTTCATACACTAGCATTAAATCCACATACTCATCTGTATAATTGCTTTGGATGTCTTTTTCTAATTATAAAATGAGGCTCAAATAAGGTTGGGTAATGGAGCTTTTTAATCGTCGCTCTTTGTTTGACAACGGCCCAAGCCAGTGTACTCGAATGAGGAAAAAGACTGGTAAAATTGCAGTTCTCACAATCAGCTATTCCAAATTGAATTTCCATCTTGCTAAATTGAGAGATCAGAAATGGTTTAGAAAGCTGTCTTGAATTAAGTGTGATCTGTGACTGTTTATCTACAATAATCAAATAATTAACATTGAAAGATACAAGTTATTCAATTAAAGGTTTAATTTAAAATTGACTTCTGTCTTGAGACAGAGGCTCACAATTACATCTTAAACAGTTTGTGTTATTAAAGTAATTTTAAAACAGGTATCTCATATATACTTCCTCCTGCCATATTTGTTATATTAATTATATATATTATATTACATCCATAGATACAGTATTTAATGGTCATAAATACACTATTATAATATACAATGTACAAAATATTTAATAAATACATGGATACATTATTTTTTATGGTTACACCTATTAGTTGCTTATTAGCATGCATATTACTAGAATATTAGCCATTAGTGCTAATTAAGCACATACTAATGCCTTATTCTACATCTCTAATCCTACCCAATATCTAATCTTAACAACTACTTTACTAATTATTAATGATTTATTACAGAGCATTAAGAATTTATTGAGGGAAAAGTTGTAGTTAATAGTTAAAATTGATTTTTTTTTTAGATTTATAAAAATGGAGAGAAGCCAAACGTTTTGGCTTAGCCAAAAACAAACCCAAAACCCTTGAGTAAGCACTTAAGGAGTTTGAAACCGTCAGTAGATGGAAATCTTCTCCCCTTGTGTCACATTTTTTGGGACTTTAGAGGTGCGCAGCGCTTGTCCATCCCATCCTCTTCCACTAGTCTATCTGTGGCATGAGATAATTGCACCCCTGGGTCCCAGAGAGACTTCACAGCAAGTTGCAGCAGTCTCTTCAGACAAACATACACACACTTGGTCACACATGTGCCTGTTTTCACATCGGAGCTGTCAGCCAACACAAACCTAATGAGGATAAACTTCTAGTTTTTAACCACAGTGAGGAGCGCTATTAATTACGTCTCCACTGGTGGGACCACTGTGTGGCTTTCTGCTCATCACATCAATGCTGGGCAGAACGGGAGAGGAGCAAAGAGGAGAGGACAGCCTCTCTTAGAGAGAACAAAGAGCGTAAGGAACAGATGTTCTCAAGACTCAGCAGTCAGGCTGTACCCAGAGTCCTTCACCAGTTTAAGTGTTACTGTTTGCTATACAGTGCCCTTAGTAAACACAGACTCCGGTATTTAACAAGCTGGGACCAGCAGCGTTTTTTTCTCCTCCTCACGCTGCCTGTAGCCTCCAGTAACAAGCTGCCAGTGTTTAACGCCGTTCCCTTGCTGGCTGCTGATAATTCAAAGGTATGCTGGAGTTTAAATCTACGAGTCCTCGAGTCTTAGAGAGGCGGGCACAGATGTTTCTTCGGTTAAAGAAAGCTGCGAGTCGTTCATTAGTTTTGTTTTTTATTCTAGCCGAGAGTGCTAGTTGTGGATAAAACACTAAATAATGACCAACCATTACAGAGCCTGATGCTGCTCTCGGTGTAACAATATATTTTTGATTGAATACCCTTGTTTATAAAAACAAGTTTTACTGATCACTTGTCACAAGCTACATATACAAACGAAAACAAATATAATGCATTTAATTTATTTAACATTTTGTCATGCACTTTCTAGGCTTGGAGGGATAATATGAAAAATGTGAACAATAAAATACTTTGGTTATGTAAAAATGTTTAGACTATCCTCTGACTATGGATGTTTAAAATTTTTTGGAAATTGAATGCATAATATACTACTATCTAAAATCTAAAATACGACTGTCAAAGTACTTAATATGTATCTTGAAGTACAAATGGTCATATGAACAACAATTTAAGTATTACAGTTATGTGTTTAGTTCAATTAAGTCAACTGTATTTTTTAAAAATCCTAAAAAATGGTTCATACAATTAATTTGCTCAGAAATCAGTCTAGACTGCTTCTGCCGTATATTTTTGATTTCCTCAAAATTAATTTGCTTAGGAAATATATACTGGTTATATATTAAATTAAAATAATTTTCATTTGGGATTCATTCAATTCTTTTATGAATCAAACTTTACTGGCCACAATAAGTAACGCAATTAAAACGTTCAATTGACAGCCTTCATTTAGTACTTTAGTGAATGGAAAAAAAACACAGTATTTGTTCACAGGTTTGGCACTGACAAATATAAGATCAATGTCCTTGTCAGAGTTGAAACAGGACTGATAATCAAGCCTTCCTCTGAGATACAACCTGCTGCCATCTGGCTGAGGCCTGAGACTCACCCCGAACATTTGCCGGAGGTCTGGGTCACGGAAGCGGAAGGGAATGTTGGAGACGTGTAACCGTTTGGGTTGCTGCTTCTCCGAAGAGTCTGAGGGCTGGAGCTGAAGCTGCTGAGAGCCGTCTGTCTGCACCACGTCGTCCGCTTGCTGAAAGACACACAAGCACAGCCCTGTTAGTTTCTACCTCAAATGCCGTCACGACCTGGAAAAAGTGCAGCGGGCAACGGTTACGGGGAGGTGAGGGGGTGGGTGAGCACAGGGAGATCAGGGCATGGTGGTGGCATATTACAAATTCCCTCTACTCTGCCAACATTTGTATGTAGCAGGTGAAGATTAAGGAAGCTGTCAGGAAGTGTGGATACAGATTTAAAAAAAAAAACCTCTGACATGGGGAGACCAGTGAATGCATTTACTGAGCAGCCGCCTATAAAGACCTGAGGGAGAATGGGAGAGGGAGAGAGAAAGTAAGCGTAAAGATGGTGTGCTCATCTGTCCATCATATGGAGGAAATGGTAGTGACACAGCTGTGCTCAAGGATGGACTGCTGTCCGTGACATACATTCATCTTTCACCTCACACAAGCCCTGACGCTACAGCCTTCATTTATCTCGCTGTTCTCTGAGCTTCATAAGACCTCATCTGACCAGACTCCAACCAGACACCCCTTCACGCATGGAGTGCAAAAACCATGCTTAATGCAGTGTCAAATAGTAGAAATCAAACAAGATTTTTTTACAGCCATTATTAAACATTATTGTAACTATCCAAGATGTGAATCATTAATTATTATTATTTTTTATTATTTGACAGTAAAAAAATACATATTCCATGAACATAAAAATTAAAACTAAAGGTGCATTGTTGATTTAATATAAAAATATTAAATAAATAAATAAATAAATATATCACTATATTATTATGAAAAACCACGCTTTGGTTTGCTAGAAATCAATCAAGATTTTTTAAAGATCAAGTAATTATTATTAAATATTATTTAACGCATCCAAGATGAGAACCATATTTTTGCTGTTTTTTTTATAATAAAAAACACTAACAATCTAAATATTCACCATAACAATATGAAACAGTGCATTGTTGGTTTAATATAAAAAAAATAAAAAAAAAAAAAAAAAATTACAATATTATTATTTAAAATACATATATGAATAATATTATGGTTATATTAGTATTCATTTTTTCATTTACAACAATAAAATTTTTTGAGCAGATTCTGGAAGAAAATCTGTTCTTCACATTGTACATACTACAATGAACATACTCTGAGCTGGAAAATTACCAAAATGTGATCAAATATTTATAAACAAACATATTTAATAGAAAAGTGTGAATAATATCAGTGAAAATATCTGTTTATTTACACCTATGTACATTTAATCACATCAAATATTATGAAACAATACAGGAAGAAATAAAAAATCAATATCTATAAAGAAAAATATTATCTAACAAAATGCTCTTGAGGGAGGATCAGGTTGGTGCATAACTGAATTAATAATTAATCCAGACGTGATGCAATGGCTGGCAGATGCAGAAGACTCCTCTGCGTTTAAGAGTTTGTCTTGTTTTTCAGCTACTGTGTGCAGACATGTTCAGTGAAGGAAAAAGCATGGTGAGTGCAGCACCAGAGCGGCAGCCCTTCATGTACATAATGAATTAGAAGAACATGGGAACACAGATGAAGAGATGATGTCAGCTAAACTTCCCCCGGCTTAGCAGGATCAATGAGAAAGAAGTGCTGAAGGCAGCTACATTTGGCTGGGCCCATAGACAGCTGTATACTAGAGCAGACTCACGCTGTAGAGAGAGAAAGACAGAGGACGAGAAAGAAAGAAAGAAAGAAAGAAAGAAAGAAAGAAAGAAAGAATTTTGCTATGTGTTGCTAGGGTGTCTTGTCGGTTGCTAGGTGCTTTCTAGACTAAACCAGTGAAATCCACAGTGTTTATGATTCTCTCATAGTTACAAATGGCCTCAGTGTAAGAATATGGGATATTTTTGCCTATATTATCAGTAAGGTGTAAATTTGTCTGAAAAAATGTCAAGCGCATTCAAAGTAAAGCAAAACTAAAGTTGGATGATTTGAGGATTCAGGTCCGTCAAGTTAATAATAAAATGTTGTAAACATTGTATGAACAATAGTAGTAGACTTAAATACTTAAAAAGGACTGGAAGTCAATGGAGTATAAACAGCCTGAGAGGTGACACGCTAGTTATAGTGAAACGGTTAAGTTTTGGGATCTTATTAAACTTTCAAAAGCCAGAAAAGCCTAAAACAGCCTGAAAGAATAGGCTTCAACTTGTCATGCATAAAATGAGCACTAAAGTGAATTCTGAAGATTAAAAACTCAAGCTGAAAATCAAAACTTTCTCACACATGATTTCTTTGCATCCCTATTGAATTGACTTTTCAATCATTTTTGATAGTATTGAGATTTATCTGTACATTCCAAGAGTGTTTTCTTGTACATAGTTAATTATAATAAGTGGGCTGGACAAATTCCCCCTCATTAGGCACAAAACACACAAGAGATATGAATCACAGAAGATGGCAATATATCATGTATTAGGTAATGAAGATATAATGAGATATCTATCACTCCATCCCTTTTTCGCTCACACCCTGACAGAGAAAAATAAAGGAAAAAGGTGAAGTAAATGCAATTACGTAGACACAGCTAAGAACATAATACCAACTCAAATGCAAAAGATTTGGACCTGGAAGGCGTTCATTTTTTCACTCATTACAGAGGGAGGGTGAAAAATGGCATGATAAAATATCAGCTGAAATGAGATTTTAAAGTTTAACTCGCTCGACAAAACCATTATTGCAGAGGACATATGTCTTTACAGGGAAAATTACACCAGTGACATGACAGAAGTGACTTTACATTTCTATGGGTCTCAAAGATGTTTCTTTTTTTGCAATTAACATAAAGATAATAAACCATGTCTTCTGTGCTTATCTAATATTAATTCAAGCAACCTTACTGAATATATATTCATTTTACGGCATTACAGTACAGTACTGTAGCTACAGCATGTTTTCAGGGGAAACAAACATAAATCCAAGAGTAAAAATATTGATGTGGTTTAGAAAAATGTCTATTTTGTCCATATAGTTCATCCAATGTTGTTTAAAATGTATCCTTTGACGAAAAAAAGTAAGTCATACTGGTCTGAAATGCATAATTGATAACATAATATGAATATTTGGATTAAACGTGTGTTTAAAAAGCATGTAAAAGTCCCTATAGATGACTTCACCAAATGTTGTGTATAAACAATCAATAACCAGTCTTATTTGAGAACGATGAAGGTAAGTTTGAACTCTCGCTACAGGTTATACAGTATAACGACGGCGAAACCTGTGAACCATTAAATGACGAGGGTCACCAACTTTTCCATCTGACAACTTCCTCATCATCTCTAATGCACAGTCTCTCCCAATGGGCTCTCCGGGGTCTCTGTGAGAGGACACCGTGTTTACCAGCACATTGGCACTATCAATCATCGCAGCGATGTAGACAGTCAAGCCCTGTTAAGATAAAGCACACGGGTCGGCTCTGGATCCACACAGCCTGTCGTCCTGCCCCTTGTGTATGCCGCCCGAGGTCGGCGAGCGGCGGAGGCCTGTAGCCCCTGCCTGATGGTGGTAGATGGAAAGCTGAGCAGATGGATGGGCAAGCGGAGGTGCAATTACCCCCTGGTGCCCCCGCTCCCTGGGCTGCACCTCTTCCCGCTCCCTCATCCTCATCCATCACGCCGGTGCCATCGGTCATTCACATGCTCTGTCTGCAGTCGCTCCGGAGAGAGCCGCGCTATCTATCATGTCTAACAGGTGAGCGGTGCGACGGCGTGGACTCGCCCATTACCGACCGACGGAGCGTGGCCTCTGAGAGCCTCCAATTCCTCGCTCTGCCCAACGAAGTGCTGGTGAGAAGGATGAGGGCTTTGATTTGCTTACTTTATGGGAACACGTATTGACTAGGTCCTCTCAGATGTAAGTCATCATGTAGCGATGCGGCGTAGCGAGTTACGGACAGCGATAAAAAATGAAGAGAAATCGTAGAGCTGCTTCGCATTGGTCTCGCGCGCTTTGCTTAAAAAGAGAACAATTGTTCCGCCATAACAAGCGCTTAAAACCCACGGTCCGGCTCGCTCGCTCTCGACTAGAACGATATAATCTCTCTGGCTTTATTCGGAGCACTTCCCCTGCTCTTGAGCGTGCCGGCTTGGAGTGCTCTTCTCTGGAGGAGTTGACACCAGGCCAGGAGAAGGAGAAGAGAGGTAAGCGTTCGAGACTCCGCACTCCAGGTTTGGATCTAATTATCTCATCGTCACCACTAAGCAGCCATCTACAGGGGGTTCGTCTGCGCAATTTGCCTTTTAATTTGTGTTAATTGCATGTTAATTATATTGCAGCTAGCATGGGCTGCATCTGTCTCTTTCAGAGACAAGGTTTCAGAGGGCTTTGCGCTCCCAAGTTCCGCAGACGAGGTGAAAAGTAATTAAAAGTGTTCGCAGTTCGAGGCGAAGGAAACTCCCGGCTTGCTCAGGTTGCCAGGTCATCCTCTGGAGGAATATTTGATGTCTTTCTTATACATGCAGACCGACTTTGACCCTCTCTCCAGCACTCCGTTTACTAGGATGACAACGGGGAGGAGCTAAGCAACCTGCTTTAGTCACAGAATGTGAATCCTGCCAAAAAAGCTAATAGTAAATCCATACAGGAGGATTTTATGGTCAGCTAAGAAAAGCTCCCTAAATTAACCCCAAGTAGGTACACTACTCCCTCTAAAGCTTTATGACTGCCAATTACCCCAACTGAAATCAGGAGTGTTACGTAACACTGGGATTAAATATGCCAAATGATTTACAGTACTAAAAACGAAATGTGGACTGTTTATTGCTCTGATATGCTTTGTCCAGCATTTTTCCAGTAAACATGCAACATATGAAGTTTGAATCGATTACTTCTAATTGCAGCTTGAAAGGAAATGCTAACTGTTTGAACTATAACAACAGTTTTCAAAGTTAATGTTTCATTAAGATACTAATGAAATATGTTCAAAGTAATGATTTATGTACATTCAGTCATGTAGTCATGCTCATAAATGTACATGCCCCTTGTAGAATATGCTAAATATTAAGGGAAATAAGGGGAAATGACTTATTTAATGCTATCCTTAATAAGCTATTTCACATAACAGATCTTTTGTGTGTTCTCCACATGACAAAATAATAGCTGATTTTTCAAAAATGACCCCGCTGAAAAGTTTACATAACCTTAAATCTTGATACAGTGAGTCATTTCTTGGATGATCCATGACTGTCTTTCTGTTTTGTGATAGTTGTTGCCTGCCTGCTCCATCTCCTGGTTGTCCATTTTCATATAGATTTCCTGCATATTTAAACTCTTTCCAACAGTGACTGTTTGATTTTGAGATCTATCTTTTCACATTGAGGACAACTGGAGGACTCATACATCTATTAGAAAAGGTGAAAACACCTACTGATGCTCAAGAAGGCAACACAATGCATTAAGAGCTGGGGAGTGTAAACCTTTTTGACTAGGATGAGCAGGGTAAATTGTACTTATTTTATCTTCTGGAATACACATTTAAGTATTTATGCAGCTTCTTAAGTGCAGTACCAAATGATGATGAAGTATAAGAAAAATTTACATCTGGTTCAAACGTTTACACCCTCTGGCTCTTAATGCATTGTGTTGCCTTCCTGAGCATCTGCAAAATGTTTCCACCTTTTGCAATAGCTGTGTATCTTTTTATTTATTTGCTGGCCCTTGCAATCGAGTTTTGAAAAACCCCTACCCTAACACATACGGTGTTTTCCTGCTAGCCTTCCATATCACTGGACTACACTTATTCTATACATCCGATGCACTTCTTGTTTCCATTCCTGTTGCAGAAGAGCAACTTCCCTGCACTTTACATTCCGCAAGGAATGGAGCAGCCAAGCAGCACCAAGAAATAATTGCCTGAACATTATCATACACCACCACATTGGACCTCAAATTCAAACCCCCTCCCCTACCGCAACGTCACAGGAGGCTCGTGTTTGCCCACATTCGCACATGCCCGTGTTTTTATGTGCGGTTGGGTGGGGAATGAGTCCTGCTAAATCGTTTCTATTGCCGCACTCATTCAGTGTTATCTGCAAATCACTTTCAAAGTGCTCAGCTCAGCACTTCCCCCCTTCAGAATGCCCTTACAACCACATAATTGAAACTATCTGATTGGAAAGCTGCCAAGCAGGTAGATTACATCCGATTAGGGCCAAACCAGCGCTTCACTTAAAGGGATTAGCTTGAGCCGCTTTATATTTTTTTGTTCTTCTACGCTTCCCTCCGATCACATCATCCCTCCCTCACACCAAGATGCGAATACAAACCGTCACCTGTCATCTCGAAAGAAGACACTGGCCTTTCAGTCTTGCGCAAAGCTCTAATTAATTAGACAAGGTAATCTGACTCGCAACAGGTTTAGCCGGTAACGAATACGGAGGATTTAAGAGTGCTTATACCTGCAATATTATTATCAATGGCACAGTAAAAACTACTCAGGGAAGGCAGCCAAGAATAAGTGCAGGAAATAATGGCATTGCCTTAATAACATAACATCACGCTCCTTTGAGCAGTACGACTGTGTTTGAGCGAGTTGCAAATCACAGTTTAGACAATCCCACCCAAGGCAATATGACAGTCGTAGTGGAAAACTGTTAGCACGTATCCTAAAGAGAGGTAAGTAGTCTTTTATCGCCGAGTTACCAAGCATCTAGAGTCTGTGCTGTTGTGATCTGATATGTGATCTGATGTGATTACCGTCCACTCTCGGAGGTGTAGTGTTCCTTCTTTGCTAATGATCCACCGGGGGGAGAGAGAAAAGAGGGAGAAAGGGAGAATTTCCCTGGTGGGTTAGGCCAGAGTGACAGTTTAAGTACATCCTCCAATCGAGCCGTGGATTAGCCCAGCCAGAGCTCAGGTGCCTTTACGGGGGCCTGTCAGCATTGCTTCTCTGCGATCTGCTGAGCGTGGGATTACATCTACTTCCTTTAAACCACACCACCTCAGAGCTTTACGCATATCCCAATCAGAAAGAGAAAAAGATTACATTTTTCATCCGTCCTCCCCCTCCAAACCCCCCCTCCCCCAAGGCCAGGAAGACCTTGTACTACTTTTTGCATTGAAGAAAAGTTTTATGCTCTTTAATTTCTCTTTCCCACTCCTCTCTTATGACCTTTTTCTGGCTGCGTCTTATTTAACTCCCTAGTTCCCTGTGACGTAAATTAGCAAACTGTGAACACAAATTTAAGCTCCAGTCTTTATCCTCTTAAAAATATGAGACACTCCTGATGTATATCAACAACATTAAATATCTTGTTATTGTAAGAAATACAACAGTTTAGCTACAATAACAACAAAAGTGACTGTTAGAAACTGTATTTAGATGCTTACATAGATACTTCGATTTAGGACAACGTTAGGACGTTTGGGCCAAACTGGACAATATTTAAGACAACATTTCCAGTGAATACATTTATTAAATAACGCTAAAATCTTGTATTTTACAAGGCCCATGATATAGGGGTATTGTAAAGGATGAATGTCAATCCCTGAATCCTACATATAGCATCAAAACAAATGTAAGTGAATAAATTAAAATGTAATATAAAATAACCTTTAGGGATTAATCTTTCTGTCTGCTTTTATCCTTATTTTTCCTCCAAGAGTAAGTGTATGTGTTAATCAAAGGCCTATAGGAACCAAGAAAGGGTAGCGCAAACAGACAAGACACAACTTACCCACGGTACTGGGTCTAAGGACACTCTTTCCTCTCAGAGTTTCTTGTCATATGCTCAGATAAAGCACTTGGGCAGCACTCGTTAAGTGGTCCATTGAGACATTTGTGATATTGTTAGCCATGGTAAATGGCTCCATGGGGTTTAAGATATGAAGCCATGTGATAGCCATGGTTTAAAGCTTGATAAAATGCAGAGAGAAAGCAGAACTCTTTAAATGGAGATGGATGTTTTTTTCTCTCAACGTCTTTTATTATGTCTTATGCTTTTATCTTTGCTTGCACTAGCTCTGTAGTTCTTTTCATTCCACACTCTTCTATTTCCTAGCCCCAATTTCTCTTTATCTCAGTCTGTCGGAATGCAGAAATGGTAAAAACGGGATGTTAGAGTCTGATTCTGACAACAAAAAAATGTAGGATGTAACTCCGAAATGAATAAAAACCTCCTATGCATGGGGTACAAAATGACGTTTTTGCAACCTCCCAACGGTGATTTAATTTGCATCAGTATTTTCACTGTTTTTAAAACTTTAATTTGCTGTCATTTTAAAAAATGTATTTTTGTCTAAGTAGGATTATTTTTGTAAAATAACACACATCGAGATTTTGCCACTCGAATATAAATTAAATAAAATTAAAATATTCCATGCCTGCATGCTGCTAATGGCACTCACTGGTATGCTGCTAGTCCCTGTGAGGGAAGGCGTGCTGCTGTCAGTGCCAGGTGGCTCGCTGTGTGTCTGTGTGGGTGTGTAGATAGTGAGGGCTGCGGCGTGCTCAGGGACCGGACTGGGCCCCGTGTAATCCTGCCCAGGGTGGGTGTATTCGGCAGGCAACCCGTTCTGAGGTGGAGGGGGAGGATACTGCGCTGGAGCGTACGGCTGAGCCATGGCTTCTGGGGGAGCAGGGGCCTCCTGGTTACCCTGAAAATAAAGAAGGAAAGAGATTTGATCAGTTTTATTCTTACACATCTCATACTAATCCAGATTTTCTGGCTCTTCAAGGAACACTGCCTGCAATAAGACGTGACAAGAGCGATCATCACAAGAGCCCTGTATGCCTGGGTCGTGATAACACATGAGAGGAGATAATAGGACCTAATTCCATGATAATGGCAGAACAACTTGCAGAGCAACTACTTTACCTCACAATCTGAACCATCACGATAAGCCTCGGATATTAAAAACACGTATAGTGACTAATTCCAAGCACTGATTCGGATCCCTGTTCTTGCTGGCGAAAGAAATATTCCCCTTTTACGCTTTTCACCTGATATTCAAATGTATTAAGGGATAAAAGAAGAAATATTGAAAAACCTTGAAATATTTTTACACGTAAATAATTTATAGTAGCTACTGTACTGTTCATCGTCATCAAACTTCAAAAATAACCAATTAAGAGCACGATAACACCATAAATGTAGTCCAAATTCCCTAAAGCCATACAACCGATAATGTGAGGAACAAGCAAAGTTTAGATTATTTGCTGATAATTCTGACCTCCAGAGCCTCTCTGAAGGAATCAATGAATCAGAATAACAACATTTCTGGGTGTTCCTCACATTACATCTACCTAAAAACTTACAGGACTTTTGGAGCTTAAAAAAATATGTAAAAAAACCCTGAAGATTCAACACAATTCTCCTTTTGTGTTCAACAGAAGAAAATAAAAAGCATACAAATTTGCAACAAGGTAGGTGTGAGTAAGTGATTACAGAACTGCAATATTTGGGTAAACCGTCGCTTCCTTTTGAGGAATGATTCTTCTTTGTGTTGTCAGAAAAAAGCAGCAGCATCTGAGACACGTGGGGCCCCGGCTGCTGAATGGCTTTGTCTGGGCCCTATCATATCAGCTCTCAGAAAACATTAGAGGACTGCTTGATCATTACAAGGCAACAAACTTACTTTTTAGAGCAGCGCTCGATAGATTTGCAGCCCGAGCGACAGGGTTCTAAATTGCTCTCTTGGCAAGCAGCATGTGCAAGATCAATTAACTGATACATTTTTGATTATAACCTTTGATTTAAATTACAGGTTTCCAATACAAGCTGCTGTTTCCCCTTTTCACGGCCTCTCTCGTCTTTTTCCTCACATTCACCTCCCTCTGTTTCACTAATTCTGTCTCACTTGCGCGCTTTCTCTCGCTCTCTGTCTCCACGCTGGAATTAAATGAGCATCTACCCCCTCATTTAGGTCTCTGTGTGAAGAGGTGTCTTTCTTTCGCTCTGTGTATCAGCATGTAAATGAATGTGCTTTTTCTTTCTTCTCATCCATTTCTCTCCATTGAAGAGGATGCAAATGAGATTCGTTCGTTTTGAGTCACCGAAGAACACAATGTTTTCTAATCTTATCAGTGAACATTAGGACGTGGCGCCGTGTCATTTTTCTCTCTTCCTCTGACAGGTGTCATCATTTGTGCTGGTAGAGACTGGCTCAGTAACTGATTTTGAAGTGCAGCTTAAAGGCCCAATGAGAAAAGCTGCTTGATGAGCGCAGAAAGTTATTAGTATATAAATTCATACTCATATATGTTTGAAAATAATATGATATCATATAAAAGATTAAAAACATTAGCAACTGCAACAAGCGAACTCTAATTTTGATTTGGTTTTGGTCTGCAAAACAATGTTTGTGCATATTAAAGTGTGTTCCATTGATACTACAGATGGTCAGATGGCTTATTTTAGGGAGTGTGTGTAGTGTGAGATGATGAGAAACGAAAAGTATTCATTTGGACATAATGCAGGTGTGAAAGTGTGTTGATGTGCAAGGGCTGTGTGTGTAATGACAGATGACCTGGCTAATCTCAACAGTAAAACACTGATGTGTGTGTGTGTGTGTGTTATGACAGATGAGGGTTACTCTCTGGGGCAAAGTGCTGTTGTCAGCACAGGTGCAACTGGGTCACCCGTACAAAGTGTATTGTGTGTTTTTCTGTAAATGTGTGTTTGTGTATTGTATGTGTCTGAATCTTGCTATATAAAAGCTGCTTACCCCGAGGGACTCATATCAACGTATTAATCTTATACAAATTTAGGACCTTGGAGTTTGACCCTGTCCTGAGTGCTCATGGCAAAGAGAGGCAATAACAGCTCCTTTAACCAACCTTTGGGCAATGGGATCTCTCTTGCGGTTACTCTGTCTGCTCCTTAATAAATCAAAATCTGATGAACTTAAAAAAATAAAACACCAAGCACCCCTGGACACAAAAGTCTTCTTGTTTGGAACCACGCAAGTGTTTTGCACAGACAATAATATTCCTGAATTGGAACGCAATATGCATTGTGAAAGCGAACAGGACGCAGAATTGCATTTTGATTCAGTGAAGAAACTGAAATTGAGAGAAATAATGTCTATTTATTTTGTTTTCATAGAGAAGTAAAAAGGAAAATATGTATAAAGATTTATGTATAAAAAGTAAAAACAGTACAAAAATATTAAATATTATACAAATATTAAAAACATTAAAATAACATGTTTATATAAACATTACATTATTAAAATAATCATATTCATTTATTTTTTATTATATTTATATTAGTTATTGCATTTTTTAACAATAATTCTTAAATAATTTTAGAAAAATCTAAATACTAAAAATGTTTAAAAAATAATAATTCAAATGAATACAATTATAACACACACACACACACACACACACACACACACACACACACACACATATATGACTTTGCCACGTTAATTTAGATTAATTAATTACACAAAAATAACGAGTTTTAATCGCACTTATTTTTGCACCGCCGAACGTTTCTCACTGGAGGAGTTTTGGTGGACCGATTATACTGGAGCACCAACTAGCGTTTCTAATGTTCTGAATGTACTTGAAAGTAGAGATGCACCGATCCAGATCGGCCGATATGTTTGCGCGTTTTGTCAGTAAAGCCGTCAAGTCATGTAATCAGCCGTAAATGCCATCAGGTGCGTGATTTCACATTGAGCCGTATATATTTCACACAGCCGTTGTTCACTGACGAGCTGCGCAAATGCACACTGATAATGAACATGGTTTTGTGCAGCTCGTCAGTGAACAACGGCTGTGTGTAGTATATACGGCTCAATGTGAAATAACACACGGCACAATATTGGTCTGTTGGACTTGGTTGAACAAAAATAAACAATATTTTGTTGCTTAAGCTTATGTATTCAG
>JAUCMU010000021.1:11231484-11264558 GCA_032275025.1 Enteromius treurensis | reverse complement strand
CAGGTCAAATATTTATATGCGATTAAAATGCGATTAATTTTGATTAATTAATTACAAAGCCTCTAATTAATTAGATTCATTTTTTTAACCGAGTCCCGACCCTAATATAAATAATCTATGGTGCTTTAGAGTCATTGGCTATTGAAGATTCATTTTTGAGTACATCCTACAGTCATTTCCCAATCTCATTCTCTTAACTTTCCTGTCGTTCTCAATTGTCCTGTAATATGGGCTAAAAAGCCCATAAATAAAATTACAAAAAGAGAAAATCTCAGCAGAATTTGGCCTCCTCCGCCTTTTCAACCGCTGTCCATTACAGAAGGCCAATGAAGAGCGGTAGGAAACACAGAGCCTTTCTTTCCCATTTCTGCTTGATTGTTATTAACCTTTTTTCACTGACTAAGCAGCATTAGGCAGCAGCAGCAGCTTTGGCTGTGGAGAGATGCAGTTTAATAGAAGTGGGGAGAAATGCATTAATGTAAATGTAGTGGAAACAATGAGAGGCCCGGCCATTGACATGTTGGCAAACAAATGAGGCTGTCCTCTCAATTAGAGTCAATGCTCCATTATCCAAATGAAAAACGCACTCTTCCGTGGCCGAACGCACGACGGACAGGCGTGGAGGGGTGAAAAGGAGTGAGGAATAAAAAAGCCTGGATTTTATTACTTCTCAGTTCTTTCTATCTGTTTGCACTTTCTTACAAGTGTCTCGAAGTTCTAGAAGCTCAAACCGAGATGCTGATGCAACACGAGGTGTGCTAAGCATCGATGTACAGTTCCGTTTTGATGAAACATGTACAGTTAGATACACAAACACACAAGCCTGTACATGCAACTTCAGTTACGTGGGCCGCCGAACACAAGTTTTGACAAGTGCGGGTGTTCTATTGATTAGATGTGGAAGTTTGTCTCTCTCTGTCTACGTGTCTGTCCATCTTACTCTGCATCTCTTGCTTTCATCCCACTCCTCAAGTTGCAACACCCAGGCTGTGTCTGACTCTCTCCTAGTCAGAGGAAAAAGAGTGAGGCAGCCCATAGCCTGGGGTGGATATTGTAATTCACTAAAACATTAAGCAGTATTGATGCAGCCCCCCATCTCAAAGCACCAATAGGGGTGAGGTCTGTCCAGCGGCCTGAAAAATAGTAGATAAGACTGACAGGGAGGGGTGGTCTCCACTCTGTCTTGGGATGTGGGCAGAAAGCAAGGTGGTGGTGGGGGTCCGGGTGAGGTGTTTGCGCATCCATAAAGTCTGCTGGAAATGGCTTTCGCTTGAAATCACCTCATTATTACCGTGTGTGTTGACTCCGAGCTATGAAATATTCAGCAAGCTAAATGGACGAGTAAGCCACATTTTCCAAAGATAAGATGAAGGATAGAGAGCAGGTTTCTTTGCATCTGGTGGGCTATGAGGCGGATAAAACAGTCAGTAATCCAGCCTCATATTTTTAACGTGTTTTTTCCGGCTCTTGCACCTGCAAACAACATAATGTGCTTTGTTTTCTCCATTTTACACCTGTGCTGAAGGTGTTTGGTCTCTAAACCTGCTTGGCCTATGTTTTTTTGTTGTTGCTTCTATGTGCATTAAGATTTTTTTTTCTAGAAGGTTAAGCGAAAATGACCTAAGAGAGCTGACGCCCGATTAGCTCCCATTAGATCCGCCTGCGGTCACAGAGAGCTTGAGTGATGACCTGAGCTTGTACCGTACTCTAACACAGACGCCGAGAGGATGTGCGGTAAAACGGAACCTCTGGGACTGTCCGTCATCGCAGCGGTCAGAGAGTGACCACTACATGATGTGAGGTTATGGAGAGATGAGAGAGACCGATGAGAGAGAAAAGTTGTGGTGAAATGTCTGAAGTCATTGAAAGAGTTCCTCAGAACTTGGGTGCTTGATACAGTTGAGAACCCTTTTAAATTCTAATGAAGGTCCTGATAGGATTCAGAAACACATCCAAATGTAAATTTACTTGAACTTACAAATGCAGAATTTAAGATCATCCAGTAAAATACAAGTCTTGTATTTAATATCATGGTTTGTAATATTACATCGGTAGCACTTCATTTTACAATCCTCTTACTCACATAGCATTTATAGTTATTATAGCAATTACATTTACTAGGTGATAACTAGGTAGTAACCGTACATACTGTAAAATAAAGTGCAACCATAATGCCTTATATCTTGAAAAGGAAAGCTTGCCAAGATAAACTTTGGATGTTGCTGTGATAAGCTTGTTGAAAGTTGAAAAAAAGCCTTGAAGTTTGATGGTAATAAGATAAGATGGATGGAGAGATAATATATACTTTTTTAAACTAAAACAGGAGAGTCAAATTAAAGTTTAAACATTAAAAACTATTTAAAAAAATTAAAAAGCATTATTTAAAATAATGCTATAAATTAATATGGTAACACTAAGAAATAAGAGAGAGAAAAAAAATATATAACTACAATGAATACTACAAATAATAAATTACAATTAATGAATTCATTAATTATAAAAACTAATAACATTAATTCCTCAATGTATATTTTTAAAAACAACTAGTCAAATTTTATTTTATTTTCAGTTGAAACCAGAATTCATTTGAATTTCTGTTTACATTTCTATTTCTGTCAATTCAAAGTACATTTACAGTTCATGAATTCAAACTGTGAAACAGTCAAACTGTAGAAGAATTGTTGTCCAACTCTACGGCACATTACAGCAGTGCTGAGAAGCCTTCAGCACCATGGACAGCTCCCATTATGCTCTGGGTGAGAGGGAATAGAAGCTTCGGCAACATCAGAGATCTGACCTCTATCACAGATTTAATATTGCTATATGAGTTCACACACTGTATTACCCAAATTCTGGTCCCCCACTTCTATTAATAACCCCAGACCTCCATCATACAGTCACACCCGACACAACCACACAGGAAATACACAGAGGCTTCATATAGGGAAGTCAAAACCTACCGTTCATCCTTCATTTTACAGAAGCAGACTGCGAGACTGAACTGAGAATGACGCGGGGCCATGAAGCGGAGAAAAATCACTCGCTATGTGGTTTTGTTTTTAATAAACTTAAATCAGAAATTGATATTTAATACAGCCCTCCACTGCGGCAGCTTTTATTTAATCAGTGCCCTTTCCACATCGTTCTGTAGAATGAGACTCCGATAGCTTATAAATGTGCAAGACAGAAACGAGAGAGCGAGTGTGAGAGAGAACTGAAGGAGAAGAAAGAAAGATCTCCATCAATATGACTGAAGCCATGCCACACTAAAAACATCCCTTGATCCTTGTCGTCAAATTGTGCCCGTAAATGATTTCCGCCATGAGCTAAATGGTATTATCCACCCCCAACCCCTATTCCTCCACCCTCTGCCTGCCTCAGAGCCCCAGCCGATGCTCGCTAAATTCATTTATTTCCTTGCCAATGGGGAGAGCGAGCGGGGCATCCTAGTCATTCAAACCAGGATTTAACCCTTAGCCTTACTACCGGGACCACAAACAACCACTCCACAGGTTGCAAGACGAATGGAGCCCAAGATTGCCAATAACTCAAGACCTTTCATCAGTTTCAAAGGGAGGCTTTATGCAATTTTTGATCAACACTGCTGGCAAATGCTTGCGAAAGCTCGACACAAACATGGGAAGGAATAAGAATCCTCAGTGGAGCAGATCACGGATGCTCAGAGCTCCGCTTGAAGTTTGAGATGTTTTGCGAGCGAATTGGACAGGCGTGTAAGTGACTGTCACCAGACCAAAGAGGATAGAATGCACTGCTACATCAAGAACTACACTAATCTGACCACGGAACAAAACAGGACATTTGATATGAACCGATTGCCTCAAACAACCACATTGTACACACATCAATGTTACTTAGTTCAAAATGAACGGGGAAAAAAACTGAAAGACATAATCAAAGTACTAATGTATGTGCATGTTTACAACAGACAGTATAAAATGAATATAACTGTAAGGAAAAAAAGACTAAAATATGTGGGGGAAAATGATTAATCTCGGGCAAAATAAGTTTTGTTTACATATGTAACATATGCATGTGTGCTGAGTATGTTAATTATTTATATGCATATATATATTTCAGAAAAGTATGCCATGTTTACATATTAAATCTATTTATGTATATACTGTACATGTGTGTATTTATATATACATAATAAACATACACAGAACACACACACACTTATCATGCACACAAAAATGTGTTGCAATTATTCTTTTGACAGCACTTTTGACAGTCTTTTGACTTTTTATCAGTCATTATGCCAGTATTTTCTTCATTTCTCAAGAAACATTTATTATTATTAATATGCCACCAATATATCATCAAATATTATCAAAAACAGTTGTGCTTCTGCATATGTTTGTGGAAAGCGTGATCATTTTTTTCAGGACTATTTGACAAATAAAACACACAAAAGAACAGTTTAGGAAAAGAAAACGTGCTTGAGAGTAAAATGTCTACATAAAGAAAAAGTATATTAAAACAAATTTCTTAGAAAAACCTAATTGCTTAATTACTTTTACTCATTGGCAAATATATTTATTTATTTTTATTATTTCAAGTATTTATCTAACCAAACTGAATGAGACTGATGGTTAAACACCAACAATTTGTCAATAAATACTAAATACAATAAATATCTTAAATTATAATATATTTGAATGTAATTTTTATTACCATTACAGCCACCTCTTTGGTGTATATTGATGCTTTGGCAATATTGTATGTAAAACAATCATCCCAATAAAGTACTTGAAATTGAAATTGAGTGAAGGGTGAATTTGGGCCGGCCGGGGCCAGCCGGTATCGATCTGCTCTCAGCGGAGCGCTTCCATAGCCGCAGGCCTTGTGCCACGCCTCCAGTCTGATTACTGAGAAGCACTCTGCTGGTGCAAATTGGATTGAAAAGCCCCTCCCAAGCGTACTTAGGAAATCATTTCCAAGGCTAGGCTGCTGCTTGTATCAGGTCGGCCAAGCACAGGTCCTTCCTGGTGCCCCTGAGTGCTTTGGGCACATACTTTGTGCGTGGCTGTGTTACCATGTGTGTGTGTTTGTTTTGGGTACGGCTAGGATCTCCCCTCTTACTTGCAGATGTAATCCATGAGTCATAGGGTCCATTTCCCCCCTCCCAGCCATTACGCCAATGCATTCATTCTCTTTTCTACTACACAGTCAGTCCTCACCGAGTGTGTGTGAACTCAAGCGTAAGAATGAGAGCTGCTGTGGTGTGTCTGTCTCACCTAGTTGTAACACCTAGACATAAAGCAGGTTTGAAGGCTGAAATTTAGCGCTGTGAGAGAGCAGCGGTCTCAGTGTGTGTGTTTTAAAATGGTGAGCACAGCCGCGTAGGAATGCTATTGTTTTTTTCCAGATGATAAAATCCTCTGTGGTGACAGCAGCGTGAGATGTGTGAGTGATTTCCCGTGCAAACGGCAGATGGGACTTGGGATCAACAGAAGCCCAAAGGTCTGCTGCATTCGAGAGAAGAGCAGGCACAGAGGAGAAGTTGCTGTTAAGTTTGGAAAGTGAGAATTGTTTCCTTATGTAACTGTATCTCTCCGAGTCGACTCACACTGACCTAATAGTGTACCAGAGGAAAATATTATTGCTAAAGAGATAATAAAACTATCTAAACTTTATTAAAACAACTAATTTATTAGAGAAACAAACCGGTTTGATATTTTAGAACTTGCTTTGCTTTTACTATACTTTTCTCACTGGCATATAGTTTTTGTCTACTTTCAAGTATCGGTTAAAGACAAAAAAGATGAGGGACATTATAGGCAGAGAAACAACAACTGTACCTAAACACATACAGCACGCTCCTATAGATTTCTCTCTGTATAGGCCTCCGGTGATGTGCACAAGTGAACATCTTAGATATGGAGGCATACAACATTAAAGACAGCACTGCCTCTCTATATCCCAGCAGGTGAACAGTAAGGACTTAACATTGCACCCGCAGGACCCGAGCACATGTCTCGATGCCCCCTAAAGCTTCCAGTCAAAGACTAATACAGGGAAGGGGGGGCACTTCAAACGCAGTAAACAACTATTTCTCATATATTCCTCCCTCGGAGCTAGTGTGGATGGTAATATATAAATAAGCTGCTTTTATATTCTTTGAACTCCAATAAAAGCAAAAAATCTGCGATATTAAATCAAAAGAAGTACACGACGGCTCTGTTTTAGCATTAGGGTTTCCCATATGTTTAAATAGATGAGAACCACCCCATTTTGTCCAGATCATGGTGGTTCTAATGTGCAAAAGCGTATGGGATAACATACACACATATGCTGCGATTAATGCGGACAGCGTAAACAGGAAGCATCTTATTTTGCTATGGTTCATATACAGACGGTTATCTCCAGACTTCAGACGGAGGGAGACACTAGGGGACGATTTTCCCAAAACACAGCAGACATTTAGTCAGTAAACAAAAATATCGGCGGTCTAGTAGGATCCATTTTAATTAGACAAATCACACCATTTTTATTGCTCTCTGCTTTCTCCTTTCCCTTTCGCTCGTTCAAAAATGTTTAAGCTTGCGCTAATCATAGACTCTCGGGGCCGATCGCTCCCTGCGCCCACTGCACGGAATGAGAAACAAACTCATTTAAAAGACTCGAAAATTTGTTCTTCTCATCTCTAATAAAACGGAAAACACAAAAGCTGCCTAGTGCAAGTCAATAATACACTTTCAGGGATCCATGATAAAACCTAGAGAGAAGGAAAAGAGAGAATTCGGCTTAGGTTTAGTGATGACATCCTGCTGATGTTGGCTGTAACCTTCATATTATGTTTGGGGCCTCAGAAGCTTTCGTTTTAATATCTTAAGGTTAATATCGAACTATCAGGTTAATGACTTTGGCAGATTTTATTACAACTTGCAAAATAGATTTTTAAAGACATTACTTATGTTTGGGTTCTCAAAGTGAAGGATAAAAGGAGAGTTCTAGCGATTGACTTCTTTTGTATGGAAAAAAGAATACAATGTTAGTCAATGGCTAACGTCAGCTGTTAGGTTACCAGCATTCTTAAAAAATATCTGCTGTGTCCAGCATAAGAAAGAAACTCATACAGGTCATTTTTGCTGGGTGAACTATCCCTTTATTAAGATGTGTCTACTGAGTTTCAATAAGGTCAAAGGAAAAAGCTGTAAAAAGGAAAATAATCAAAAATGTAGTATCATTATTCTATATGCAATATTTGAAAAACCAAACATGAAAACAATAGACAATTTCAACAGAACATGAAGGTTAAATTGGAACATGGACAAAAACTGGGGCAGTGAGGAAGAGCAAGGAGGGCGTGGGGCTTATCAGCATGTCTGTATCTGTCGTCTTGACATGGTTTTAATTCCACTGTCACATTTGTTTTGCCCCATAAACATGGTTTCACATTATAGATGCCGCAAACATTTGGCTGAACTCTATGTCCAGTTAATCTAGACCTTTCTCCGTCTTTCTTCCTCTGTCTGACCTAGTATTCCCAGCCCCTACCTGAGCGACTTCATGATACCGCTCTAATTCATTTTGTCCCTTGACAACAGTTTTTAATAACTTTTATTAATTAGGGCTGTCCTATGGCCTGTCAGCTGGAATATTATTTTATTCAGGGACCATTAGGCTGTCTGTTACTCCTGTGAGGTGTGTGTGTGTGAAAGAGAAGAAACCGCTTCAGTGAATGACATCAGCATACATCACTTCTGAAGTGACATTATTGCTCATATAGACCCAGACAAAATCTGCAGCCCTTACGCATTTTTTGTGCCCACTTTAGAGAAAAATCTGTTCAATTCTGCTTAAAAAAATAGTGTGGAGTCCCATACATGTATATAGGCTTTTTTGCGAGCACAAAATCATATTATGGCTCATATTTAACGAAGTGAATCGCATTTCGGGCATTATCCCTTAATGAAATTGCATGAAAATCCAGCATGGCCTCGTTCTAATCGTAACTTGCTGCAAGCCTGTGTTTGTTCCTCTGGCTGATTTAAATTTCTTACAGCGCTCATCCTTGCAGTGTTTGAGTAACTCTGTAATTGAACTGTAGAACAAGAGACGAAAACATTGTCTGTACCGACGTGGGATTCAACATGATGCCGCGAGCCGTCTTCGGCTCACCTCGGCGATATCAATGTCGCTCTGCCATACAAGAAATCGTTCGCAATAAAGAAGCCGGAGATTTGCAGGCATTATACTCCTGACGAGAAGTGGATCTGATGGTCTCAGAACACGAGATGGAGTGTGCTGCACCGCAGGGGATGAACTGTCCTAGAACACTAAATTGGTATCAATGATAGGGCATGGTGTAATAAGAACTTCTGGCTTTGAAACCGTCACATCATTCTGCCATCAGCTGACTAAACTGTGTAAGTAAACAAGTCCAGTGTCTTCCAGAAAAGTATTGCATGGACATGAACTCCCACTGTCTAGAAAATGTTTGTATTTATATCCACACCCCCCCCCCCACCCCCCCAATGTTTCTTTTTTTAAAATCAAAAGTACAGTAAAACTTTATTATTAAAAATGATAGTTTAAACTAATATAATATATTTTTATGTAAAACCAGTCATAAGGGTAACTTATTTTAAAATTTATAGATCATCTAAAAGCTAAATAAATAAATGAATGCATGGTTTGGATAGGACAATATTTGGCTGAAATACAGTACAACTGTTTAAAAACCTTGAGTGTAAAAAAAACAAAACAAAAACAAAACAAGCAATACATATTGCTAATCAAAAACGGTTGGACATTTATATTTATAAAATATCTTCATGGAACATCTTTACTTAATATCCTTTTTGGCATAAAAGAAAAAGAGATCATTACAGTATTTATACTGTAAAGTATACTGCTACAGTATATATATATATATATATATATATATATATATATATATATACATGGTGCAAAGTGGACATTGCATGTTTATGTTAGGGTTAAACAAGTCACTTTCCATTAGAATGACCAAATAAAATGTCATTGATGTCATTAAATATCTTCCTTTTGCCAACTGGTGGCGCTGTGACTATGGGCAGGAGTCTTATCAAACATGTAAAGTTTGTGTCAGATCGGACTTTGTATGGCTGAGTTATAACAACTTCCTGTTTCATGGCAAAACATTGAATTTTGCCGGACACAATTTAATGTTGCAAAGGCCTTTGGTTTACACTGAGCAAATTTGGTGTTGATCTGAATAAATTGCTGGGAGGAGTTCGGTAAAGTACGGCAAAGTGCCAGAAAATGGCAAAATTGACACAAAATTTGCTGAGAATATTAAAAATAAGTGACTTCCGGTTCTGTTGTGGATTTTGCTACAAGAGATTTTTTTGGTGGTATTGGTGTGTTAAATGTGTGAACCGATTTTTATACATTTAAGTGAAACACAGCATGATATATAGGTGTATAGGTGGCGCTGTCGAGAAACCCATATCAGATGTATTTTCGGCAATTCTGATGAGTGTGCACAGTTTCATGACTTTTCGAGTTTAGGCCCTTAAAAACGTGATTCATTTCGGAGAAGAATAATAATAATAAATATAGCTGCAAGCAACGATGATGGGCCATCACCATCAGTTCAACCACCAACCGACAACATACAGTACTTAACATACTGTGCAAAAGTCTAAGGCCACTAGTATTTTCACCAACAAAAAATGGTTTCAAGTCAGTTATTTCAATCTTTTGCGGTATCATGTCAGTTGGAAATAGCAGTTTAAATTTCTAAACATTATTTTTGTCATTAATTGTAATAATGCAGTGAAATTATTGTCTGCACAAGGAGTCTGACAACAGCCAGAGCTCCACACAGAGATCTGATCTGATCATCATCCAGTCTGTCTGGAACGACATGAAGTAACGGAACAAACTGACACAGACTAAATCCAGAAGAACTGTGGCAACGTCTGGCAATGAAAAAAACCTACCTGGAAAGCTACTGTTCAAAGTTTTAGACACTCGTAAAAATGCTGTAAAATGCCATAAATAGATTTAATTTGACAATTAACTTTTATTAACTAAATCAAATAAATATTTGGTATTACAGCTTTTGGTAAAACAGCTTTGAGGTACACTTGCCCATCATTTTTCAGGTAGCTTTCCAGGTAGGTTTTTCGAGGCATCTTGGAGACGTTGCCACAGTTCTTCTGGATGTAATCTGTTGTTATTATTTTCAAACACTTCGGCCATATCTTGCCGGATTTTTATTAATGTTATAATTGCCTGTGAACATGAGATTTGCTTTCCCAGTGCTCTGGTTGGTCATGATGCACTTTTGAGTCTGATGAATGTGTTTGTGTTAATAGTTCTTGTCTTGGCTGCATTGTGCTAAAGGACATGCAGAGGAATCTAATTTAACAGCTGACTGAGTAGCGATCAGCCAATGTTCCCTGGCGCGCACACACACACACACACACTCCATAAAACACTGACCAGAGGTTGTGGAAACCTGACCCTGAGAAAGAGAGCAGTAGACCCCTAGATCCAGACCAGAGACCACATAGAGAGCGAGAACAAGAGGAAACCAAAGAGAAAAAACCAGAGAGCGAGCGCTTTATACAAAGAAGCACAGATATTCTTGAAGTAGAGAGAGATGAAAAGCAGCAGAGGAAAGCTGAGAGATAGATAGGGAGAGATCAGCGTTTGAGAGTATTGGAGAGATGAAACGGGAGCGAGAGAAGCAGAGCTGCTTGTAATTCCGGGCAAGTCTTCACTCGGGCTGGTCGCAGCTCCCACTAGACCTGCTACATGATATTCACTAACCCCAGTAACAATGGCAAACATATGTAAATCAGACACAGTGCCGGATCCAATCAGGGCTCATCACAAAGCCACTGACACACTCTTCACAGACAGCGAAGGCCACAGCGCTCACCGTCTCACGGCTCCCAGTCTCTCTGCTCGGGTCTGGTCCGTTCCTGCGCCACATCACGCGGCTTTGTTTGCACCCTTGATGTCTTACGTTCTCATTTTTGCCGACATTGTCACAGTCTCACAATTACATCTTTCCTTTCGCCCCTTCTTTTCTTTCCCTCCATTCACTCTCTGCCTCTTTCCGTCATGAAAGAGAAAACAAACATGAGCATCGCAGGACAGCTGAAGCTAATTAAATTGCTTATCGATTCTAATTATAGAGATCTCTACTAAAGAGACTGCGACCACTCAAAGCACATTTTCCGAACGTACATTAAAAATGTCTTTTTTATCCGTATTGTGTTTTTACTCTCGTTTCAGAACGAAGAGGAAAGAGCCATAAGCTATCAATACTAATGATGCATGAATCTCATCTTCTTAATGAAAGGGGTGACTAACTAAATCCACCATTCGAAAACTTCATCCAGAAAAACAATCGTACAGAAGTCGTGGGAACGAGGTCTGAATGGATGGACAGAGCAGTAACTGATGGATGGAATGATGGCCGTTTGAAAGCGCGACTGACAGTCTCGATTACCCACTCGTCTCTGCGAACGGAGCGAACAGAGGAGCTGGAGATCAATACATTGATAGGGATCTGTCAAACAAGGCCACCGCGCTGAACGGTGATGGTTAATAGTTCTTTGTATCTGATTAAAAAGCGTGAGTCCAGTTTATTGCCGGACAGGGAGCTGCTGATGAGGTGTAATTTGGAGGACGATCATCAATGCACTTATGCTGCTTATTAACCGCATTAACTTCAGAGCTCCTGAAAACAACCAAAGAAAGCTATAAGCTTGACAGTCTTGAGGAAGTCCCTGCTGAAAAGACCAGCTGAGACCAGCATGAATTTCCATTCTGGGCTAGGCTGGCTTACCTTGGTGTGCTGGTTTGGAACACACTCTGTTGAAAAACAAAGTGGGAATATACATTTTTATATACATATAACAAAAACACACACACACACACACACACACACACATATAATTTATTTTTATTTATTGTAAATAATTCAATTACACACACACACACACACACACACACACACACACATACATACATACTGTATAAATGGAATGAATCAATGAATGAATGAATTAATTTATATATAAATATATATATATATATATATATATATATAGTTAAATTTAGGCCAGTCATGCTGATCTGTCCCTGCAGGAGTGAAATAAAGATTTCTGTGTGCTATTGAACTGAAGCTTGAAAACATGCTGTACAAACTCCCTGTTGTTTTGCCTAAGATATTAGCATAGTGAATCAATTTATTTGTTAACTTAACGCCTGTAGAATCCCCTTGGCTACCCTTTTCCTCAAGAACTCTAGGTATAAAGTTTCCTCTGCTTTACAGAGTGAGCCGATTCTTCCATACGTTTCTCTCATATTTGTCTCACCAGAGTAGTTTTCCTAATATCATTTACATATGTGTGTGAAGTTTTGTCTTCATTTTAACATCTGATGGTCCCAGCAGAGTTTGGTCATGCGAGACTGTAGGATTTGTGTGATGTTTGAGCTAAAAAAATCTGCTGGAGTCTCTTCACACGTGTATTTCATGTTCTGAAGATGTTGTGAAGAATGCACTCATTGGTGAACACTGCTTCCACCTCCCTCTCTCTTTAAATCTTTCTTCTCTCTCCGGTCTGTCTGTTCCTCTACCGCTCTTTCACCTTCCTCTTCTAGCTCACTCTCTCTGGCCCCCGGTCCTTATTAAAGGTGATTCCCGGGTGTGGAGAGTCGCCGGCAGGGCCGTGGCCACCTCTTTAATGGAGACAAGCTGGTAAATCTTTCATGCTTTAAGACCGTTTCATTGTAAAAGGGAACCGGCTGCAGCGTGATAACAATGGTGCATTATTCATAGGGTTCCAGGGCTCTCAGACGGCCCAAAGCTGACTCTTTCCTCTACTGCTGGAAGAATGGTATGTGTGAGAGAGAGAACGAGAAAAAAAAAAACCTGGAGAAGCAGTGACAGAGTGTCTGCAGTCATTGGTACCTAAAGCATCATTTCTTTTTCCAGTCAGTTTTGTCATTATACAGTGACAACTGACAAGTATATCCATCATTTTATTTGAAGACTAGTCTTAAAATGTTGACAGCAAAAACAGGCCTGAAACTTTTTTTTTGTACAACAAATGCTCAGCCAAAGGAAGGTGCTTAACCTTTAGAAAACAATGATCGCCAACCTCAAGAGTTCATATTCTATGAGTATATGAGCTGTTTCGATTCCTATAAATTTTCTATGAGGTTTTCAAATTTTGCAGGACTGGAACTATGAATTTTATGCAGCTGTTAAGTTTAAATAAACAAAAGTTTGTATTTGAAAATATATACGTTGTCCCTCTCTCATTGTTGAAAATGACTAATTACTAAAAATTACATTTGTTAATAAATAGTAAATTTATATTTTATGCTTTTGATGCATAAGAGAAGAGGAGAGAAACAAACAAATATTCAATGTGCTTAACAAGAAGACACCTTTTAAGCGAGGTTAAGTTTATCTCAAAAATTATTAACAGACAATTTTGGATTTGTACCTTTTATGTAAAAAAACAAACAAACTACAAAACACACAAAAAAAGTGTAATACGCCAGCTAAACTTCTGTATTTCATCACATTTGCAATTTAACTGCTTAATGTTATAAATGTGCATCACCACCAGCACGTCGGCACAAAACATCTGCCAAACTACCAGGGTGACTGTCACTGCCAGTTTTTAAAACAAAATGACACCCAGGCTACACTGATAACAAGAGAAGCCAAAAGAAAGTCGAAGCTAAACTAATCACCAAAGTTGAGCTGAGAAGACTGGAGGTAAGGGGAGCAATGACTGGAAGAACTCCAGTTTAAATGTTTTAATTGGATCAAGCAGCTGGGCACCCGATCTCAATGTCTGGTTTGCACCAATCCATGCAGATCAATGGCTCAGTGAAGCTGAGAGCCTGGCTCAGGTAAGCGGGATACAAATGGCAGGGTTTAAAAGTCCTTTGCCACCTCCCGATATTTCCCCAGATCAATTTATTACAAGCCTGTTCTCGTTTTCCTTAAGGCAATCCAAATTCCCAATAGACAGCAGTGAAAAAACCCATTGAAGTGTTCAAAGACTGAAAGCACCTACATGTGTATCTATATCTATATAGGCAGGTGGGTTTGTGCACAATCCTGAACTTACTGCGCTTGCACACTCTCTCTCTCTTTATGAAACACAACACCCAGTTACTGCAAGTTTGGCAAATGGAACACTGGCCCCATTTCCCCTTCCTCCTAAGCCCTGTCACCGGAAGGTAAGAAAACGCTCTAGAGCCTACTGCTGTAATTTTTATTTATTAATTATTTTATTATTATTATATTATTATTATGTTCAATAAATGGAAATGACTGAGGTCTTTAACGTTTTGACCAACATATTGAAAAGCATTCAAACAAAACATTCTGGTCAGCAGAAGAAAAAAGTTCTCTTGGTTTGTTTAGTCCGGGACAAAAAAAAGAAAAAGTTCCATTTGGTTGGGTTCAATGATGTATATTTCATTATGGCACCCAAACAATAGGTGTACTCATCTTAAAGTGTATTGAGATCGCTAAAAATATGGGTCTTGGTCCACTTCAAATGTTGTTGTTCAACTCACAGAGCAATCACACCAGAGTTTGTTTTTAATCAAAGATTAAATGGAGAATGCAACAGTGCTAATATAAGAAGTACTGTAGTAAGAACAAAACAAAACATCAAACAACATCAAAAAAACCTATCAAAAAATAAACACACACACACACACAAAACATCAACAATACAACAATCTACAAAGATACTGAATGAAAAGCACTTCAGTTACTAAAACCTCTGGTTATAAAGGAAAATAACAAAAGCTGACACACTTGTGTTGGACTTGCATCTTAAGTTCAGCATGAATCTTTCATAAGCACAAAAGGATGGGAAACAGGAAAAAAGAAGTACACTTATAGTGTCTTTGATTTGGAAATGCAGTTTTTTTTATTGATAATAAATTGAATGTGTTGTAGACTGAGGTACAACGGTCTTATCAGAGTCGGCTGAGTTGAAAGGCTCTGGGCTTCCAGGGAAATCCGTGTTTTCTTTTCAGGCTGAGTATATAGATTACGCTCACTGAGCCACGCTGCACAGGGGAGGATTGTATTTTTTTTTCTTTCTCCCGATTGTGATTTCTGGAGAGCGCTTATCTGTTCGTTACGAGAGGAGAGAGCCTAGCGCTGTCTGTTTCCCAGCATTCCCTGATCCAAGACCTTGCCAGCTCTTATCGATGCCACTACCGAACAACCGCTACACTGCTCCAGGCACCTTCCTTAGTCTGGGTAGGAGGGGGTGACGGGGGGTTGGCAATGCCCTCGGAACCCAGAGATAACAAAGGAGGAGACAGAAAGAGCGACTAGAAGCCAAACACACCCTGTAAGGGCGGCCCTCTCCCACCTGTCCTGCGTCCATGGCGTGATGTGGATACGCAGGGACAGATCTCAGCAGCTCCATGGGGTTGAAGGTCAGCTTTTAATTGAGAGTGCAGAGGAGATGGAGAGCAGGGAGGCCGTCTATCATTCCCTCAGCCACTAATGGGAATTCACCAGAGGTCGGGACTGCTGACGCTGGCGCAATTGCACCAGAGTGTGTTTTCTTTTGGAGTATGGAGTGTAACACATGT
Organism: Enteromius treurensis; assembly: GCA_032275025.1. Lineage (NCBI taxonomy): Eukaryota > Metazoa > Chordata > Actinopteri > Cypriniformes > Cyprinidae > Enteromius > Enteromius treurensis. The sequence continues at coordinate 11,248,943 of JAUCMU010000021.1, read as the reverse complement.
CTTTAAAGGATGTTCCTATCTCCTTTGACCACAGCTGGTTAATAAGGAACACAGCCTGTCGCTCCATTCGGGACGATTCATCATGTCAGATATTCATATCCTTAAAGGTCAATCGAAGTCATGAAGAGGAAAATATGCTTTGTTAAACTTTTTTCCCCCTTACAATTTTTCCTCGTCGTCTTTTTTTGCTAACCTTATCATACAAACAGACGCTGGACTGACCCGCGTGGGGCTTTGGAGGCGGGCTCTCAAAAATGATTGATAACTACAGTACAATTACGCAAGCCAACAAGTTTCATTTCATCAGACACTTAGTGCGACAAACCTCACAAACAAGCCTTGGATTCATAAGCGCAGTCAACTTTTCCTGCGGAGAGCAAAAAAAAGAGAGAAGGTTTTTTATGTTCACAAAGTCTCATAATTAAGTCGGGATGTAACAAATTACAGATTTAAGCCGAGACTTGCCAAATACAAGCAGAGATGAAAATTCATCTTCCGCTATCTCATTACATCGTAAAAGTGATGAGAAGGTTACGCCTGCATTTGCATAGATGCTGGGAAGAGCCTCTTTCGCCGTCATTAGCTATTCCATCTTGTGCTAAACCTATAGCCGCTCTGAATTTTTTAACAGATAGAAACAAGAGCCGGCAGAGGAGCCAGCGGAGACTACATGAATTAAACCCGGCTTACATATGTTAACGCCGCCCGACGTCCTCGGAGAGACACTTTTCAAAGAGATTCTGAAGGATGCGTGGGGAAATCATGGCGATAAATAAGGAAAAGGGTAATTGCGAAGGTACAAAATGAAAACGAACGAAGGAAGGGAGACGGCGAGGGGGAACGGCTGAGACAGACTCTAAACGCTAGCTGCTGTCAGTAGAAAGTGCAGCGCTTGTGGTTCGATCCAGCCTTCCTCTGCCACTAATGACTGTCAACATGGTGAGAGGGGCTCTGAAGGAGGAGAAAATTACTGGCTGAAAAGCAATTGACTGATCCCCATCATTTCTCAGGGAAGCAGTGACCTGTGAATATTTCATTATGTGGAAAAGTCATGCGGTCCATACCAATGCCCGCAGTGGAGCGAGTGATGGGGGGGTTGAGGTGAAACACTGCCCCAATTTCCCCTTCCTTCCTCCTGAGCCCTGTCACCGACAGGTAAGAAACAGCTCCGGAGCCTATAGCTGTAAACTAGCGCTTTTCCGCTATTTATAGCAATGGGACCAGCATCACACGAAAAGACTGCAGATCCAAGGACAGCGTCAGCAATAGGAGTTTACTGCGTTGCAACATCAGTGTAGCTTGCACAATGTTTTTGTGTGGCGGTAAACTCACCCCTGAACCGCGCCGTTCTGTCTCGGACTGACCTCGGTACGGCGTCAACCTTTGAAACACTGACAGGAGACGACCAAGCGCGGTTTAGTCTCAAATCCTTTATTAATAACCCTATTAAGCACACTGTACGATGATAACTTGGCAAAGCATCACGTCTCTGTACTTAGAAGCTACGCTAAAAGCTAATTAGCGCTAATTTGACCAGTTGTCCTCTGGTGGTAGAAAAGTGCTGAAACAGGAAGAGCAGAGTGGAAAGAAGTGCACGCAGGCACAAATACCTCATTTTCAGACATTGCTAAATACATCCCTGCTGCCAGAGACTATCGATGAGCGGGAGACAGATGGATTTGACGGCCCCTTCATAAGCAAAAGATCAACAAGATCAATGGGCCGTTTTGTACATGCCACAAGCTATATACACAGCCACGCTTAACCTTCAAAAGTTCACACAAACTTCTGCGACAAACACAAGGAAAGGTGTGTGCTTTGTGAGACGGAAAAATGCGAAGGTAAGCAAGCAGGAATAGATAAATAGACACTAATAGAAACATTTTGACATTATTTAAAAAATAGGATCATCATTATTTTCTCTGTATGGTAAATACACACTTAAAAAATGTTTTTCTCTCAAAATCATTCAATGCATCTGATAATTTGGAATTCAAAGAGTATGATTAATATGAAATTAACATTATTACCTATTTAAATAGGAAATAAAATACAGAAAGATCGTTAAACATTTCCTCTCCTTTTAAAAAAATTCTCATATATTTGTTTTTACATTCTCTATTATTAAAAATTATCCATTTGTGTGTGAATCATTTCTAAATGACACCAGATTTGATTGGCTTCACTAAAGTTCACGAAACAGAGAAATGTATTTTTTCTTTTTATCCTGTGCCATAAAGCACCATCCACCAACCAACTGAGAAATGATTTAGTGTTAAACATTCACTGAAGATATTTAATACATCACTTTACTGCATATAAAAATATACATACCATAGACACTTCGCAGGAAAATGAAGAATTAATGGTTAATTAAAAGATGTCAGCAATTTTAATGGTACAAAAGGAGAAGGCACTAAATAAATCATGTCAGCCATTGAACAGACACAATTAATCCATGACAGCTCGAGAAATTATATTTTCAGTGTGATTGATGGCTCTGTTGAACTAATGTTGAATGAAAACTTATTACAACTGAAAAATCAGCATTAATAATGTACCAAATCTCAGCAGCTTTACTGTCCGCAGAGCTTTTACTGCTTTAGCACAATTCTGCCCCCTAATAAGGACTCACCTGAAATCTATGTTGTCTTTCCACTATTGACTCGCTCTTAAATCGCATGCAAAATAGCATAATAGTTTCATGACTGATTAGTTTCTTTCTTTGACTTTCTTTCTCTCTCTCTCTCTCTCATGACAAGAAGCAAAGGACGGAGTGCAGGGGTTGAAGTTGGGAGTGCAATAGTGCTGACCCTATAAAAAAAATGTTCAAGACATAAAAAGCGAAAACTAAACAAAAGCCTGCAGACAACTCACACTCTGCTGATTCCGATCGAAGTGTTGGGAAATATTCGGCTGTTGATGCGTACGTGTGTGATGAAGTGTTTGACAGCACACACACATACACAGCTGACTGGGCAGCTGATGAAAGAATCATTCATGTCATGTCAACTCTAAAACTGACAAGCCAACGCAGTAAAAATATGAAGCCAAACACAGTTACGAGCAGAGTTTAATATTTTGAAGGGTTTCGCATGTGAATCTGCAGACTCGCAGACTCAATCTATATCTTCACAAATTTAAAAGGCTGCTTTATTATTGTATAATTTTAGCTAATACCAGTTTTTATATTTAACATCTAGTTTTTCCTGCTTTTATTGTGCAGGCTGCTGTATTCATCACAGCTCCAAATACGTTAGCGATCCACTGAAATCCTATAAGCAATTGTTTTATGCTCCGAGCTAGCTGTTTGTTTTACTGATCTTACTTGTATATGAATAGACTAAGATTTTTATCTCCATTTTTATGTCCCTCGTGTATCATACAGGCGCACACTATTAGACACATGCATGTGCCTGTATGCACACACACAAAAACACACACACACGCGCGCTCACTTTCCCTGTTCCTGTAAGATATACTTCTTAATCAGCAGGATATATGTGAGCAAATGAATGGCTGAGTGGGAGAAAATTCAGCGAGGGAAGTATCAATTATTCAAAAGAGAACATTTTGCACTTATAACTTAACTAAATCCAGCGGCTCCAATGACAGCTTACAGGAATGAATCATTTTGGTCCAAAGTCTCCTTGCATACTGCACTCCTATATATTTTCATGACCCCCATGTATGCAGACGAACACTCACACACTTCCACACCTGCCCGTGTCTCTTATTTTGCTGTCATATCTGAACATTGCCCACAGATGGAGCTGATGTGCCCCACCTCACACGGTCAGTAAAGGCTGCAGTGCGTTATGTAACGTCCCATATAAAGAACTGATGCACACTCAGGTGTGTCCTGGCATGTAGTTCTTGCTATTGCGCTTCAAAATTAAGCCTATTTAAAAAACCCTGTTACAGAACGTCCTTGGGTATAATTGAATATTTCAATTACTCATATTAAATAAATATGTAAATATTAACATATTTGAATTATTTATAACTTATTAAAAAAAGAATATTAATAAGCGCTGACAAACAATTAATCGCATCCAAAATAAGTTTTTTTTTTTACATAATATATGCACTATGTATATTTATTATGTATATATGAATACACACACATACAGTATATATTGACATACATTTAAATTCTTATATTTTATATTATGTATAAATATATTTAATAACATGCTATTATATTTAATAATAACATTACTGCCATGTTTTCTTAAATATAGACATGCATTTATATATACACATAATAATAATAATTAAAAAATAATTAAAAACATAAACAATAAATATACACAGTACAAACACTTATATTATGTATTATTTCGGATGCAATTAACGGTTTGACAGCACTAATATGATAATAATATTATCTATAATATCAATTACTATTGATATTTAAAATATGCAGATGTTACTATTATTAACATAATTAACATGGGTTTAATTTCTAAATAATAATTAAATTGAAAATAATGATTTCAGATTCGAATGAGTTCTAATTAATATTTTTCTCCAGCATCTTGGATTTACTTTTAATGCATTCTGGGATTGTATCGTACATAAAACAATTAGATGCTGTTTTAGAATAAATGACACAGAATTATTGAAATGAACTGTTGCTACAAATGAAGCAGCTCGCTACATTTTGGAACAGAGAAACTGAGTGAGTCATCTTTACAGTGGAGCGAGCCTCATCCCCTAGTAAGACCATCACAAGCTCTTCTTTTTAGTTTTCTTCAATTACATCTTGTGAGCCTCTGCTTCACAGTTGAAACCTGCTAATATTGTTGGGTGCTGTATGATAAATTGCTTGTGCTTTTCCTCATTTGTAAGGCGCTTTGGATAAAAGCGTCCGCTAAATGATTAAATGTAAATGTAATGTAAATGAGTGAAACTTCAATGCAAAAAGCCTTCAGACATCCAGTCTCTCATCCACGGCTTTGCTGGCCGAGCACCAGAGTCAGAAATAGATGCTCACTCCATACTGCGTGTTCACACTGTACTTTGGAATTGCACAAAGCAGGAAAAGGTAACAGATTGTCTGAATGGCTTGTTGCCTGTACATAAAATCTATTTTTTCTCTCCCATGGCTCAGTCACAGCCGGACGAAGCCACCTCCCATTCTGCACACTAAGGTAGGTGCCACCCATAAAACAAATGAAAGAAAAAAATTGCCTTCCTTTTGCCGTTTCCGCCTTTGTCACTTCTTCCCAATAATATTTGTCAGCCCTTAAGGTTCCTGAAGTGGAAAATGGACTTTATTTTTATGATGTGGCAAATTAAAAAACTTCTGAGCTCCAGCCCATTTCACAGGAGGCTCTGCGAGGTAACTGGCGTAACCATGGTGATGAGATGTTGCACGCCCCCCCCCGTTTCGCTAGATATAAAATTTTCAATGATTCGCATATAAATTGCTACCTCGAAGAGCATTCCCATAATTACATGATGTTAAAAAAGTAAAAGAGTTTTGTCTTTCTTATTAAAATTCTGAACACAATTATGAAGACATACAGGATTATAAACATCAGTGATCCCAGTGATTTTATTACACACTTATTCTCTTTTTAAATTATTGGATTTAACACTGCTAAAAAAAGGGCATTATTTAATATATAAACATTTATATTATATTATAAAGTATTATTTTTATTATTGTATTTAGTATGTGCTATAGTATAGTCAATTATTTTTTAACCTACTTTACTGCAAGTTGTATTATAAATACAACAATATTATATTATAATATAATATCTAAATATATTATATTTATATAATACAATAAATTGTATCTTTTTTTATAGACAACTGGATATTGGCAATTGGAAATGCTTAATGGAACTCTTTGTTATAAATAAAATTATATATTAAAACTTAATACTTAATTACTAAATGTAATATAAAATCTAATATAGACATATTTAAAAACTATTATATATTATTAAAATACTATCATAAACTCTACTATTTTAATTTTGCAAAAAATAATTTTTGTTCCAAAAAAGATAGTCATACTTCATCATAAGGATGTGAATAAGTTAATATGGGGTAATCTATTCCTTTAACAAGCTAATCAAGATCTTACCTATATATTGCCAAGCAAATTGGGCATCTCTGAGTGGCCAAAATCCAAAATCTGCCCACAAACCTGCTGCTAATGTGACAAAAGGTGTTTCCTTTTTAAACTGATTGGGTGCCAAGCCCACACTGTGTTGCAATGAATCCGTTGCCCCCCACTCAGTCCACTGGCATGCGGGCTGTCATTTCTTCCCAACCTCCTCTGTTCCGAACTAGACCCTCTGGAACAGGAAAACAGCTTGGTCCCCCTTCCTGCCTCACAGCGGTCTACGTGGACCCGGTCCGGCAGGGTCGCAGTGGGGACCGGGCCTCTTCCATATCTCTCCCTTCCCCTGGTTTCCGCTCTGACAGCTGTGGGTTTGTTACCAGGAGCTGATCCATAAACCACACACTCTCTACAGCCCTCCACCACTCCCATTAAATATATATGCTCCAAACCATTAGGCTGCTTGCCTGCCTTGCAGCACCCTGGCAGGGCCGGTACGTGCACACACACACACACACACACAAAGCAAAGTAGGAAAGCAGCACAAGATTTGGTTATTTATTTTCTAACTGCATGATACATCAGCCATAAAACTGATTAAAGCATCACCCTACACGGCCACGGTTTCGGTGACCCCGGATGCGCTCCGTACACACGCCGAGGCGAGAGAGAGACGCTGCGTACACGGGTGGGCTGTAGCTCCAGGCTACACTAAAGATGGCTGCACTACAAAGCCCACTCAGGAGATTACTCAGTGCACGGGGGTCAAAACTCAAAAAGCCTCTGAGGTATGCGTCGCATTCAAAAGCCTACACTGCGAGCCAGATATTTTCTCCCTCCCTCGCTTTCTCTCTCTGGGGTGGGGGATGATCAATATGGCGCCTTGCTCCTTGAACAAATTAGAATATGCAATGGGCTGGATCCAGACGAGTTCTCCACAGCTTTATTAAAGAACGAGCGGCTTTTCACTGCACACGACGCAGCCAAATAAAAACTGCAACTGTGTTGAATTAACAGAGGCATGAAGGGACTATATGAACGTAGAAAGAGCAAACTCTTGACCCCTAAAATGTCTTCTCATTTACGCCCATACCCCCACCATCTTGCAATCCGTTACTTGTCCCTATGTTTTTTTTTTTTTTTTTTGCCAGTCACCCATTCAAAATCCACTATAATGACCACCAGCAGGACTCGGGTCTGGCTCAATAGGCAATATAAGAGAGAGTGAGCAGCTGCTATTGGCTTAAACGATGAAAACTATTGTGTTCAGAAAGAATCAATCAGGGCTTTTCAGAGTAATTCGATTCTATTCACAAAGGAGTAGGAAGCAATTTGAAAATGGAAATGCCACTTGACTTTCAAAGGAGGGGAGGAGGAGGAAAAATGAGGAGAGCTTGTAATGTAGCAGTATGCATAGCAAACAAAAAACAAAGGGGAAAAACATTCCCGTACACACTGAAACTCTATATATACACTGTGTCTCGCACGCAACATACATTGGGTGTAATATAAAGTACATCAACAGGTCAGTAGGTTGGTTTTGCCAATATCCACTTCACTTCAAAAAACCTATTTTAAGGCAAATGTGTTTTGTCTTATCTCATAGTAAAAATACCCTTGAAGCAAGGGACACAGCATGTCATGTTAAAATTGATTTCAGACAATATGCGAATTGCTTAAAACTAGTATATTTTCTGCACCTGAAGATTTTTATTTCACTTTTTGTTTTAAGTGAAATAATTTCAATATAAATCAAATATTTTTTGGAAGAAATGAATAATTTAATGCAGCAAATATTTATTACATTTATTAAAAGAAACATTTATCAAACTAAAATTTTTTTCTAAAATTATCTAGAATGAATTAGATGAAGACTGGAGTAACGGCTGCTGAAAATTTGCCTTTGCCATCACAGGAATATATTACTTTTTTAATTTAACTTAAAAAAACAAAACGAAAAAAAACAAAAACTAAAACTACTAACTAACTAAATAACTAAGTGATAAAAATACAATATATTTTTAAATGATTTTTAGAAAATGAATGAATAAGTATTTACAATTATTAATAAATAAATTCAATTCATTAAATAAAATCATAACGAAATGTTCACTCTTGACCTAGACCAGCGCTATCTCTTCAAACACCCACCCTCCTAAGACAGGCCAACCAATCAGACAACAGCAAAGTTGAATATATAAAAGGGAGAAAGCATTTCCAAATTGTCACATTTTTTTAATTCACTCTTTTTGCTGTTTATGAACCGTAGGTCTGTTATAAACACAGTGTGATTATACAAGGCACCTTTATATTTATAATTTTACAAAACAGATTTGTGATATTCCAAAAATAAAAGAAAAAAAGCAAATTTAATGTGGCCTTTAAGAAAGCTTTTCGATGATAAATGGATTGATAACAGGCTGCACGGTATGTGCTCCATCATCTCATTTCAATGGTCAAGAATGAGGAACTAATTAAGTGCTAACTAACCGCTAATTAGACCTCAATTAATCACATATTAGCGAGCTGTTGGAGAGAGAGGGGAAAACGTATGACTCTGCATTTACACCATGAAGCTTTGTCAAGATGTCTTTAAAAAAAAAAAAAAGTCAGTTAAGAGGTTTAATCTACAATTCAGGCAGAGCTAAACTCATTTCATAGGCTCATAGAACACGTCAGGTGATTGATCACGAATATTAGCCACAATTTGCTTTTATTCGCCTCAAAATGCGCTTCGGCAGGAAATGGTTGGTTACTCACAGGAGTTATAAACAGTTTGATCTTTAGGTCGTGAACTCAATCAAACTCAATGAGTGAAATTAGCGGTCTACGAGCTTAAAATAAAAGGAGTTGATGGGTAGATAAGCGGCGGGGTCTCTAAGTATGCGTGTATATGGAGATGGGTCTCAGTGTCAGCTCCAAAGCAGATGGTGCATCTTCTCTTATGCGCCTCTGAGAGATGCGGTCAGTACAGTGTCAGCCTGCAAACCGCTATCTGTGTGTGTGTGTCCTCCTAAAGGCCGGAGTCTATACCTAGAAGGGTCCCAAGCGCGTGAGCCGGTCGGGCCCCAAGGGAGATAAGGTTTCTGCCTCAGACCAGGAGTGCTGGCAGGGCAGTTACAGAGCCCCTAGTGCTCCCCTGTCCTGTTGAATCATTGATGGATTGAGTCAGCATTCCCTATACACACACACACACACACACACCCATCCTCAGACACACACACACTCACAGTGGTGTATAACCCCAATCTTTCCCTCACTTTGGAGGTGGCTTTTGTTAAAATTCAAGTACCATTCTGGGACTCATGGGAGACATTCTCCCCCAGGAAGGCAGTTGAACGAAATAAACACAAAGCAGCGACGCTCAGAAACCATCCAGTTAAGATTAAGGCTTATTCTCTTCACTCCTCCCTCTCTCTTTCTCTCTTCAGAAGGCTTATGGAATCACGGAGCAGCCGGTCAATAAACCCAGATGGTCAAGCCCCAGGATAGGGTGCAGCCTGGCCTGCCAGCACCACCCCCGCCCCACACACACACACACACACACTCGTATACACACACATTCCAGCTCATTCCATTGAGAAGGTGAGATCATCCTCAAAGAAGATCTCAAGGTCAGGTACGTGTGTTGTATGTTTACTTCATGTTTATCTTTGTTTAGAAGGGTGGTGTCAGGAGTATCCCAATATGCCACTCTCCAGGATTTGGGCATCCTGAAAACACACACACATAAAGGTACAGAGACAAGGGACTCCACTGCTTCTTGACAAGCAGCCAACAAGCCTGCATGTCTTTCTATGAGGAAAGCGCAGACGGAGAAAGATGAAGGGACTTAGTAGTCTTATTATACTCTTGATGCAAGAAAATGCTGCCAACATCTAAGATTCAACAATCTGTGGAGGGCAATTAAGGATCTCGGTGGAAAAAAAATACACTACATGGCCAAAATTAATGGGTTTAGCTATGGTGATTAATTCCAGCGAAGGCTAAATTTAATGCTAGACATTCTACAGATTTGTGCACGTCCAAGTTTGTGATCGCAGCCTGAAAAGGATTCTTTTATTTTCCAGCATCACTATACCCCTGTGCACTAAGCGAGGTCCATAAAGAAATTATTTACTATGTCTGGTGTGGAAAAACACGACTGGCCTGAACAAATCCAGACTCGAACTGAACGGCTTTGAGAGCCTGACTTTATTGATGTTCTACTGCCTGAATATGACAAAACCTTTTTTCTAATATTTGGTGGAAAACATTTCCAAAAGAATGTTACTCCCTAAATTCCTTAATAATGTATAGTAAATGAAATGTTGAACAAGCACCTATTCAGCCATGCAAAAGTTCGGAGTTAGCAAAAAAATTAATACATCGAATAAATATATATTTGCAAATAAATTAATTATCTACCTTTTGAACGTTCTATTTATCAAAAAATCATGACCAAAATTCCCACACAGCACAATTGTACTAATAAGAAACAGTGTATTAAAATTATTTCTGAGGGATCATTTTAAATAGTAATTATATTTCTCAACATTCATTTTTGTACAAATTTTTGATCAAATAAATGCAGTCCTTGCCAAGCATATGAAATATTTGCCATTTTGTGCAGTATTTAGCAACAAATGTTTATATTTTCACAATGCCGAAAAAGAAAAGAACTGTCTAATTTTATTTCAGCAATGCTGTTCTTGTATTTATAATAAATAATTTGTGTATATTTTCTAAAATGTAAATCTTGTTCACCTTTTATTTTATTACATCATTTGCATGTGCAAAATTAATAAGCTATACACTTTACTTCACAAGTCTGAACAATAGTTTTGGTTGTAAATTATGCAAATGCATTGCATATGACTGTTATTCTGTTTTCCTGGTGACAAATCAGCAGAATTAGCTGCACACATGAAGCAAAGATTCCATATTTAAGTATTCAAAGCATAAACATGGGAAGTTTAAGATCACTTAAAGCAGTACAGACCCAAAAATATAAGGGACTGTTTATGTATGAAACTCTGCCACGCTGGCCTGGCCTAATGATCCGTTTGTGTATTTGAGGATGAAAGCTGCACTTATCAAAACCGTCTCTTTTCTACGAGAGAAAAAAATAAATCACACAGCTACATACAGTACACAGACTTTTGCACGTGTCCACTCTGGGATGTACACAGACAGACACGTACACACGTGCACTTGCACACACACTGAGAAAGCCAGAGGGGCTACTGGTGTGAGAGGCTCAGCAGAGGCCAGGGCCGAGACTGAGGAATTAATTGAGGTAGTTTGTTTCACACCGGGGAGTCTATTAAATGCCATGTCACCGCAATGCCATGGGGAGTAACAGGCAAACAGTACCCAAAGTGTGCGGAAAGAAAGGCTGCAGAGAGTGAGAAGGAGAGAGAGATAAAGGCTCGGTGAAGTGGTGGCGCTCTGCTGTCTGCCGTCCTCTAATCAGCAGCCTTCGACTCCCCCAAACCCCCCCTCGATTTCTGCCTCTCTCGCCATCGATCGCCCACGCTGCCATTCCGGACCCCATTCAGAAGGCACGCTGGGGAGCCAAGGCTATCATGGCTCTCCATTGTCTTTTTATTGTCCTGCTGTTTTACATTAGGACTTGTCCTACAGGAGAGAGACGGTATCCCAGCATTCCTCAGCCTCTGGTGCCTGATTCGGGCCTGTAGCTGGAGTTGAGTGTCCGTGACAGCCTTATCACCTCCGCTGTGCGCGCACACACATTTCTGTCCGCTGGACACAATCCATTGGCCGCAGCGGCCCACAGTGCACTGCAGGGCCTGAAACACTTAAGCAGATCACCTTTAGAGACAGTAATTATCCACCGCTGGCTCTACACAAAGAAGTGAACTAGAACAGAGAGGATAAAAACTTTGCGTTTCACCCAAAAAAGGTCACACAACCAATACGAAATATGTAAGTTTGCATAACTGTCAAATCCGTGCAATGCGCTGTTGACAGGTCATAACAGGACAAGTTCCATCTTCAGGACAAAAATAGACCTAATAAATTGAAAATTTCTAAGTATTAAAGCAACATCAAGTTAAAATTTGTATGTTTGAGAAGTCCCTAGACTTTTTCTTACCATATATACATATATAATTTTAGATACAATAATACGAATATGATTTATTGCACTTTTGAACTATATACAGAAACGGTGCTTTGACTTGAGCAACACCACGAACATGGAGGCTGCCTAGTGTCTTTGCTGGAGTGTGTGACTTGATTTGTGTTATGTGCGGGGACAATTCAAACCAGTAGGGTGTCGGAATGGTATACGTTTCTCATCCAACCGCAATCACATTAATTTTATCCGGACAGCGTGATTTCTCTAGATGTTTGTTTGTTTTGAACGATGACAAGCCGGAATAAAAACAAGCCAAAATGAAATTGGAGCAACGAGGCTATTTTTAAAACGTAAGGAGTAGAAAGTCCAGATAATTGTGTGAAAATGTGAAAAGTAGAAGTAAAAAAGTCGACTGAAAAATAATTACTCCAGGAAAGTACAGATACCCAAAAATTCTACTTGTATTTGTACTTTGTTACTTGTGAAAATGAGACAGTTTAGTGGGAAGATAATAAGATATCCATCTTGTAATGAGAACTGTGGTATAATCTATTTCTGATAAATCCAGCAAATTATGTTTTTGAGTGGGTGGATTCTAGATAGAATAAGTTACATTTTAGACTTCATGCTGAAAACAATGTCAAAACATTGGGTGTGTGAGACTATGGTTTCTAAACATGCTTGATATCAAGTCTTTGCCATAAATATGAACCTGTTCCCCTCTAGACAGCACTCCAGACAGTGTGTACAGGTCATACGACCCCTGGGAGTCCCTCACAAACACACACACACTCTGGACTGCCTCCAGTTTACTGTCTGAGGACTTACTGTAGACCCCGAAACATTTCAGCAACTTCAGCCTAAAATACTGACTGGCAAGCTTTCCGTCCAATCAAATTAATTTCCTGTAAGAAATGCCAAAGGTGACACTTTAGAAAATGGAAGTGGACTTAGCAGGGGTACACGAGTAGGGAGGAAGATATAGAGAGGGAGAGAACAGCAAAGAGTCTTGGAAGAACGAGCAAAAATTGCCTTGCGCACTTCATCTATATAAAAAAGCACCTATTATGGACCTCTGCTCTTGTCGATTCAAAAGAAATAAAGCGTAATATACAGGGAGTAACTGATGAAGGAAGGGCATGACACACTCACTCATTCAGAGAAAACAAACAGCCCTCTCATCTGGTCGGTCTACACATTCCTGCTGATGTTTACGAACCTGCTTTACCATCCCTCTTTCCTTAAAGGAGCGATTCAGCCCAAAATGTTGTCATTATTTACTCACCTTTATGACATTTTGAAGCAGCTCTTTCCAGTGCAGTTATAAGAACTGGATACTGGAGCTTTCGAATTTAAAAATGGATGCATCATAAGTGTTTCATATGATTTTTTCACTTTATTTCAAATTATGACACATCATATGTTCACTTTGTGTTAGAAACAGACCATTTTCAATTTATATGTTTATTCACTGATATTTAGTGATTTGATAACACATTGAACTGAAGGGTTCAGCAAGTCTAAAGTATAATTTTATGGTGCTTTCGTGTCATTTTTTTTAAGCTTAACAGCTCCAGTACTTATTCATTGCAATTGCACGGAAAAATAGCAACCAGAATATAATTAAAAATTACTTTTTTTGTGTGTGTGTTCCACAGTAGTCATATCTACTAAATACGAAGGTCTGGAATGACATGAGGGTAAGTAAACTCAATTTAGGGCGAACTGTTCCTTTAAGTGTGTTTATGTTATGTTTCACTTCCTCACACAGTCTGTCTATGTCTCTATCTCCCTCTTTCTTTCGACTGTTTACCAACACACATTCACACCCACTCATTAGTACGGCATTCTCTGCCTCAGCGCTGGCGTCTTACTCCTGGAACAAGTCACAGTGCATCCGCTGGGAAGAGAAAGACTGACAGAGCCTCACTCAAACAGCAGCGTTTCTTACAGAATTGCACCAACTCCACTGAAAGTGCAGACAGCACGGCGATGACTGGAGGTGACAAGCCAAGTGCGAGCTACGGTGAGGTACAAAAAAAAAGAGATAACTCATGAATATCATAATGGGAACGAGCAGGCAAAACTGCTCAGTTTACTTGCTAGATGTAGAGTGACTGAAAAAGAAGAATTCTATAGGAACTTAGGAAGAGCCGGCATAAAAGAAATAAATCTAAAGGTATGAAAAAAAATGCCCCGATTATCCTGACTGACAAAACAAACCTTCCACATACAGTTTAGTTTACTGTACGTATGTATATTTTGTGCAATTAGATGTGGGTTACTTTACACCACTAAATTTAAATACACTTTAAAACTGTTTCTTCAAAATCTTAAAGGGATAGTTCACCCATAATTCATTCTCATTCAAGTCATTGCAATTTTTTACAATTTTTGATTTAGTAATGGTGACCACAACATGGTCTTCCAACATAAAATCCCACGATTTTAGCACTAAAACAGCTAATATTTGACTAAAGATCACCTTGTGAACCTGTCAGGTACAAGCCAAGACAATATTGTCCTTTGCAAGTCTGACATAATTAATCTGTGTTTCGCTTGGGTCACAGAGTCATGTGTCTTGGAGACAAGGAAGGAAGCGCAAACAACATGCAGCCAACCAGAGACTCGAGAAAAAAAAAATCCACTCTGGCTCCTGCAACGGCTCCACGCGTTTGCACCTAGTTTAGTGCAAAATAAAATATTCATCCGTTAAGTAGTGCAGCATTTTGCGCTTGTGGCAGCGCATTAATATTTCAGACTATTATAAAAAAGGACAGAAACCCGTAAAAAGGGAGGGGTTTCGAACTGAAGGACAGGAGGAGAGCTGTGTGTGTGTGAGAGGGAGCATGTGTGTAAAGAACTGTTTTATGATGTCGCAGAGTGCATGGGGAGAAGTGTGTGTCAGAGCTGGGGTTTGTACAGGTGTAAAGACAGCCATTAGAAAGCTGTGCAGTTTTGTAATGGGATGAGGAGCAGATGTGACACACTTACTAAAAGCCTGACAGCCCCCACACACACACACAATACCAGCGACCCCGCAGCATATGGATGTTTACTCTCCTTGCAAACACAAACGGGCTACAGGTTCCTGACGAAGACACAGAAACCTTCAAATCTACATAAAGTCTGCTAAACTTCATAAAGCAGTGCTTATATGAGATGGCCATGACAATATTTTCAGGACCTCTACACTTATTGGCTTTATTGAATTCAACATTCATATTGTTTTTTTCGCCGGTGGAGCAATAATTGACCACACCAAACAAAAACATTAATACGCTTATTTTTTTCCCCCCAATTTTGCGAGCACAAAACAATTCTTTCATTCTCGCTCACTGATCCAAAAGTGATTTGAAAAGTCATGAGCCGCACTGGCCGCTCCATGTATCCCGAGGCGGTCCAACTTCCCCCGTCCTCTCTGACCATTAAAGCGCAAGCAATTAAAGCCCCTCCTCAGATAAAACCCACCTTTATTCCTCGGCCCTGCTTTCTCGGCCATAAACTACACTCATTTGGCGTCTGATTGTTGGTGGCAGCTGTTTGATGGGGTAAATAAAAATGCAGTAAATAATAGATGGCTCAGATCCTGTGTTTGTTTGGTGCCTGAGCGAAGGGGTGGCGCACAAACGCGGGTTTAGACGTATATGCAGATACGCGCCGTGCCGACACGCATGCAAATATGTAACCTAATGCAAATGTGCTTCGGTCAACGTTATATCTTCTGACAGTGCAGTACGCTTTGTGGCACTGCCATGGGATTCAGATCAATTATTCGAGGTATTATTTCATCTTAAAAAGGGCTTGTTTGGTTTGTGGCTTGTTTAAAATGCAGAATGAATACACTTGAATGGATTCTTCTGATCCAGACGGATACATAAACACTCGGATCTGCCATAGATATAACGGTGAGATGCCCAATAAAATCTTTTTGTTAGTTTCAGTGCCTAATTGATTTGGATCCGTTTAGAAAGGATGATAAAAAGGAGAGGGATTTGGTGTAAAATGGAATGGGGGGAGGCATCTGTTCCCCGGAAACTGTTCCCCGTCAGCCAAACTCCATTACAGGGCCTATTCACCGCAGTATTAACCCTGTGTCAATGGACCTGTCCAGCCGGCAGTCCGCCCCCCTGTCCCCCACCCTCGCCGCCCAGCTGGCCAGGCCCAAGCCCTGCTTACCGCCTTTTTTTTTCAGCCTGATAAACGCTCATTTCCTGCCGAGCGGACGTAATTCCTGAATCCCCTTTTGCTTAGTTAATTTACAGCCCTGTGCAGGCAATTTTCCTCCGCGCCATATGAGGCGAGCTTCGCCTTCTCTCAATTACCGTAAATTGTCTGCCAGCGCAAGGGGCTGTGAGACATGAACTGAGAGGGCTGGAGGTGATTGGTTGGAGGGGGGTTGGGTGAGAAGCCCATTTTCCCAGGGCAGGGCGGGGTGGGGCGTTATGGGACGGGCTGTGGGCCAGTACGGCCAAGCATGGCAGGGTTGTTGTGGACTGTCACGTGCACTGAGTTGAAGCTGATGGCTAATTTACAGATGGGCCCCCCCAAACCAACCTCCACGGTCCGTGCCCCGTAGCCAAAGTCAGTGAATAGCTGACCTCTTTATAGTGTGTATGATATACGTTGCAGGTGCACACAGGGTTATCTATTATGAATGAGACATGTATTGCTCGAAGCATTAGTAATGTATGAGCTGGGCTTTGGTGGAGCTCGGCTATGGGTCCTAGCAGCAGTCTCGGTCCCTGCCTTGCCTTCCCTATCTCTCTCTCATACACTCACACAGTGCTTCTGATAGCAGCACTAACTCATGTTACAAGCCATAGCACCTGACAGCTCCTGCACATTCAGCACCGCCTGTCCGATTTGGATGCTGGGAGTTCTGCCTCAGGGGCCACACTCTACTCTCTCAGCTCTTCTGAGGAAAAAAGAGAGGAGAGGAGGAGAGCTGCCTTGACCAGCCCCTCCCTCTCCAACTCTGCCTGTCTATATTTAATCTGTCTGACTATAAGCACATCTGGATCCAAAGCCCCGCCTCCTCTCGTTGTTTCTGCCGGTGTAGGGCCGAATCCTGCCACCCCTGTATAAATAGCAAAAACACTGAACCGCAAATTGTAAAAAGCCTGTAGTTATAAAGATATTTTGGATAACAGTAATTTGTTCAATTGCGTAAACAGTGTTAACAAAATATTTGAATTAACGATTATTTTTTACATACTGTCGCGAGTGAGCCAACACAGACACAGTGGGAATGACGTCAGGCCTCGGAGAGGCTGTTTATTTTAAATAAAATAC
>JAUCMU010000021.1:11181202-11231384 GCA_032275025.1 Enteromius treurensis | reverse complement strand
TCACACGCCACCAGACCTGTCGAGTCCGGCGCCCCTCCTCTCATCCGCCCACTCCGAACGGAGACCTGGAGAAGGGCAGCGCTGAAGGGCGGGGGAGGCGATGATGGCCGTGCGAGGCCGGCTGCCTCGTCACAATACGTATTAGATAAATAATTAAATAATAATTCAACTGCTGGCACCTGTAGCCTAGTGGTTAGTGTATTATTAGAGCAATCTCTGCACATTCTTTGCTGTCCATCATATTTTAAGAAAATAAGTAAATAAAAAACAACTATTTTTAAAAATAAAAAAAGTTAACAAAACGTTAAATAAATTAATCTTAATTATAAAAATCCCAGAAATATTTTCATATTACTATAACTATACTATAAAATAACTAATTATTTGTGCTTTTAAAAAATGCTAAAATGATGTAAAATATTAATATACATTAACATTTTATGTATGCATTTTATTTTTAACATGCACACACACACTGTGTAATGGTAAAAAATATTTCATTGTAATAAGTATTATTTTTAAGTATTAAATTTATAATAACAAAAAGTAAGAATTATTTCAAAAAAGAAATATGTTTTGTTTTAGTAATATATCATATATACATAAGTGACAATGATTAAGACAATTGCCAACATATACATTTTATTTTACCATTTTTAGTCAGATTACAACCCTGAAAACTCAAAACGTGATTTGTCTCAGGAAACCAAAATATACCATACATATAGACATATGAAATAATGATAAAAAAAGTTTCTACATTTTTTAAATGTAATTTACAATTTAAACTGGCATTCTGGATAATACAACTGACAACAGAAATTATATTTTTTTAAACTTTTAAAACTGGTGGGAGAAAGGAAAGGCGAGACAGCTAAACACTTGTGCCTTTCTGGATTTCACTCAGTGGCATTTATACCTCCAGTATGTCTGTGTTCATCTGTTCACCTGGACAACACTAGGGAAAAGCACATTATATTCCACACCAGTAAGCCACAAAAACCCCCTGAAAAATGTCGCCCGCTTCCATAATTGATGAAGTAAGTCGGGCTCTCAAGACTTTGGCTCTGTAGACTTGCTACAGCTCGCTCTGTACCACCACCAAACTTTTGAGAGTGTGGCGGTCTTCAACCAGCAGTCTCTCTTGCTCCCCCTCTCTCCATTCAGATGAATTAGTAAAACTTCCATTAATAATGCAGGTGTGTTTGAAGCCACAAAAACCAGAGATAGCGAGCGGCTGAACAATCGAGCATGGCTAGAGAGAGCGAGGGGCACAAGGAGAAAACTCGGTTTCTCTCAGATATCATGTTATAAACGTGAGAGGAAATCTCATCATACATAATCTGTGCGGCGGAGGACCGCCGGAGAGGAGTGGTTAAAAAAGACGAGAAGGGGCTGCAGGATGGAATGATTATGACAGGAGGCATCACTCAGCAGCTGTTTAGAGGGTGGAAAAGGGGCCATAAATCAATTTCACACCGATTATGACACAATGCAGAACTGCGTGAGCTCCGCGGAATTAGCTGTGCACACCGAGGATCATGTTGGGCTAAATTGATCCTTGTAAAAGAAAAAAAGGAGAAGAACAGGCACTACAGTGGGACGGAAAGAAAGACAGAGCGAGAGAGAGGAAGCCAGCTATGAGGCTTTAAAAGACGAGAGATTACAAGGAACCGGGTGGGAGGAACAAAAGTGGAGACAGATTAGTGGAGAGAGTGAAAGAAAGATGGAGATAAAGAGGTGTGAGGAGGGAGAGTGGCAGCTAGTCGCTTCTGGTCATTGTTATTGTAATACTGACCATCGAACTGATGGCGAGCAAAACTCACATGCCACTGAGATGCAGGAAATCATATGAACCACAGTCTAGAATGAGGGGGTTTGTGGATGGATCTAATAAAAGATTTCAGTCAAGAAAATGATGCTTTATGGATCCTTTTCACACACTTGTGGCATTCTTGCAGTTTGAGTGCTGCTGTCAATTAAAGAGTGGGACAAACCAAAGATGTCTTAACATTTTTACGTGTAAATCAACCAAATAACATTGTACTGTCATCACCCTCGAGTTATTCCAAACCTGCACATATTTCTTTCAGCTGTTGAATCCAAAAGAAGACATTTTAAAGAGTGTTGGTAACCAAACGGTCGAAGGTGGCCATTGACTTAATTAAATTATTAATTACTTAATAATATTTTTTAAATACTAAACCAAACAAAATAAAAGGTTACCATCAACTGTTTTGTTACCAATATTCTTCAAAATATCAGTAACACTTTAGAATATGTAAAATCTGTTAACTATTGTTAACTACGACTTTTCATTTATAAACTTTAAATTTGCTGCTCATTAATGCTTAGCAAGGTGGTTGTTAAGTTTAGGTACTGGGTAAGATTAAGGGATGCAGAATAAGGCATTAATATGTGCTTAATAAGCACTAAGAAATGGCTAATATGCATGCTAATAAGCGACTAATAGGTGTAACCGTAAAATAAAGTGTTACCAATTTATTTTTTTAAGTCAACAGCTGAAAGAAATATTTAATCATGCCAGAATTTTCTATTTTGGGTGCACTTTACCTTTTAGAGAGACTAAACCCAGAAGTTCTTACAGTGCAAAGACATTAAAGAGTGAAAACCAAGGGCAGCTCAGTACATGCAAACATGTAAAGCATTCAACACACAGAGAAGTGTGTAATTAGCATGCATGACACATCTGGACATCAAATGGCAATTTGACTCATTTGATTCATTTTAATGTAGACACTTGACATGACGTGCCACCACTGCAAATTCTTCCATGTGCCCTCTATGCCAATAACCTTCCTCATCTTAACAGACAAGCATCTCCAAAAAAAAAAAAAAAAAAAAAAGTACAAAGAGATCTTGGGAAGCTCTTGTTGTAGAAGCACATCAGTTTGAACATACTGTTTTAAAAAATGACTTTCTGGCTATAAAATATGATCGAAAACTTATCTATGCACACTTGTGTTATAATAACTAACAAATTCAGTTTAATTAAGTCAACATTAATTATTTGGTTTATAAAGGTGATTGTGATTTTTGGTAGATTTGGCAGGATTACAGTCAAAACCAGCATGAAGGCCAACTACATTTATTTAAACAGACAGAACTTTAAAGACTAAGAAGGGATGGGATGTTCCTTCTCAGTATAAACTGAGGTCCTGTTGGGTGGAGACCATCTTTAACCGCTGATAACTTTCCAACACAACATGCTGTAAGAAAACCAGTGGATGTACTTGAAAGTGCATATCTTACAGTCATATACATGATTCATTCATCTGCATGATCTTTCTCACCCGTCAAAGCAGTTTAGAGAATAACGCTGGCGTTGTGTCATAGCGTGTGAGTGGACTCCTGGTGAAGCCCATGGATCGTGTGATCGGAGGCCAATCGGTCCGGTAATGATGCTGATGTATCATGCCAGTAAGTACAGGAGCACAAGCAGCCCCTTAAGCAATTATGCTAGCATTAAATAATCATTACGCAACCTCATCAGAAAGCCAGCATATTCAATGTTGGGGGAGACAGAGAGGGAGGAAGAGCTACGTGAAGTTTTTTTTTTTTTTAGAGGAAAATGATGTTCTGGACTGATGAATATTGAGCAGTATCAGACCAGTCAGGCGCTTTGATAAGGCCGTTTCTAATGAGGAATGGCCTGTTTTACACACATTTAAAGAAAGGGTGAGCCGAGAAACACACATGCACAGAATGAAAAAGTGTTTATAGAGAGAATAAATGGCCTTACAGAAAATGGAGTTTCATCTTAGGCTGTTTAAACACTTGATTTAAATGTTTGAAATCGAACCCAATTTCGACTCACCCAGCAGGTCTCTTCACTTTGCACTTTTGGGAACAAACTGCAGTATGCTTGCATCATCAGTGCAAGTGCTAACAGCAGCTGTTTACCCCTGTAGCTGTATAACGATTTACGCACAAGATGCAAAATTATTAATTCACGTTCAATTTCTACTGTACTATTGTGAACTGTAACAGCGCGAATCACTAACCAAAGGCAAATTTCAAGCACACTTTTGGCTCTTTAACATCGACCAAATGAACTGAACTTTCATGCTGAAATAACTCTTATTGTAAACATCAAAAAATAAATAACAAATAGGTTTTTAAAACACAGATACAACACTGAGATATAGCCACTGAAATTGCATGAAACACACAACCCAAACTGCATAGCTATGAGAAAAATAATGAATCTGTGGGTATATTTTCAATCTCTTTTGTAATGTAATGTGAAAATGTCTATAAATAATAAATATGTGGGTTCATTTTTAATCTTATGCTGAACAGCCTATTTCTATATTTTCTTCCTTGAACTGTAGGTTAAATGACAATAAAATGAAAAATATAAACTATAAAAAATATATATTTTCACTTGATATACTGATACGATTTTTTAAGGAAAAAACTATGGCAATATAATGTGCATCAATAAAGCCCTAAAACCAAAACCTAGCTCTCAGCCTTGTGTTTTTTGGGGTTTCCAAAGAGTAATGTGGACTATGTGAAGAGTCCAGCAAATCAAGATGTAAAACACTATATGATGCTTGTACTGGGCTA
The DNA here is from genome assembly GCA_032275025.1 of Enteromius treurensis. NCBI lineage: Eukaryota > Metazoa > Chordata > Actinopteri > Cypriniformes > Cyprinidae > Enteromius > Enteromius treurensis. Next base: position 11,226,791 of record JAUCMU010000021.1, on the reverse strand, counting down.
CGAAGTGATGGGGGATGAAAATTACCTAATATTTTCAATGGAAGTGAATTCATGGATTTTCATTCTCTCCAAAGTGCTGCATGTGTAATTAAGGAGGACTGGCCAGCCGGGGGCTTCCGCGGTGCTTAGCAAACCGTGGCTGTCTTTGAGTGTGACTATGCCGCAGCACTGTGTGTGTGGGTGTGTGTACATACATGGTTTTTAGCGTATAAGAATATGTTTATCTCAGAGTGTGTAGTGCGTGATGGAGTGTGACGCTGAGGTGAGTTGGGGTGTGTGAGGTACGTACGTTACATTAATTCGACTGGTACAGATGAAGTAATATCTGGAGGGTAGTGTAATTAGTTCAAATTCAATTGGACTCAAATACTTCATTATATACCTGCCAACAACATCAGGGATTGATAGCCATGGTTTCTTTTCAATTTCCTTTTTTTCCTTCATTAATGGCTTGGAATTAATGGAATGACATGGTCGAGTCAGGCAATGCTAGAAGAGAGCATTACAGCACCAGAACTGTAGCATGGGGCTATCGGAGGCTTGGCAAGCGTTAGAACAATTCGGTTCTTGGTTTAATATTTTAGGCACTTACAGCATGTAATTCATCTACTGAGAGAATTCAACAATTATCCCCCAGTATGCAAAATGTAACAAAAAGGGTTATTAAAGTGGACTGACACAAACAAAACAATAAAAAAAATTAACATGAAACATTAACTGCAGTAAAATAAAATATAAAAACTATTTTATTTGTAGCTAGTTGACAACATTTCTTAATTTCATTTAAACTTGATATATGTACTAAAAAAGTGTGTGTGTATATATATATATATATATATATATATATAAAATTAACAAAAAATAGAATAGCATCTTAGTGAAACTAAAAGAACACTGCTGACAACAAAACAGAAAAATAAATAATAACTGATTTGAATATTAATTAAATAATAATTAATTTGCTCTGTGATTTTCTACAGAAAGTTACTGAACCATATTTTGGGAAGAATATGTGTAAAAGCCCATTCTCTGATGACAGTCTCCTTTATTACCCATAACCCCATGGAATTATCCTATCTGTAAAACCCCATATGAGTCTATTTTTTTTTTTTTTTTTTTTTTACAAACTCTGCATTTTTAGGATACATATTAAAGATATACATTCTAACAACAATAGTGCAAATGCTATTACTCCTTTTTTCCTTTTTGTGTCAGTCCTTGCAAGACGATGTCTTACTTCTTACAACACGCTTACATATAGAACTGTGAATCCAATCTTAAAGACACTCAACACAAACACATTCATATGAACTAATGCCCCAAACTCAACGCTGTTGTCTTACTGAAATATTTGTTCGCACGGCTCAGTGGCCTTTAATCTTCCAGGGATCCGATTTTATATTTGTCTTGGGTGGATTTACTCCCTAACTCTGCCTCTGTTTACCCAGTGTAATTGACAAGCCACTTAGAGGAATGGGAAAAGCAAAGTGGGATGGCATGCCCTGTGCATCAGCATGCCTCCTCCAGTCTGTCAATGTGAGACTGTATGTTTGTTTAGCATCTGCTATACTTGTCTCAAAACACTTGCCTGATGCACGGGGGACATCAGTTCTCTCTCTCTCTCTGCTGGCTGTTGACCTGTGGCTGACACAATCAGCTTGTCGCTGCATGTAATAATGGAAGGAGATATTCTGAACTTCCTGTTTCTACTTTTAGAATTTGAAGGGTGCTGAATATGTTTGCCGGCCTTCATATGCCACAAATTACTTGACAGAAGTTGACAAGTTAATGAGAACATAAATGTCAAATTCGGCAAGTTAGTGTAATGGAAATGCAATACTGGAAACATTTTTCACCACATTTTTTAATTAGGAAGAAAACATGTTATTCTGAGTTTGTTTGGTCAGAATTTAATAAAAGTTTAAAAGTAAACAGACGAAGCTATGAAGTGTAACCCCACTGTAAACAATGTGATTTTTAGTGGATGTATGAAGTTAGTTTTTCTTAAGTTCACACGGGTTATCTTTCAAAGAGAACACTGAATAAAATAATGATAAAATTACAAATCAGCAAAAATATTTTAAAATGTATTAAAACAGCACAATAGTATAATATTATACTTAAATTAAACATAATGTATTAAAATATATTTATAAATAAAAATAAAAATAAATTCCACATTCATGTTTTACAACATCATTATTTAGGACACCTAACACATTCTTTGGGGCCACTGTGTAAATGCCTTTTGTAAATAACCAGTAAACAAACATGCCGTGTTTGTGCTGTTTTCAAAAGCGCAAATAAATAAAACAGAAGCGATTCTTTTTTCTTTTGTAAAATGTACCGGTTATTTGTTGCCATCTGCCCTGTAGATGAAAGGTTAAAGTTACAAAGAGGGTCTGATGTTGCATGCAGGTTTTAGTGCCAACCTTGGAATGAGCTTTTGACATCTTGCAACAACAGTTCAATACCCATCCAGGGGAGCCTCCATCACTCGTGTTTGACGGGGGAGCAGGCAAAAAGACGAGCCTTAGCACCTGGTGTCTGAAAACCCTGTGACTGCTCTCAGCTGGGGGGAGGAGTTCTGGCTGATGTAAAAGCTATCTTTGATCTGAATAAAAAGCTGAAGGCTCTGGAAGGGTGCACTTTGCCATTATTCATGGGAACTTCAAAGCCTTCGTAATTAAATTGGAAGAATACCTAACAAAGAAACAGCCACAACGGAAAACTAAAGAGAGAGAGTGGGAAAAAAGGAGAAGGAGAACAAATACTGGCGCCAAAGCGAAGCAATGTCGAGCGATGTCTGGAAAGATCCGGAGGGATGTTGGGAAGTGGTGCAACCCCGGAGCACAGATGGATCTGGAGGTGGATCTGAGTGGCGAATCACATCGTTTCTACCCTCCGCCCTCTCCTGGAATGTCACAGGCTAGCGTATGGCCCGCTATGAAGAGGCCAGACTGGTCTGTGAGGGCTGCACCCTGCTAGATACCCCCGTCATGCCCCTAAAATTACCTCCAATCCATCATCTATCTCAGATATGACCTAATCGATAGGTGGGCTCCCGCTGCTGCCAATGTCAGGGATTTTTTTTCCCGCCGTCAGAAGTTCTGTGAAGGTAGGAGTGAGGTCGGAAAAGTGCCGGGGAAAGTGCTGAGTCGCCTGCAGCCCACAGACTTTATTCATCTTATCAAATTACAGCCACCTCAATAACCATCTCGTGGGACTCGAGACTGAAGAACAAGATTTCTCAATATTTCCAGCCCTTGCTTGATTTCATTGTTTTTCTGATGAATGGTGAACACAGAGCGTATAAATGTTGAAAGGTGCCAAAAGAGGATGCTGATTCACTAAAGCAGTCATCTACAACTGCAAGCACATTTCATAAACCCTACTAACTATAAACTCAGTCCTGGATTGAAAAAAAATCAGTTTATATGTATATGTAAAGATTATTTTAAATGTTGAACACAAAAGCAACTATTTTAAAGAGTGTGGACATCCAAATTGTCGACTGTAGCCACTTCCATAGTATGCAAAAAAGTACTATGTCAGTCAATGGCTACTGTGAACTGCTTGGTTACTACCATTTTTAAATATAGTCTTTTAAGTTCAGCAGAACTCATACAGAAACTCTCCAGAAAGAAACTCGTACAGGTTTGAAATAAGTGGATAGTGAGTGATTGATGACATAGTGGATGACATAATTTGAATTTTAAAACTACCCCTGTAAAAAAACAAAACAACAACTATGGAAAAGCTGTACTGTAACTTATGTTTATAGCACCAACTTAAAGAGCATGGGTGACATACAATACCAAAACGTTTGAAACATGTAATTTCACTGTAAAAAATATTCGCACATGTACATAAAGCAAGATTATTGGAGCATGTTTTATTTAAATATAATTTCAGTCTCACTACTTCAAGTTTTCATATCTTACTTGCCATCATGTGTTGAAGAAACATCAGTCATTATCAAATAATATTTATAACTTGAATAAAGCCAATTAATTCAGATGCTACCACATTTTTAGGCAACTTTTTAGTTTATTTGTTTTTATTGCATTATCACAGCAATCTACACAAACATTTTCACATTTGTAAAACTATGTTTGTTGTTCTGTCACTCCATAATTTACCAGGATGCAAATAGCACCTGAAAGACCTTCACCTGGTTTCGTACGCACCTCTGAAGGCACTCCGAGCTGGGTCTCTCAAGTTCAGTGTGAACAGCTCGAGCGATTAGAGTAATTACTTATGACAGAACACGCGGAGCAGCTAGCATCCAAAGCATCCCTCTGCCTGGCCTGTTTTCATTACATCGCATCTCACTCACACACACAATACTAGCGATCAACCTCAACAGCAATCATCTTAATTTCTAATTATCCCAATTAATGTATGCAAATGGGGTTAATTCAAACTTATTGAAACTGTTTCGAAAGCTGTGCAATCAGCGAGCAGCTCCATCAATTAACATCAATATTTGTCTTGCTTTTATTATTTAATTTTCCTATGGTAATGGCCACAATTAGCAGTAATTAAGAGCTTCCGTATGCGAGAGGAACCGAGCTGTTGATTAGAAGCGTATTGAAAGGTGCCAAAACTAAATCCCTCCCTTCCAGCTCCTCTCCCTTCGAAGGGTAGAAAAACGGGCAAAGAGAGAGAAACTAAATTGAATCAAGATTTTCAACGGGAAGCTGATCTACAGCCTTGTGAGGGAAAAAAACACACTTATACTGACAGCAAAGGTTTCTACGGTCTGTCGAGAGTAACAAAAGCAAAAAAAAAAAAAAAGAGGGTGATTAGTTTTTAACGTAAAGGCTATGCACCGCAATGCATTCTGGGTAAAATGTTCTGTGACATATATACAAAATGCAGTTTCAATCAATTTGCAGCAGTCACGAAGGAGGCGATATGTCAGTGCGCATTTCGCTACATTTTCCGCTTTCTTTGTTTCTCTGTGGTACGCAATGAAAGGCTCTGTTAATCAGAGGCATATGTTGGATTATTTATTGCAAGCATGATAATGTCATTATTGTGCATGCAGGGCCACAGGGACCGGCTCCCTTTTTGCTGTGCGTGTGTAGAACAGTGCAGATAATGCATTTAGCAGAATTACTCTAATACCAGCAAACATAAAAATCAGTCGAAACAAAAATCTTAATCATTTCTGCTAGCTGGCCCTGTAGGTTAATATTACTGTGCCTAACAGCAGGCAGAGACCTAAACGAAATGAAAATATATTGCAATTAGACTAGGATTGATTAATAGCTGGTCCTATATTAAACTATGCTTGACTAAGCTATACATAATTCACCAGCCGTGTTACTGAGCTTTGCTTTAGTATTGGACTGAAAATGGCTGCGGGGTTTGTGTAGCGCTAATTGTTCGGCAGGTGAGCGTCTGCGCTAACAACACTGCATTACCCTTCGGAACGCTGGAAATTAACTCATTCATTTACAGACCACAAGAGTGCAGGCTAGCTAACTAAAGCCTCGTTGTAAACATAGGAAACGGGCAGCAATTAGGTCCAGCAATGTGAAAAAACACATAACGCCGCTGTGGTCAAAGGCTACTGAACTTTAAATGTCAACAAAAAATGTCCGTCGCTAAGCTAATTCTACGCTATTGGTGTCAGAACGTTGTCGTGTTTGACAGCTGACTGATGCGAGCGGCGAACGCTAAAGTAATTACTGAGGGGAACCACATTGCTAGTAGCGTCTAACTACCATAACCTTCTGAATGTCAGGTTGAAGACCTCGTCGTACCTTCTACGATCCTTGTGTTGGAGGACCTCCTGCAGACACTACAGGTACGAAGCGAGGCGCGCTAATTAAAAACATGTTTTCACGCTAACCTTTAAAAGGCTAACCCCTGCTTTAATGGCCTTTAGATAACGTGGTACCTGAGCTTTCAGGGCTGCGCACCTATGTCGATCCTCACCTCACCTTTACATAGCTCTCTTTCAATTAGAGATAGCGAGAGTGGGAGCGAAAGTGGGGGGAGAGAGAGATGACTAGCGTCTCATTTTTATGTGAGCGGAGACTTGAGGGGAGCTGTCTATAGACCCTTAATTTACGGTGGAGCAAAAGTGGCTAAGCAGATGGAGACAGATACAGTGGGACACGAACTTCTCATACACACACACAGAAGCGCATGCGGCTTCTGTCGTAAATTATGCTGAGCAGTGGAGAATTTATGGGGCACAAATATCTCAGTACCAGCCTATCATTTCCTAAGCACTGTCAGTGTAATTCTTTCCTTGCCTGTCTAAACACACAGATAAAGCCGGTCTTGACTACAGCAGAGACTGAGAGGAGACAGATAGACATGGTTAGGGATGGGGAGGTTGCAGCAAGGAAAAAAAATAACCATGTGGAGAGCCGGAGGAAGTGTCATATGTTCGCTAGTGTGTTAAAGAGGGCGTTTAAATTCAAATATCACATATGCAGCTGTGACGCATTACTGTCGACGTGGAATATTCTGTTTTCAGTACAAGGTAAGCTAGAACGACAGCGTTGACTACCGCCAATTAATCCTACTCTTCTTTAGTGAGACACTTACAATGGAAATGAATGGAGTCAATGTGTAAACGTTAAAATATACAAAACTTTAAATAGTATAGGTTTAAGAGGCAAGCAACATTTTTTTAAACATGCAATGAAGACAAATTTATGGCTTATATAATATATAACTAAAATAATTTTAACAGAAAAAACTGTCTTTAATAAGTTTGGGGTTAGTAATTATTTTTAATATAAGTTTTTTTTATCAATACTTCAATTCAGCAAGGATTATCAGAAGTGACAGATATTTATAATGATGCAAAACAATTAGATTTCAAACAAATGCTGTTCTTTCGAATGTTCTATTCATTCAAGCATCATTAAAAATAATATTAAAAAAAATTTATAAATAAAAAATTTCATTTAAGAATAAATTGTCACAGTAAATTAAAATAGAAATATTTAATATTTAATCGTTTTTACACTTGTTACTGTATTTTTGACCTGATAAAGTCTTGGTGAGAATAAGGTACTTAGCAGTGTAAGTGCTTTTATAAAATTGTAAGCTTTACATTTGTAAATGCTTCACAATAATCTTCCTTATCAATATTATCCTACAAACGGAACCCAGTATAACCCAGTATGTGTATAAATGTGCATAATCAAACTTTAGAAAGCAGAAAACAAACAAACAAAAAAGTGAAAAAGCATCTTTTAAGTATTCTTCTCATACGTACCAAAGACTCCACTGATGCCAAAGGGTCCGTACACCCAATAAAAAGAGTCTCGCTCAACAAACTAGGTATGGCTGAGAGAAAAAAGAATGTTTTGAACCAGTACAGCAAAGAAATAGCAAAGGAGATGAAGGGGAGGCATTATAAATTCAGCTCCAACTTTACAATGTGAGAGATATACTCCGGGTGAACCAGCGCCGAGATTTCAGGGCTTATAGAGGCTTAATGGGAAAGGTGGTCGGGGCTGGCGTATGGTGTGTGCCCTTTTGCTATACCCTCAAAGTCCTGGCCATGAGCAGTGTACAAAGTACACACACTTCGATAAAGCAGCATTCCAATTTACCCAGCTATTCTCCCCTCGCTCACAAAGGAGCTGAAGTATTTGCGTGTCTGCTAAGGAAACGAAACTACCTCACACAGCTAATTAGCTCGTTTTGGAGGAGCAACAGAGAGGAGACTCCAGTTGGATCGCCTCAAAAAGTGCTTCAGTCGAGTTGATCTGGGGGAGGATGATCAGAACAGGCTGTCTAAGGGAGGATAGTGATGCTTCGTGAGTAAGTGAGGAGAACGAATGACTGTAAATATGATTTGTAAACGGATTATAGCAATGCTCAAATATCATGTAGCGTAAGTTGGACACAAGTTAACATATAAAAAATACGCAATGCAAAAAATGCTTTTCTAGCTAAGATTTTTTTGTCTTGTTAACAAAGAAAAATATCTAGAAATTCTTAAATCAGGAAGTATTTTCGACAAATAAAAGTCAAAATTAAGTGAGTTTTTACTTGAAACAAGCTAAATAATCTGTTAATGGGATAAGCAAAATTATTTTCTTTTCGGTTTCAAATAAAATCTTTTTTCTTACCCCTTTGGCAGATTATTTTGCTTGTTCTAAGCTAAAGGGTCACTTAATTTTGACTCCTTTTTCTGGAGAAACCTTCCTCAAATTTTTTTGTTGATATTTTGGCTATAAATAAGACAAAATCTAGGCTAGAAAAGCATTTCTTGCAGTGCTTTTCTATGTTTAATAAGTTTTACAATGTTTTATTAAACATGTATTTATTTTGAAGCAATTTTACAGTCAACCTGCTACATATGACACATAAAAAATAGCTGTATTTCATATTATCTACACATTTCTACAAAGACAGAGGGCTAGGAAATATTCCTGATTGTCCTTTCTTTGACTGTACCGTTCGCATAAATAAAATACATCAGCAAGCGGGAAATGCTTTTAAAGACATACTGTTTTCTTTTAGAAGAGCTTGCACTGACATGACAGTCACATGCAAAACTAAACCACTCTGTAAGCTGTTCTTCATGAGAACATCTGCTAAATGGTGTGCATATAAATTATTTGTCATACATGCCTCCGCTGCACGGCCCATGCAGAAATTGTAGCCCTGAATAGGTGAATAACACCTATAGTACGTGGGCACAAATTGATCTGTGCTGCATATCTGCACTGATACAAACATAACTAACTATACTTCAGCCTGAAGTCTTCTAAGCATCACAGGGTCTTCAGAGATTTATTAAGATCCACCAAATGGATCTAGAAGACCCTAGAGGACCCAACCCTCCCATCGCTCTCACCTCTTGAGGATAACCATGGTGCAGAGCCAGTGGCGGCCCAGCGTGCATTGCAGCAAAGCACAGAAACATCAATACCGATGCACACGCTCAACACTGGGGCTTGTGGGAAACATCACACCATCTGCAGAGATCTAATGCAGACACACTCACACACACGCCACAGCTCAGATGTTTCTTTCTTAATTCCATTCAAAGCAGACACAGCGACATTATGTTTTTGATTAGCTGTAGATTTAAGACTACTACTGTACATATTAGATGGGAATTCAATCCTGAGGATTCACACACCTTTTTTAAACTTTTTAAAAACAGCAAACATTAGTTGCATCAGCACAATAAAAAAAATATATACATATTTTAAGGTGTCCTTGGTTAACATGTAACACGTACTTACTATTTTAATAACAACAAATGCATAATTACATGCAAGCATCCCTAAGCCAACCCCTAATATAGCCAAAGTATTTAATTAGTAGATAATTAATATTACTCAGTACATAAATGTATAATTGCACTGTAACAAGAACCCCTTTAAAACAAAGCATAACCAAAGTTTCTTTTAAATGTGAATGGTCATGTTTTTATATAGTATATATGTAGAATAGTGTTTTTTTATTTGATTAATTGTATTTAATTAATTGAAAAACTACTGTAAATAACATGCGCTTTGAGTGACTTCAGAGCTAAAGCTATAACAGGGCCTTTCATGACTAAATATAAAAATGTTTAAAGATGATTAAATAGAGATGTATAAAGCGTTAAGTGAAATGGTAAATCGTCAGCTCAGAAAAAAAAAAAAAGTAGCTTAGAGTAAAATGACTAATTTCTCTTGTGCGCCCAATTATGGAGGAAGATAAATACAGGGATGGCTAAATAGATGCTGATGCGGTGGCCTAATAAATAACAATACAATGCATCATTAACACTAGGGCACAGTGAAGGAGAGGACTTTGGTGAATTAGCTGCATGGACTAAATAAAGCAGTGCGAAATCTCAAATAAACTTTTTTCTTGTTGATTGTGCTGATGCGATTTAAAAAGCCCAAGAAAATAATTACGCCTCTGATTAAATCACCAGCTCAGACCACAAAAACTTTATAGAATTACTACCAAATTCACTCGAGTGCTGAAGTCATTGCGTTTTTGGAATCCGCAGGTTTTATTTCAGAAACTCGATGCGTGGGATTGATTAGCCTCATAACATGAATAATGCGATGATCCAAACAATGACATGAAAAATCTGTCTTTCTTTCCTAACTGTTCCAGAATCCATAACTAATGCAGCACTAATGCACGCTTCGGTTTTATGCATACAGAATATATACCTTCAATTTAGGATGCGCAAGATTGAAAGTATGACAAGACAGAGACAAATGTTGGCACATCGCTGGTATTGTAATCAATAATTTAGTGGAGCTGATAGAAACCATATTTTAATGAGATCCACAGAACAGAAAACCTATGGAGAGCGTTTTCATTTAGTATTAATATGAAAATGCTATGTTCACTTTACATCAACGCAGAGCAGCGCTTCTCTGGGGAAAACGCTCCCTTTGTTGTGTGTCTGTGTGTATATATATATACACATAGAAGTTCAAATATGTGTGTGGTGTACCGCCGCGGTACGATGCTGTCAGATCACAAACCTATTCCCTATAATAACCTGCGTTTAATCTCAAGAGTATTTAAACTTATTAGCAGTCGATGCTGAGGAGACGTCCATTTCACCGGTCAAGACTTTTTTCCTTAAAACACGTACGCACAAATGAAGTCGTATTTCTAGCGGGACTCTAATGAGGAAAACTAATTTTGTTCGAGGTGATATAAAAGGATTCCTTGAATCGAAAGCAAAACACATTTCTTTTCAAGCACAACGCCTTGCTCATTAATTTGATCTTATCAGATGTGTTTAAGAGCAGAAACAGGCTAACTACAATACCGTTAGCCAAACAATTACCTATTGATACGCTGTATTGATACAACCGGCTACACAGATTCATCCTCATTGCGGCTGTCGTTAATTTCCACTTACTGTTTCTAGACAAACTAGAAGGAAAACGTGACTGTTTGAAGCTAACATCTGCTTTAGTGCAATGGACATCAGCTGATGCGTATTCCCAGGGGTTTCGCTTCCATTTCCAACCCATTATGTCATCGGCTATTGACAAGTGAGCGTATACTGAGTTACGCTTATGGCTCGAGAGTCTGAGTGAGAGAATCCGGTGCGCGCACACACATACACACACACACAAACACAAATATCTGATCATCGTTAGCAGGGGTTGGTGTCACTCAGCAGGAAGTCTTCAGGGGGGAATGAGCTCCGACTATCTCTCCCGTGCAGCACAGAAAAAGAAACGGCTTCAACCACTCCCTACGTTTCTTTAACTCGCACTAGCCCACCCGTCCAATTATCTCTCATTGTGGCTGAGCATTCATATCCCTCTCAATCCTCTCTCATTCATGGATTTCATTTTCCCACACCTTCCTCTTCCTCTCTTTAATGTTTCCATCCTCGTTATTCCATCTACCTCTTCTCCGGCTGTTTTCAAAGCTGGCTTTTTTCCTCTCTATAGCTCCAGACATGCGAGAGACCACCTGCAGCAGAGCAGGTGAAGCTTTTGTGCTGACAATTCAACATGTGAAATACACATGCGTTGTTTTTTTCTTTTTCTCTATACGTGTGTGTATTTTGGAGTTATACTTGCAAAATGACTTCGACCACTGCTAGAAATGACTAAAAACTCACTGGAGAATAAGCTTCTAATATTCAGCTCCATGGCTCAGGAGAAAATCATACAATAGCGAGAATTGTTTAACTATCTTGAGCATGGGTAAAGATTTTCGGTCCTCTAGGGAAGGAGAGATGCTTGCACAAGCAGATTTACTGCTCCGTATTGACTCAAGACTTGAGAACCAGCCTCTGCCGCAATAAAAGGAGAGGGAGGAAATCTTATCCAGCCAAATTTAAATTAAATGTAGATAGAGGTCACGTTTGCTAAAAAAGAGAAACGAATGTAATGGGGAATATATATACATACACATATTTTTTTCATAGCTGTGAGGATCTTTTTTTTCTTTTAAACGCTCACTTGACATCACAGTCTGACAGTCCTTTTTTTATTTTCAATACCAGACTGTATCAAACAACACTGGTTTGATGTTTAAATGAGGTTACAGAACAAGCTACTGAACTAGAAACACGCTCTGCCTCTGCAATTGTTTTGTTCTGCAACTCCACACGGTGTGAGAAAACACACTGTTTGCAAAAAAAAAATTACCTGCATGATGCTATGGCTCATACTTCTGCATTTAAATGGAAAACAAAAGCAGTGTGGATCCCTAGTTAATTCCTAATCCAATGAAAACAGACAGTAATGCAGCTAAACTGCATTTGCCAGTGCATGCAGCATCCAACACACACACACACACACAGCATGACACACACACCTTAACTTCCCAGACATGTTGTACAAAATGTGAAAATCAAGAAATCAAAACCAACTTAAGTTGTCAAATCAGCGGCAAGCAATTTACAAATTTTAACAAGTATCTACATGGTTGTCACTTCAAAAAAGAATTGTGTTATTATATGCTTGTACACAATAAAAATTTCTTTAAGTTAAATGCATAACAGATGTATGAAAAGAAGTGTGTCTAATTGCATACACATATTTTTGTAAATATACATTTTGTGTAACGGTAAAATCAGTAAGTTCACTTTTTGCAAAACACACTTACTTTCTTTTCACTATATTGTTTCCCTTAACTATTTTTTATTTTAGACATAGACTGCAGTCTAAGATGAGACACAGGTGAGGAATTCGACACGAAAGAACAAAGACAAAAAAAGCGAAGAAACAAATCTTATTACAATTCACAATCTACAAGATGTGACGTGCTGTGTGTGTGGCTACCATTTCAGCAGGTGAATAAAAGCAAAGAAAGGCAAAAGGAATAACGAATGGGATCCTGTAGAATCCCTGAGGGTGTGATAACTCTTTCTGAATCTGTCTGTATTATTTGGAAGTGAGTCATACTAAATTTGATAGATGAGAACAAGACTGTGTATCGTTTTTTTTTTTTAACTCTCGCAGCAACTGACTTCAGAAAAAAATTGAAATCGCTGTGACAAAATAACAATATTGGGACTGAAACAAACCTCTGCAAGCGCCTCAAAAGCAATGAGCCCAATATGACAGATATTTGAGAGACGTTTCTCACAGCTAATCAATTACGGGTGTACACAAAAACAAGCCCTGACATCTTGTCGATGACATCTGTTCAAAATCAGATGAGGAATTATGAGGACGCTCAAACGCGCAAGCATTTACAGGATGAATTCTTAAATACGCCTTATTGGTATGCACAGACACACATGTACACACACACACACACACAGCGAACGGCGCTGGGACAGCAGAGGCCCGGACAGCTGGTGTGGTGTGTGTGTTTGCTGGGACAGCGACTGTTAAGGTGATGAGTGAGGAGCGATTTGGTAGCAGCATGAGGCAGGTTATCTCTCAACAGCCTTATCATTCTTTATATCTGAGCAATAACACACCGTCTAGAGGAAAGCAGCAGCCTGCCGTCGTAGTAATGCAAACACGCGGCCAAAAACAATCACCGCAGCCCCTCACGTGCCACACAATTTCCAAGCACCTTCAGAAAAGTCAGCCAACCCCCATTTACTAGAACGGACTAATTCAGTGACATCTGTCTACATTCGGCCAGTGAGTAGCTCACAAAAAAGCACAGACAGATTCACACAACTTCTGAAACAGAAAGCACTGAATGCAATTAAACGAGGACAACATCAACACGACTGATTCGGTTAAACTAAATGTAATGTACTAAATGTACAAAAAAAAAACAGTTTGAAAGAAGCAAGTGATGTGCGATTGACTCTGGATACAAATGGGATGTTACGTATGAAAAAGAACACACACACATATATAACATAAAAAAACTAATATTTATAAAAACAAAAAAAAGAAAAGAACACTGCTAATTATCCAAACTAACAAAAATGCACACTGTGCATCAAAGATGCAAGCAAAAAAAGTTATGAAATAACTGTGGTATTAAAGCAAAACTGACACTGCAAAAACTCACAGCATGAATGAAAAGACGGGAACAGAGAAGGATGACCCCTGCCGAGGGTTTCGAGGGAGGAGGGATATGAGGAGGAGGGGGTGAACACAATGCTAGCACGTGTCACCCGCAAGTAGCAGAAGAAGAAGAGAAGCAAGGAAGAGCGAGCGCAAGACGGAGAGATTGGGATTGCCTTACCTCGGGTAGGTAGAGGAACGCGGGGGGACACTGGAGAGAGTGTGTTAGCATCCCTGAGCCGGAGAGCAGAAGACAGCCTGTGTTGGCCATTGAGCACAGCATGTGGTAGCGGGACGTTTTGCGCATTAAGCTGGGAGATCCTCTCTCTCTATCTCTCCCTCTCTCTCTCTCTCTCTGAAACCCTCACTCTGCCTCTAATCCTTCTTCTTCTTTGTTTTGTGGAGAAGTCTTTTTGATTCTATCTGCTTCTTTTTTTCTGCTGTTCTTTCTGTGGACTGTTTCTTTTTCTCAGCTGTTCTGAAGGTGGGCTGAACGCGGGCGTGCGAGTCGTCTGAATGGTCCTGGGCCCTCTGTCATCAAGGCTCGGCTGCGCACTTTCACTTACACTCTTACACACGCACACACAGATACGGAAGCCAATGTGAGCCCTCGGAGAGAGAAAGGGGAGGTCCTGCTAGAGCGAGGGAGAGCAGGAGGAGGAGGAGGAGGAAGGGAGGGATGCTGAGAGGGAGGAGGCAGGAGTTCCCGGGGGTATTCAAAGATCAAACAGACCCCCTGTAGAAAATGAAGGGAATGTATAATGACATCACAACAGCTGATCTCGGCCATTAATTGCACAGCCGCGCTCCACTTTCTGCTCATGTAACGGAGATGATTCGCAAAACATTTGATTTGCTTTTTTATTAATTGACTCACTTTAATCATCAGACATCCTGTAAGGAATAAAGGAAACGACACCTGAATATTCATCTTGCATTTAGTAATGATTCTAAATAATAATTACTAAGGTGATCAAGGGTGATGGCCACCAAAGTCTTGTTCCAAGGCTGGAGAGAGTGAGACAGCCCTAGGCTGGACTGGGCTATGTATTGGGTTCATTTAGGGTCTTTGGGGGGTTGATCTATTTCTCTTTGGATGCAGACACACCAGATGTGCCCCCATTATGGGGAGCAAACCCCCACCGATGCACCGAACTACAGCCGCCAAACACAACCATGCAACCCATCCAACAACATCCTTTGGTGTAAAATTATTGTTTTAATAGGGTTTTCCATTTGTTCAGAGAAGAATATAGTGTTTGGAATGATGTAGAACAAAGTAAAAAATAAAACATTTACCTTTTTTTTTTTTATTATTATTCTGGCAAAGGGAGGAACAGATGTGCGAGTGCGGACAGCTTCACTTTTGATTATTGTTTTGATTTTAACATTAAAAACTCTGACCTTCCATTCAATCCTGATTTATTGATCTCTCAGGTGAGAGTTATAATGTGTGGTTTATACACCAAGTCTGCTTTATAGTCTTAGTAATTAAATTGTAAATTTGTGGTGTAAGTGCTGTAAATTTCGGCTGGAAGCTGAACCTTTCGGAGCACAAATAACTGACCATGATTTAACAAAGAGCCAATTTACTAAATTAATACTGTTTAATATCACAAAAAAATACTAAAACAATTTTGTACGTAATGTAAAATAAATAAAAATACATTTCCAGAAGTAAACATAAAATATTTCGCTTGGGTACTTTTAAAATACAACATGCCAACTTCCTTCCTTTCCCCGAAACAAGCAATTACAATCACACAAAGCAAATGTTTAATACATTTCAGTTTAAAAAAGCGCCTGAGATATTAACAGTTATTATTAACGATTCAATCTGTACAAATTATATAATTTTAGAAAGTGAGTATATTGGTGATTAAAAATGTGTGAACTGATAAAATGTTCTTGAAATATATCTATACCCTGGTGTGTGAGCAAAATTAAACAGATATTCCGGGGTTCAAAGTGAAAATGTATCTGATGACTCTCACTAACACATACATCTCTTTTATCACATAAGCATGTAGCGGACACGGTTTTCTTTACCACAGAGCACCCTAGGGTAGGTGAAAGTGTGCATACTCTCATTTGAACAAACGTCGCATACACCCATTTTTATAGTTTATATTAGATTTGATCACAGTTTCACTGACAAATGAATGAATCTTTGCAGCTCCTTTTCATTCTGCTCTTTTGTCTTAGTGTGCTGTCACTACCCTGTTAACAGTGCTAATAGAAACTGATGAGACATTAGCTGTAATGAGCTGAGTGAGCTAAAGAAATAAAGATGAGTTCACTAAGCAGTCATTCCCACTAAAGCTAACTCTGACCATAATACCGGTGGACAACCACAAACACTCATTAGTATTAAAGGTCTCTATGTCCATTTCTAGTCCGCGCTCAAAATGGTCAAGAGAAGGAGAGATTGAAGGAGTCTAATACCATGAGAGAAACCATCAGTAATACATAAAACCTTCTTGACAGAAGCTAAACTGTTGCTCACCTTGTGACATTATGATTCTTTACATGCTGCATTTCTGAAAAATACATTACAATATTTGCCAACAAAGAACACACAGCTGAATCGATCTCCACACATGATGGATACACATACTCAAGAAAACTGAAGTAAAACCTGAATATGTTATAGCATGGATTTTTCACACTGCCGTTTCTACAAGCTCCATTTGCAGCCGTATAGACACTCAATCAGCGGGGACAACTGTAAGATCCCTGTTGGCACAGAAACATCAGTGCGGATGAGCGTAATGACATAAGATTTCAGACTGTATCAATCAAACCACACACCGCTACTTCAAAGCCATTCAGGTGCTGTGACTACTCTAAAACACAGCCCTCCACCAGTTACAACAAATCACTTGCAATCACAGAAAGTAGATTGTGGCTGTGAGCCAGGATGGGTTATGCGTTCCGATTTGCTTTTTCCTCTTATTCATGAATCCATACATCCCACAGGAAATAAAAACACTCAAATGTCAACTCTTTAAAAGGATATTTCCCTCCAAAATGAATTCTGTCATCATCTACTCACCCTCAAACTTGTATATTCCAACAACACCAGACCCCATTGACTCTCATTGAATGGACGAAAAAGGGGGCAAATCTTCTTCTCTGCTCCATAGAACGAAAATAGACATAACCCTTTTATTTATGAACAGTATCAATGTGCCACAATTCTAAAGTCTGCAACAAAAACATTTCTCATCAAATTCATCCGAGTTCAAATGATCTGGGATGTGCTATCATATGTACTCTCAAAGCTCGTCTTTTACTGTCTTACAACGAGTGTCTCATTTGCTTCTGATTTTATTTCTCTTCATAAAAAAATCCAAAACAAAGCTGATATTCAAATCAAACATAACCAAGATTTCCTATAAGCCTCCTGAGCTATAAAAGAGCAACGCCCGAGCAATAAAACCTTTCCCCCAGATGCGTTTTGGCGGATTTCCTCAGATAAAATCTTCATAATCAATTATTTAGCAGACATATATGTCGATCAATGGTGTGCGTTTGCCGTACCCTTGCAATTTTCATGTTCTCCTGTGCAAATGAGGACAGTGGTGTTTTATCATGTCTGTCATGTCATTTATCATCTCTGTAAAGATGCCTTTTTCGAAGTTCACCGGGAAGATTTTTTTTCCGACTTTTATTTTTTTCCAACTCATCCTTATGAGAACTTAAATGCCCTGTGACATTGAGAACTTCAAAGCGGCACTGCTGTAACTTCAAAGATGGTTTGAACTCTTTTTTCTGCCTCCCCGTGACAGAGAACGTCTTGTTTATTGACACAATGCAAAAAGCCCAGCACGAAAGATGGGATTGGGGGTTTGGGGGCGGCATCAGGGCAAGAAGGTGGTACCGAGTACAGCGCCGAGGGATGGGGGGGAATGAGAGTGGGAGGTGGAAGAGCATGTCTGATGCATTCAAAACACAAACGGTCATGAAAAGCTATCGAGTCCCAGCGAGCTCCGGACGCACGTAAAACAAGCGCATGCAAAAAAAGCCAGTGGTTGTCTATTGGAAAGTGACTTTCACATGCGTCGTCCCTGGCTGGTAGAGGCGCCGTTTGAAATGGGGAATCAAAGGGGTTGAATCCTGACAGGGGGCTGCCACATTAGGCATTCTTCTACCCTCGTCCCCTAAGGTGCTTATCCTCTGCAAAGTGGAACAATAGCAAAGAAGAAAGTCAAATGCGTCTCCTTAGTCTTAAGGTGATTGCACGGCTTCTGACCAAGCTAGGAATGACACACTGCTGTCTGGGTTTAACGCTGATTATAGTGTGTCCATGTTCGAACGTGTAACCACTTATCAATAAATAAGTCCCATTTATCATCCCTGGAAGCTGTAAAAAAGTTTATATATCCTGTAAAAATCTGTAAAAACAGGGCACAATGTACTACACAATATTAAGTTAAAAATGTTTTTTTAACAGTTGTTTAGTTGTGTTTCGGGGTTAAATGTCCTTAAAATGAATGGATAATGTACTGGGAGTAATTTTTTTTTTTTAACACTTTATATATATATATTTACGGTATATTTGTACATATGTATATACATTAATACACATACACATTATATATATACATTTTACGTTATTTTATGTAATGCGCGCACACACACACACACACACATGTTTTATTTTTGATGGAAATGCCCATAACGTAACAGAAAAAGTACCGTCAATTTCCTGCCAAGGAAAACAAAATCTATCCTTAAAAACATTTTAGAAATGCATTGGTTTAAAATGATTCTAAAAGACAGGAACGTTTCCCTAATTGAAGAATCACTCAATGACAGGACATAAAAGAACAGCTGAATCAGTTGTTTTAACAAGTTCACTGAAACTGTTTAAAAGCAGTGATTCACAGAAATGAGTCAGACCTCCCATTACTAGTAGGAAACACAGAATCCTGTTCATTCATGTTTGTGTATCCAGTAGAATTAGAGCGTGGTTTAAAACCAGCAAAACACCATGAATCAGCTACACAGTTTCCCCATTTTTCCCCTCTCTTACTTCATTGAGTTTCAATAGCAGCCAGTTCACATGGAGGTCATGAGCATTGCATAAGGCAATAGCTGTCCAACCACATTACCTGCAACAGTCCAAACAAAGCTGAAAATCTTGCAGGGTGACGCACTAATCTGGCATTTCACTGCAACATGAGAAAGCACTGTGTTTTGCACTGGGGGAAGTTTCATCATATACAACAAACCATTACATAGCTGTAGCTTATGACTACCTGAGGCTCGCTAGTCAAGAATGCTGGGTACTTATTGTCTCACATCTTGCTGAACAGCGGTAGGGGTCCACAATGAATAAACCTCTGGCATGATGATTGAGAGCATGTGCTTATTTTTTCATTTCACTGCACGAAATTGAATTTGACTTCACACTGCGCCATATTGCATTAGCTCAAAGGGTAACTTGTGATTACCCAGAGTACAATGGGTTTATTAGGGCATAATTGAAAATATAATTGTAAGTAAATTAGCTCACTATTGTGCGAGTGTATTTTAAAGCGATTAGAGCTGAGAGGGGCTGTGCGATGAGTCGAAATAAAGGAGCTAATTATTGATTTGGGAATCCAGGATGGCATTTGCCACTTCCGATGTGAACCAGGGAAGCAGGATAAATGAAAAAAAAAAAAGGGAGAAAACTATTGTTTTGTTTTTTTGTTTTGTTAATTGGTTTTGTTTCTCTCTGTGAAGTAACCAGAAGCATAGTTGAATCAGACAGTATACTTACAGTAACACTTTACAATAAGGTAATATAACAGCTCTTGGATGATGGTTGGGGTCGGTAAGATTTGTTTGTCTCTTATTTCACTTAATAAGATTTTAGCATCTTTTATGCTTACCAAGGCAGCATTTATTTTAAAAAACAATTAAAAGGCAAGTTTATACTATGCACAGTTATTACAATAAAAATTGTGTTATATTTTAATATACTGAAAATGGGATGACAAACTGAAATTTCAGCAGCTATTATTTCAGTATTTTGTGTCACATGATTCTTATCACACTTGAAAGCTAGAGGTGTCTTCAAATTAGACAAAATATTTACACTGACACTACAATAAAATCCTGTAAGGAAATACAACAGTTTATATAAGATAACAATAATTGAACAACATTTGTTGATCTTGGATAAAGATTGTTGCTGATAAGATTTATTTGTCTCGTATGATGTCTCTCTCTTAAGATATTATTGTCTCTAATGCTAACAAGGCTACATTTATTTTGAAAAAAAGGCAAGGTATATTAACATATAACAAATTAAATTGTATAAATATTTTACTATATAAATTATGCTCTATTTTAATACACTTAAAACGTGATGGCAAAGCTGAATTTTCAGCAGCAGTTATTTCAGTATTCAGTGTCACATGTTTATTATCACAAAATGGTTTTGCTGTTTAAAACTTCAAAACTCTTTTTGGGGGGGTTAAAAAATTGTTACATTGTAACAACGTAAATGTAGAAATATATTTTTATAGATCATTTATTTTATCTTGAACTTTTATCTTGAACAACAACTTGCAAAATAATCAACATTAATATACATTTAAAAAAATGTAAAAATGAAGCAAGAAATTTACCGCAAAAAAAATAAAAATAAAATAGCAATCAGACAAATATGGTCATGTTTACCCGCATTGCTCTGTGAATGACAGGTTTTCATATTCAGCCAACCACAGAAATCAGTTTTATTGTAATACCACCTACTGTATTATAGGAAAGGTTGAGCCTGAGTCTACATTTTTAATACCGTAGAATGACCATAGAATGAGTGAGAGCATGTAACGTGTCCCTCAGGCATTAATCTCAATGCAAAGGTGCTAAGTTTCCAGGTTTAAGACTCCAGCACTACCAGAACAGGATTAGGAGACAATAGAGCACCTGGGGGACAGGGCAGTATGGGACAGCCAACCCTGGGTGAATTACTCTAATATCTCTACATAATATCATTTCCCACAGTGCTCTCTGTCACCCCCTCACCTGAAATATTGGTGTGGCTTGCTGTTGGCGATAGGGCTGCAAAATCCAAGAGTAGCACCCATAAACAGAGTCCATGGCACATGGCACTATTTCTCATCTCTCTCTCTCTCTCTCTCTCTCTCTCTCTTCCACACTGCCTTACAGGCCCAGGGGCCTCCCGACCCTTTTAATGTTGAGCAAATCTGTTCAAAGTTCATCCATCATTCGGGCAGCGCACTGAGACAGCGCTCCATCGGCCTCCTCTGCTGCTCCATCATACTCTCCATCACATAGTCTTTTCTTTTCTCCTCGCCCTCCAAAAAAAAAAAAAAAAAAAACTTCAGAGACTCTGCTTGCCTTTGAGGTGAGGAGAGAGAACGGCGAACAGCACAGCCTATGTGTGCATACAATAGCTTAACACCAAAAGTCTAAAGCGACTACCCCACCTCGGGATTCGTTCTGAAGACGTACAGTAGAGTCTTCTGACGTCATGTGGAAATGCAATTCACCAAAGCAATCCGGCTTGTTCTGGTTTACTTCTCTCTGACGCCGAGGTACAATATGCACCTGATGAAATTTGAGCTCACCTCCACTAGAATTTGCATTTCTGTGGAACAAATGTGTGTGATTTATTGAGGCAGTGGCGCACCGAGGGAAACTCGCTCGGCAGAAACGGCGTTTTACCATATATGCAACCTGGAGATTTCAATTGCAAGATTGCAGAGGGAAAACCCCTCGCTTTGGGTAAATTGTCAACACATCTCAAGATGATTGCTAAGTGCACCCAAGAGCATTATGGTGTTTGTTTCATTCTTTAAGGTTTTTACATTATACAATACAATTCTTAAATTATATCTACGTAGTATCTGACTTTTACAAAAAAAAATTTCACCCATGTTCGAAGTATAACATTCATCTTTTGCTCTTATAGACTAAATAAATAGAATGCATTAAAAAAATGTCCACTTGTTTTTAAGCACAAAATGAAACATCATATTCTGACCTGTAAATACTAAAATAAACATAAATAATAATATAATAAATAAATGATCATACTAAATTTTACTGTATTTTGAATAAGGAAAAAAAAAACTATTCATTTTAGACCCATATATTAATAACATTTTCCTATTGTACAGTATTCTTATTGGTTTACATACTTGCCATTCCCATTTATTTGATTTAATTTAATTTATATCTAAAAGTTCTTAAGCTTTAATAAAGCATCTCTACAGGATTGGCCAATCAGAGGAACATGTACAGAGAGATAAGGGTGAAAATAAGAGGTTAATTTAGAAATCGCTATTATTATTTTTTAATGTAGACTATTTGAGTCTCTGAGACCCCAGTTAATCTCAACAGACCATGAATGTTGAAGCTGATCTCTGAGGTTGTAAAAATTATGAAATTATAGACATCTTGAGTGAAAAAGAAAGGGAATTGAACAGACAGAGGGTATCAGGTGGAAATGGAGAGAGAAAGAAAGATGGAGATGGAGTGAGAGAGGAAGAGCGAGAGCGAGCACCCAGATGGAAACAACGCACCTTGGCCTGCCTGACACAGTCCTATTACCATAAACTTCATTTTTCTCCCTGAACACTCAGTAAATAAGAGCGGGAATAAGTGAACAAGCCCATCCGGCGTTTCGAGGAGAAAATGGGAAGAGAGGAGGAGGAGAAGAGGGGAGCTGCTGAAGGATGCCGACACAGAGGAGATGCCTCGTACAATCGAGCAGCTCTATAATATCAATCAAGCATGACGCGTAAATTTTCTTTCTCGTGCCCGTGTTGATTTATCCTTAGCCTCGCAGGTAATTCAGCTTCCCTCCAGAGACCATGCACACTCAGTCTGTTCATATACTTCTTTTAGCACCCCCTTTCTCAATTTACATATGAAAAAAAAAAAAACATTTAAAGAAGAAAACCAAAGTTTATAAAACATGTGAGTTGTATTTAGATGTATTAACTATTGAAGCGATGTTGTATGTGAAGGAAAATCGATTTAGTTACAGAGAAAATAGTGTTAAATAGAGTAAAAAACAACAATATGCCCAATAGTGTTCACTTGTGACTTGTGATATGGTCAAGTGTATGTAAGTTTATATACTATATGACTTGATTTAATGTTTTTTTCTATGATATTCACGACTGAAATACCTCAAATCTACTGTATTGCCCTAAAAAGCTAACAAAGTCAAATCGCATATAACATCTGACAACAGATGATTGCAAGATATATTGCAGATAAGACAGATTTCAATCAAAAACACACATTTAATAAACATCTGGGTGATGCACGTGTCTTGTCAGAGTTTTACAGTCCACATACGGACTCCCTTGTGTAGAAGTTCATTTACACCAAAACCTCTGCAACACAAACGCAGCGCCCCGTGGAGAGTCGCAGTGAACCCTCAGAAGCGGCGGCAGAGGCATTTGCGCGCTAGTGCAGTGGAACAGGTGCGGAGGAAGAGACCTCTCTCACAGGAGTGCTAATACCCATTGGCACAGGCTGCGCAGAAGCGGGCGGCACAGCATGGCACCGCGCTCAGCCACAGCGACGGGGAACAGCTGGTAATGTGGGGCTGGCACACAGGGGGTGGATGTGAGGCTTTTAGGGAGGTTGCAGAAGCCGCATTCTGGCCTCCTGCTACATCCGAGCGGGTTCTGAAGTCATCCGGACCAGCGCAGCTGTGTCACCAGCCAACGGCACATTCAGGCTGACAACAAACAACCCTCCCTCGCTTATTCTCTCTCATGCAATCCAAAACCTCTCTGTTCATTCCACCACTTAGTCGCTAGCCATATGATAATGTACCACAGTAAACATTGTTTTGGCACAGTTCTGCACTACTACCAACTTCATTTGAGCAACTACCTCCATTAAAAAAGAAATCCAAATGGCAGACAAAACCCAAAACCTTCTGCTACTGAAAGTCCCATATCATCTTTGTATGGTTTTCCAGAAGTAGCAATAGATTTTTGATTTATTATTAATTACTGTTTGGCTTTCATTTACTTTTATTTTATAAGACGGCAACAGTGCTCGTTGTGACTCCCTTGGGGGCCTAAGTCATGACCAAAGGGTTTTGAAACACCTAGTACTACCAAACATGTTCCTTTTTCCTTAATTTCTTTTCTTTTTTTTTTCTTTGCTGTCTTCTCTCTTCTCCATGCTCTGCTTCTCCTTTCACTTCTTTCCTTGCTGTTTTCCTTTCTTCCCTTTTCCTTGCTTATTTACTTTTCTTTTTACTTAATACTTTCATGCATTTTTCTTTCTTTCCTTGCTGCATTACTTTCCTTTTTCCCTTTCCCATCCCCCTTTCCTTCTGATTTTCATTCACCATTTACTTGTTTTACTTTTCCTTTTTCCAGATATATCCTTCCCCTTTTCATCCTTTCCTTCTAGCCTTCATTTTCGTTTACCTGTTGCATTTCTTGCCTTTTCGATTCTTCCTTCGTACAATCTATCACTCTTCCTTTCTTTTTCTTCATTTTTCCTGGTTCCTTCATGCCTTACTTCCTCTCAGACCATGCTGCCTTCCTTTTTTTCTATCATTCCCGTTGTTCATGCCTGGTTCAACTTTTCCTCTACTTTCTCCATGTAGAGAACTTGACAGCCAGCAATCACCATGCATCTTATATGAAAAAGACTTTCGTGAAGGTGTGCACACATTTTCTTTTACAGTTTAAAGCAACTGCACTGCAAAATTGACCAACTTATCCAAATTGAGATGTTGCACAAATTATTTTTGCAATTTGTAAAATTCAGTGCATTAAAAAAAAAAACAGTGGAGTCTGAAAAAAAATGTCCCCTTGAAATTTAACACAAGATAGAAAACTAATTAATCTGGGAGCTGCACACACGTCTAGGTACAGATCGACAGTGTGTAGATCTATCAGAAGACTACCACAGGTAAAAAAAAAAAGAAAAAAAGAAAAGTCATTAAAACGTGTTTTGTGGTAATTGGTTGAGTGGGCCGGGAGCTAGAAATACTCGACACGTGAGGAATGGAGCATGCTGGTCATGTCCTATAGTGCGACATTGGTTAATAAAAAGACTCGTGTCACTGCAGGCTACCGGCGATGTGTGTTTCACCCTCCAAAGGTTTAGTGCACCAGCAATTTATCGGCCGTAAGGCAAAAGCCACTCAGTATTACCAGCCTCCCGCACCACCTCCCCAGCCTCCCTCTATCTAAATGAATGGCATGCAATCCATCGCCTCGGATCCATTCAATTTCAGAGGGTTTTCAAGTGCAAGTCATTTTCTGCACTTAATATCACGAATGAATGTTGCAGAGAGAGGAAGGAAGAGAGGGACGGGAGGGAAAAAAAGGAGAAAATTTGGAATGTTATGTGAAGATTGACATGACAGATTAATCTTTGATGGTGACAGAACGTATCAAATTACCTCCAGCACACCTGGACACAAAAAAAAAGAGGCAACGTTTATTGGTTTTGATCACGTCAGGGGTCCACCTCTAAAGACAATTTCACAGGGTTCATGCTAATCCTGTATGTTTGGACTGGTTGAGCCCATAATACGTACAAAGATACAATCTCCACACAAGCATAAGACTAAATTACTTTCAGCCAGATGATTATTAAAAACACACTGCCTCCCCTGGATCAGACTTTATCTTATCCGGCTAAAATAGACAGTTGTCATCTCGGGCAAATTATATGAAAATGAGGCGAGATAGCGACTGTTTGATCCGGCTTCCACAAGCTGTTAGAGCAGTAATTCCTGCCCCAAAAGAAGGCTTGTTTACCACACATTAAGGGAATGAGGAATGAATGGCAAATTAGCTGTGTGAAAAATGAAAATAAGACATTAACAGTGTGAGGATTAGGCCCGCCGTATACATATGTATGATTACAAATTAAAGGCTTTTCTGCTCTCCCAGAGTCCCTAATGTAGTTATTTCTTTTCAATGTAATGCATTATGAAATTGAATATTAGTCAGGCGCGCGCACACACACACACAAATGAACACACACTAAAGTATCACTCCACGACCTCTGCGCGATGTCCTCTCAGAGTCTTTGTGACGGTGTGAGGGGGACAGAGGGAGGTCTTAAAGGGCGACTTTAAACAGGGTCTTGTAGCTGCATTAGAATTCTAAGTATTTAAGTAGTGAGTATAAAGGAGGGTCCCGCGAGCCTGATCTCTCTAATCTACAAATGGCTCCTTGCTATTAAACTGCTAATTCTGGGGATTAAGGGATCCCTGAGAACACAATCCCCTTTCCCACTTTTTTTTGTGAGTTTACTGAAGGTGTGGGTTTAAATATTAATGAGCTGGGAAAGGAAAGGTGGGGGAGCAGAAATTAGAGGTGTGGAATTTAACTGGGAAAAAAACGCAAACGCTGTTTTTGTACCACTTGGACCTGTGTGGATGACGAGTCTTTTAATTCAAGTATCAAACAAAACCCGCACTCATATGTGTTTATGAGCGCAATTTATCTGTCCAAACACAGAAAACCAAGCGCATGCACGTGACGAGCAGAAACACGGCAACGAACGAACTGTGTCCACTGCACCGAGAACGGTCCTGCCTCGCTGGCAGCTCAGAGAAGCAACAGCATTAAAATTTAAATAGCTAGAATGATGATGGGCCGAATTCTAACAGTTGCAGAGCACAGCAAAATGATTGCTGCTTCTTTCTATTTGTTTCTGGTCAGCTGCTCTACCCTGGGTTGCTGCGGCGGGTCCCTGAGCGTACACTGAGGTATGTCTGCCTCTCCCACACACTCCGAAAAGGTCAGACGTGTTTCAGACGAGCGTCTTTAACTTGGGAACAAGCGCTCGCTGATTTGCTGTCCTCTCGCTGCCATTTCTAAACAATTGTATGATTTGAATTGGGAAAGAAAGAGAGAAAGAAAGAATGAAGGAAGGAAACGAAAATGAAAAATACACATTGTGTCATACTGTCAATGAACTATTGAATAGCAGCCCACAACACTGACAACAGCAAATGAAATAATACTGTTCTTGATACGGACAGCAATAAAAAAAAACTAGATTTGCATTTCCTGAAGGAAATACCAGTGCTTGCAAAGCAGGAAAAGAATTGCGTTAAAGTTTTAGTCTTTGCTTCTGCCTAAATGAAATGCTACTTCGCTGTTATAATGACAGTCAGCAAGTGTCTTGTTTTATGTCGGCTGTGTTTGAGCAACCAACCTGCAACACAACGGCCTAAAGGCAGAGAGAGATGGCTAAAAAGAAAAGCATTCACAATTCACTATGCAAATATACTTAAGACCAATCACAATTCAGCATGCAAATAATATTACGAAATTAGCGCTACTTGATTTTAACTAAATTTAAAGTTTGCCAAAAGAAACCTAAACAAAACACTTGGAATTATTTACAAAGCAAAGTTAAGCAGTTTGGGTTGAATCCACGGAAGAAAATTAATATGTACGGGTAGCTAAAATGTTTCAGGAATATTAATGCAGTTGTGCCCTGCAAGCACTGTTAACTGCATTCTCTATATATCTATTTGTTTAAAGCGTGTTGCGCAGGCAATAAATTGCAAGATAAATATTGAAAACTGCATTATATATCAGCTGCGTGCTTGCTTGTGTGCCTTATAACAGAACAGTGGTATAGTTTCGAATCACACACCTTTGCACGACTATAACTATTGTGGTGTTTGCAAAGCAATTTCTAATAAGGAAAAACCAGCCATTTCTCTGATTGTCTATCACACAATGTCACAAGCTGCGATTCATTTAGAGCGGGCGCTCTTTGAGGTCCCATGATCAAAGGATGACCCCATACAGAGCCTATTCATTAGGACGGCCTCTCCACCTTATCCGGTGTGCCAACACCGCTTCATGTTCTAATACTGAATTTCTATGCTGCTGGTTTTTCCTCATTACAAGTGCTATTATGAGGTATCTTTGCTTTGGAATCCAATTACTACACATGACATTAATTCCGACATAATTACCTGTGAGGTGCAAGCAGGGCACATTGAGGTGAAGTCGAACGAACGGGTGGCGAATGAGGGTTCGTGTCTAATAGGACAATCATTTGGACTAAATCTCATTATTGAATTAATGGAAGATGCTTGTTTTCAATCAGACAAGAACAACAGGGTACGTGCTTTAATTCAATTAGATGTGCTTATGGGTGAAAAGATCCTCCTCTACGGAGAGGCTGCGGCAATGTGGATTCGCTGAATCAAAGGACTTGTTTGAAGGAAGTTGCGCCGTTTTAAAGGCGCTTTGAGAATCCTTAAATCAAACAGTGAAAAAGTGTTTTTACATTCACTTTGCACAGAAGGGAAAGGTGATGCGCACATAGTCACATCATTCTGTCAGAGACAGAGAAAGTGGGGGGGACGGGAACACGGCAGACCGTTTCCATAAAATCAGCTGAGCAATCAATAGATCTCCAGCGGTAAAAGTACGTTCTGCTTGAAAGTTTTGGGCTTTTACCAAAGTTCAAATTGATATGATGATGATGAAGATGGATAGTGAAAGAGTAAGTTCTGGCTGATCAAAATGGAAATGTGTCTGTTTCATGCAATGGTTAAGAAGACAGATCTGACCTGCAATGTATCAGCGTTAGATCAGAAATGCTGCCAATCAGCATAGATGTACAATAAACGGTGACTACGGTGTGAGGAAAAACACCTGTCTGTCTATTTAGGCTGTGTTATGACAGGCTGACATTTTCCTCATTTCAGAGATATATTTTAAAGAATGTTTTTTTTTTTTTTTTACCTTTTAAAAATTGACTGCTCAATTTTCATTTCTTAAGGCCTGAGTGATGTTTAAAACAAGATGAAACAATGCTTTCCTGGATAATGATGTAAATTTCATATTTAGTCAGGTTGAAAATATTTTGCCAAACTGATAAAAGGATAACTCCCAGTGAACTCAAGATGCTAGTAAGCACAACTTACAAACCAAATAAATAAATAAAAGTAAACAGTGGCTCTGCTAGCTTGTCACTGACTAGTTGTGAATACTTAAAATTTTATTTAAAAAAGAAATGTAAGAGGAAGAATAGAAATGCATGCCTTTACATGCGTTTTCCATTACTTAAATCCTACATTTTTGGAATAAGGAGTACTCAAAAAGAACAGCTTCTGGCCTATAACATATTTTAGAGCTAGGCATTTCACGAAGATGACTTACAGCTCTCGTCTTGCTCTGTAAAATCCACAAAGTGCTCACAGGGCGGTGCGACAAGATGGTAAGAAAGTGATATCGCTGAATAATATTCTCTAATAACTTGTAACAGTTAGTCGAAGCTGAGAAAACTACCTGAAAAAACCTAGCATTGTGTATTCGCTTTGGCCAAGTTCCTCCAGCTTTCCTTAAAGCCCCTTGTATCTCTCCTACTCGCTTCCTACTCCCAAAACCAAACAGTAGGACATTAAAAAGGCTTTTAGACAAACATAACCAAACTGAAGGCCTGCAGATAGACCCCATTAGGCCAGTGGAGCAGCCAGCTGGAAAAAAAAGGAAACCTCAGTTGGCCTTGCGAGACCTTCTGAGTGTGGTGAACTAGTGAGCTCAGTGGCAAGCACTAAAAGTGACATATAGTGGCCTTTCTATTTGCACTTGGCTAAATGACAGCGGAGGGTATTTTACACTGCATCGCGGGTTTCTTCGAATGAATCCAGACATTTGTAACCATAATTTAGAGACTGACCATCTAAAAGGCATTTGAGATGGAGCAGTTTTCCAACAGCACATATATCTTACACTAAACAGACACCGTTATCAGTAAAAGTTCTATTTCCCTAGAATTTACAACCGCACTACCATTCAAAAGTTTGGAGACCGTAAGATTTTTAAGTTTCTTTTGCTCTCTTATGATGGCAGTTTCATGATCCTTCAAAAATCCTTCTAACAAGCTGATTTGGTAAACAGGAAACATTTACTATTATTACAGTATCTTTGACAAAAAGCACTTTGAAAAAATCTTCCAGTTTAATCACGAAACATTTAGATTACAAAAAATTGTTGTAATGTTGCATTTTCTTGCCAGACTGACATTGCATGGACAGACTTATATCACAGACCCACAGATTTCTATTGGGTTGAATTACATTGCACCGAAAGTGTTTACTTGATATCAACGATCATTAAAGAGTTAGTTCACCCAAAAATGAAAATTAGCCTTTGTTTTACTCACCCTCAAGCCATCCTAGGCGTATATGACTTTCTTCTTTCAGGCGAATCCAGTCAGTTAGATTAAAAAATGGCACTTCTAAACTCTATCACTGAAGTGGGCAGGTGTTTCCCTTTAACAATTAAACATGTTAAATAAAGTGCGCGCAAACATAATAAAATGTGGCCCACGTGGCTCCAGGGGGTAAATAAAGGCCTCCTTTAAAAAATCCGTATTTCAAATGTAATCAACACTTTTCTCTCACTTACTTTTTTTTATCGCTGAGCAATACATCTCGGATTGGATTAGTACAAAAAGGTATAAATACCTACGATGGCTTGAGGGTGAGTAAAACACATTTAGATTTTTTGGGTGAACTAACCCTTAAATGATGGTTTTATTGTTTTGTTGTTAATTTGACAGAGATGTGGCCATTTCACATTAAAAAAAATAATAATGTGAGCTTGCAATTAACTGTGCAGAGGTGGGTTTTTTAACTGGATAGTTTCACCCTTAATAAAATCTGTCATAATTTATTAACCCTCCATGCATTCTTTGTTTTGTTGAACGCCAAAGAACATATTTTGAACAATGTTGGTAACCAAACAGTTAATGGAAGCCATTCAAAGTATAATCAAGAAAGGTGCCATTCTCTTTAACAAAATGACTGGAAAATTGGCACCAGAGAGAAATCTGAGTATTTGATGCCAAACATAAATGAAACATACATGGATGAATTGTTCATGATAAGATAACATGCATTCAGAAAAGATATGGCGAACTTCATGCCATCACCTATAATTGACTATTAAAAAAAAGATAAGCAGCCAAGCTGTCACTTCAGTAGATTAGATAATTGTTAAATTCATAGCTCTTTTAATATACTATTGGTTTTCAGGTGAAGCGTGAACATAACACACAACGTAAGTTCAGGCACACTTGCACACAGGCTGTGAACTGAGACATGTCAAGCTGTGGGAGTCCAGGAAACAAAGGGGCAGGGAATAAAAGAGCCAACACACTTCAAACAGCACATCCCTTTCTGCATGACCTGTACACACCAGAGAGCAAAGACAGAGTGAGAATGTGAGTGAAAGATGGGAGGAAAGGACACAGAGAGAAAAGCCTGTAAGAACTGCCGGCGGGAGTTTGAAGTTTTCTCTTGAGTGTCATCTTGTAAAATTCACTGTGAATTGATTGTGAGTTTGGTGCTTGTGTTCTGAGTGGGTACAGGGTGTGAAAACACTCTTATTTCTCCCATTCCCTTTGACACTGTCGCTTGATTTGCACCATAAATCCCCTCAGATGGGTCAATAACCTATAACGTTAATGTCAGTGTCCTGCCATTAGTTTTACAGTCTGTGTGTCCCCTCTGTATCTTAATGACCCATGGCTGGCAGAGCAACAGCTGTACCTGGCTCTGTACTAAACTCAACACCCCCCATGAGCCCTTTCCTGATTCGTCCCTCATCCTGAGAAGTCCAGAAGTGTCATGCCACTCAAAACGAAGGTTAGCGTACCCCCCTAGATGCTTCAGTTCTCTGGAATTTCAATGCAAGGTAAAAAAAAAAACATTAAAAAAATCTATTAAATCTATTAAAGTTAAATGAAAAATGTCAAAATATTTTGACATTTTTGTAAATATTTTGACATATTTTGTACTCACACATACAGAAAAAAAGCAAAAAACAG
Organism: Enteromius treurensis; assembly: GCA_032275025.1. NCBI lineage: Eukaryota > Metazoa > Chordata > Actinopteri > Cypriniformes > Cyprinidae > Enteromius > Enteromius treurensis. The sequence continues at coordinate 11,195,013 of JAUCMU010000021.1, read as the reverse complement.
TAAGAACAGTAATATTTATATCAAACATTACATCTTATTTGTTAAGTAGAATTTTCAAAAGAACAGCATTTATTAGAAATATATATATATATATTAGGGTTGGGTCGATAGACGATGCCATTGTCCGTCGGCGATGGCCGATAGACATTACGATGCTGAGCCGGCATCCCGATCCTCCGCCCCGCGGCAGCAGCAGCCACCAGCTCGCGAAAAACACACTTAATCTATGGCGGCAATTATATGGCATTAGTAAGCGAGCGCTACACTGATGCTGGCGAGCGCGGTAAATCATTTCCGCGAGAGGAAAACAGATGCACATGCGAAGAAACGGCAGATGCAAATATATACATTTGTTTTGATGGCCCATTTTATGGTCCTTGCTGAATAGAAGGACTTTTTTTTCATTTCTTCTGCTTTACTTAATCTCATTTACCTCAAATATTTAAATGCTCGTGAATCATGGTTTCCACAAAAATATCAAGCATCAAAAACTGTTTTCAGCATTTCTTAGAAGAAATCATATCACAGTGATTTCATAAGAATCATGCGACACTGAAGACTGGCATAAAGGTGCTGAAAATTACGTTTTTTAAAATAGTAACTTTTTCCCAATAATTAAAGAAATTTTAACTATTACAAACATTTGATCGGTACTGCACTTTCATCTTTTGAACACAAAATAATATATTATGCAGAATGTTTCACAATGTGGTTTTTTAGCCATACAATAAAAGTCGATGGGGGCGGAAAACAACAATGGATGCCACTGACTTTCATTCAAAATATCTTCTTTTGTGTTGGACAGAAGAAGGAATGCCATATACTGAAGGTTTGGAGATGACATAGTGTGAGTAAATAATGACAGAATTCATTCATTTCTAGCTGCACCATTCCTTTTAATTTCACAATTTTTGTTGGTAAAAAGATATCAGGTTATCTTATTAAACAAACTACACGCTCGTTAAACTTCTTCTGCTCACATTTACTAGAGGATGTGCCCTCGGAAGACGCGACGGCCAACATCCCCCTAATAAGTCAGCTGTCGGCGCGTGCTGATTCGGGAACTCTTTGAGTAATTACGCTCATTGTTTTATGTTCATTTCACGGTCAGCCTCTCTCTCTCTCTCTCTCTCAGTGGCCGGAGGATGCAGAAGCCCTCCGCATGACCCGGGCCCTCCGTTCCTGGCCTGACCACAGTGCTATCGATCCTTAGATCCGAAGCTCAGCACACTGCATCTGAAGCCGGCGGGATCTGCAGGGGGCCACTGATCTCCCGCACTTCACCTCTCATTCCCACAGACCATTAGAAAGGTGCCAGGCATTAAACTGTGAAGGGGATAATGCCCTAAAATCACACCTTCAGAAGAAAAATAACGGAAGAAGTCGAAAGAGAGGGGAAGAAAACCCTGTAATTACCTTTTTCTTGGGAAACCCTGTGTAAACACAGCTAATGTAATAGCAAAGGGTGATAAGCTTGAGCCACCATGTCCTCTTTCTGTTTCTGCTTCTCTTTCTCTCTGCTATCTGCTGAACAGCATGATTCTCTCTGGCGCGTGAATCCCTTTTGTAGTCAGGGGAGAAATCCCTCTCCTGCTCTGCTGTTTAATGGTCTTATCTGCAGCGAGGAGAAGATTAGGCCATGACGGGCGTGTAAGAGCCAGCGTGAGGCGATGGGATTACACATGACGGAGGGAGGAGCTGGGAGGAGCCGCAGGGACCCCTGAACCGGTAGTGAGGCCCCCAGAGGCTCGTTGATGTGGATAGGAAGTTGTAGCTGATCTCGATCACCTGACCATTGCAATGCGCATTTTACCATGATGCTACTGCTTTACATAGTCAATGACAGATAAAAGAGAAGCTAGAGAGAACTGAGGCAAGGCCAGAAAGCACTATGTACATATATTCTGTGTGTTTTCTCATTGGGAATGAAGAAATGTAACACCTTTTTAGACTATATGAGACAAAGGGACATTTGATGAAAAATTATAAAAATATACTGCTTTTTAATTTTTTTGCATCATTTATATACTATTACAGTATTTATTATTATTTAGATTTACTGTTATTTTTCAGCAACTTTAATCACTTGCTTCATCATGCTTTTTGCGGTTTTTAATGTTTTATTTCAGTTTTATTACCAATTTCAGTTCTTCAACTTTAACTTATTTTAGGTTTTTCCTTCTAATTTTTTTGCTTTAATTTAGATAAGGCTGAAATAAATATAATTTTATTATCTTTAGTTTTAGTTAACAATAACAATACGGATACATAAAATTAAATGGGTTTAAATAAATAACAATTACATTACAAAATAATAATAAAAAAATAATTTTAAATATACTTTGTAGATACATTCAAATGCAGGGTTAATTCTTAAAAAAATGAAATAAAAATCAGGACTAATGTTAACACGACAAATAAGCAAAAAAAAAAGAAAAAGTGAATTGCAGACTGATAAACATTTATCCCACTGTGATTCACGTTTATTGTATAGTTACCGTGATGGAAACTTGTGCAAAAATGTTTTAACTGACCATCATTTTGTAAAAGTTTTTTTTTATTTGACATTATATACAAAGTAAATGTGATGAATATTTGCTTTTAAATTTTGTTTATTTTTAAACTCTGTAATTTGGAAGGGCCAGTGTCACCCTGGCCCATATATGGTCTTGCCCCTGGGTGAAAGAAAGATAGAAAGAAAGAACAGCCGGAAGTGAGATGAAGAAAGTGATGGAGTGAGGGAAGGATGAGGCGAGAGCGGATTACATTGGATGCTGAGTTGCTGGCAACCGAGGTGACAATATTGCACTCGACTTAAAAACACAAACAGCCAAGGGGTCAACAATAATGACTTTACAGAAACCAAGACTTGCTCGGCATGCATTTGTAAATGTCACGGCTGAAAATAGCTGCTCTATGGAAAAAAGAAAAGAAAAGAACAAAGAGTTTAACAAAAAAAAAAAAAAAAAAAGTGCTACTGTAGGTCACTCCATTACAGCTACTGTCCTGGACCCTACACTACAGACTGAACAAGACTTTTCTGGCTGTCAGACAGCAGCTGGATGAAATGAACACACGGTAAATGTTACAGGACCCACAATATGCAACTAGAGAACACAGATCAATTAAAGTGGTGACAAATTAGCGCAAGCATTTCATTTAGCAACATGACACTGTCGGCAGCCGCTCTCCACTCCGAATAACATGGCTGATTGACGCTGCTTCCGAAAGCCACCGCTGGAATACGCTCTGAAGGCAAGCATGGTTTTTACACAGTTAAAACCTTTTATATATAAAAAAAACATTTACAAACTGGCTTTTTTTGTTTAGCTTAAGCACATTTTTTGGTATGCTTATACTAGGTTTAGCATTTAAAAACATGGAGTCAGAGGAGAACCGTGACCATGCGAAAACTCACAACCGATTACTTTCGCCAGGAAAATGCTGGTGGTTTACTTGATGGGCTAAAATCACAGCATGTTTGCCCACGCTACAGATGTAAAAATATCAGTATTTTGGAACCAAGTTACTGTTAAAAGAAAATAAATTGTTTACAAACAGTAAACAGAATACATTATATGTGATTAATGTTTAGGTACAGTTTTTTGAACAATAACATAAGCTAAACAGAATATACTGTAGTAGTATCATGACCACCCATACAGAAAACAATCAAGTTGCTGATGTGAAACACACAATCCTGTAGCAACAGCACAGATCATTAAAAGTAAATGGCAAAGGTTGTTTTAGGCTAGGCTTGGCTTGGGGGGCATAAAAACAGGCCAATGTGCAAAAGCTCTATGCTCTTCCATCTCTACACATGCTCCTTGAAAAACAAGTCCCTCGCTCTGAGCTCTCAATTATTGATTATTGAACAGACAGAACAGCACTTCTCCCCCATCTTCCTCTGCTTTTTTCATATCCATGCCACTGTAATATCATCATTAAATCCGTAATTGTTCAGCAACTTCACAGTCATGCTCTTACTGCAAGTGTGAGACAAACTTATCCACACACATTCACACCTTCTCATCGAGTCTGGAATTATACTTCAGAAACACACACACAAAGCAGCAAACACATACGGAGAGCTATCTGTCATCAGAAATAAGCGTCAGTCTGCCTGTGTGAGCTAATCAGTTACAGGATGTCTGACAGGGGTAAATTTTATCTCTCTTCTCACCCGGACCATCAGAAAGTGAGCTCAGATTAGATTAAGCACATCTGCGAGAGAGAACGGGCCCCTGTGACACAGCCTGTACCGTCTGCGTGAGGGCGCGTGGCAGCCGAGGAGGCCCTCTGCCCCGCGCTGGGCCGGATGAGACTGGAGTGATGAAGGGGAATGATTAATGGGCAGTCGGCGCTATCAAAGAGCACAGCCAGCTCAAAAGATGAGAGATTGCTTTCTGACGATCATTAAATCCTGGTTGCCACATCTACGAGCGCGCACTTTTCATCTGGCCCCTGTCGGGGAGTGAGGCAGAGAGAACGGGACGCTGAACGGGAAGCAGGTTTATGGCGGAGTAAGGTTTCTATAAGCTAAAAGCCCATTTTCAGCACAGTTTGACACTGCCACTCTCTTCGTATTGTTCTTTGATCCTCTCACCTCCTCATTATTTTTTTGAGGTGCAAGTGAGAGGCTGTACAGAATGAGGGTGTTGTGTTTGGAAGATTGGAAGATTTAACTGGACACAAGATGCTAAGAAAATAATAAGACGCTTAAATTATCAATGACATCATTCTAGCATGAAAAAGATTACATTAAAAACAACTGTAATGGACTCAAAAACTCAAAATGAGCCCCAATCAGGGTGTTGGGTTTTTAAAAAGTTTAAGCAATGGACAAAGCTTTGGTACAAGTTGATGAAAAACAACGTCAAAATGAGCAATGATGTCAGTCTAACAAAAAAAAAAAAAAAAAAAAAAAAAAAAAAAAAAAAAAATATATATATATATATATACTGTATATATAAACTTTGATGAAGACTCAAAATAAAATAAAAAACAACTCAAAATGGGCCATTCATTAAAAAAAAGATAAAATATAATTTCAAAAATCAATATTTAAGTAAACAAAAAAAAAAACACCTTGAAATGATCAAAATTATGATTTTGAACTAGCACATTTACAAAGAAAAGCTGTTTAAAAAAAGAGATGAACACAAAAACGGGCCCCAAAGTGGCCTCACAAAATTATGAAAAAAAAAAAAACACTCAATAAGGGTAAAATTAAAATGATGTCATTTTAAGGTTATTCTAAACCTTAATGACTTTCTTTTTCTGTCTAACATAAAAGAATACATTCTGAAAAATGTCTTTGTTTGTCCCTACAATTAAACTCAGTGTGTTTATTGTTGTTTTGGACCCCTTTGGCTTTCATTATCTGAACAAATGTCTTCTTCCTAACAATGAAGGTCATAGCAAACTGCTTCAAAACACATAAAAGAGGAAAGCATCTAGATACCAAAGAGTTTAAACTCCTCTATAGGGACTTAATAACACAGCGGTGAACGTACATCCACGCTGTGTGAGTTTGAACACTCCCCATCAGTGAGCTGAGAAATTGCCAGAGCTATGCAGAATCAGGTCATATGATCCTCTGTCCTCAAAAAGAGCATCAATACTATCCATTCTGAACAGCCATGGCTGAATACTCATCTCCTCCAGGACCAGCCCTGCGGAACAAGGCCCTTCGGAGTGGAGGAAAATTAAACACTGCTCCGACTGAAAGCAAATAATGCAAAGCAGTAACTGAGCGAGAGAGAAAATCTGTGTATGTATTTAGGTGGAACTGTAGAAAAAAGAAAGAACGAGATAAAGGAGGAAAGGAAAGCTTATCGCATGCTACAAGCACACTGTCTTATCCCAGCAGGTCCAGGGTTGAGAAACATTGGCATAAAGGCCAACCCAAGAGACGGCAGAGGCGTTACTTACCCAAAAGTACATCATCATTTCGGCCAAGGACTGGTGGGCACTCACAGATGGAAAACGGGCGAGGGGTGGGCGCCGAGCTGGCCGTGTGGGTTGGATTCGTGGTGCTTGAAAGTCCTTTGCTCTTCCCAGATCAGTCCAGAAAGAAAATGAAACAAGTTGAAGTAACAACTGTTGACACTCTATCCGCTTAAAAAAATAAAAAGAAGAAAAATTCGAAAGAGAAAAAAAACGATCTAGCTGACGAGAAAACCAGGAAAAGGCGCTCCACTCTTCAGTTTTCTTTCACTTTCCTCCTTCTTCCTATAACCACATAAGTGGCTTTCTTCACGTCACTCACTCTGCACGTCTTCTGCCCCGTGTCGTTCTGTTCAGGGTCTTATTGGCGAGTGGGAGAGTTCTAGAGCGGGCACTCCAGGAGGTGTTTGGCAGCTGTTCCCAGCATTCCTTCAGTGAGGCTGTGTTCCTCCGCAGGGAGAGGAGTCCATTGACACTTCAGGCACTGATACAGCCACGGAGCATCTCAGCATCCGAGTGCAGAGGGGAGGGGAGGGGAAGAGAGGAGCGTCTGCTCTTCTGGCTGCTGCTGCGGTGGCTGCCGAGGGAAGCCAGCTAGTGCTGGGGATTGAACGGTTCTTTCCCCTCACTCGGTCTCGACGCTCAGCTGATGTCCATAAAAAGTCGTGCAACGCGGCGCAGAGGCAACAAAGACCCACCGGAGGGGGGCAAACGTGGGTAAAGGCGTAAGTAAACTAGGTAGGGCGAGTCGGCGTGCAACGCAATGCCTTTACTTGTGTCCGTCTTTCTTTTCTTTCTTTTTTTCTCACCAATCTTTTTCTCAGTGATAGTGAGGGAGTGGAGGCTGGGGTTTCGGTGGGAGAGGGGCTTGCAGGATTCCGGCTGTGTTTTCAGCCAATAAGGAGTCGGAGTGCGCCGGTGGAGAGCAGGGGGAATCACTTGACAGGTTGCATGCTTTTTTTGGTGCGTGCGAGAGTGTGAGACTTGTTTGTGTGTGTGAGCCGTTTGAGCGTCTAAGTGCATGCGTACACAGCCATGCGCCTTTCAGGAGGGTTGATGGGGGGGGGGGGGGGGGGGGGGGGGGGGGGTACACTGCCGGTTAACATCTCAGCTGTCTCAGCATTTTCAAACCCATACTGCCAACAGGCACCTACAGCGTTCTTAAATATTAACCTCTGTGCTGATGAAAACTAATTCGACTTTGTTTTGATTAGAACAAAGCATTTCAGGAGTGATGCTGCCTGAGACATCATTGCGCTTTGGAGCATTGTATCTGTGCAGTGAATCAGTGCTACAGTTCTGACAAGATCAGGGGTATTAGATCATTATGAATAAGTTTTCTATTTTATTATATACAGTTGTGCTTATAAAATGTACATACAGTACCTCCTTCTGTAAACTGTACTGTATATAACCCTTGCAGAATCTGTAGCATTTTAAAAATACTACATATGAGATCATTATTTCATTTGGATTTGCCCTTAAGAAGCTGCATTAATTATAAAGAAGCATATTCCACAAGAAAAAAAAAATATGAATGGAATTTACACACCTAAATAATGTCAAAAAGATACCCTTGGCAATCTACAATATTAAGAACAAAGTGTGGAAACTTTTAAACAGGATAATTCATGTATCTTTGTATATTTTTATGATCCCTTATATTTTTTTTTTTGCAAGGACAATGTCAACTTCTGAGCAGGACTGTAATCTAAAAACATGCAAACCTCAATCAGTTTCTCTTTCATACTGACTTTCACAGTGAAGCAATAGAAGAATCTCAAGTTGCATTAAAGAAACTGTCTTATCAAATCATGAAGTCTATTTCAAGTCAGTATCATAAATAAGTCAAAAAAGAGGGGCCTCTGAGATGAATCTTTACTGTTCACTGTTTTTATCAATATGAAGAAATTGGAAGATAAATGTCTTAAAGAGAACAATTATTTAGGAGCCCGAGCAGATTTGCGTATCACACAATCCTTCAGTAATGTCAATAGCAAATGAAAACTAAACAATAAATATTCTTCACTTCGATTTGCAGTGCGTTGCACAATATAGGGAGTCTAGGGCCAGTTGCACTTTTTACATATATTTTCTATATATACACATACAGTGAAGTATTGACTACGCTATTGAATATTTTATGGTCGAAAAAAAAAATAGAGTTCACTGCTTTTACCATCTTTAAACAGCCTGTTATTAAATGAACAAATGAAATTAAATACATCTTTACAGATCTGAAAAATGTGCCGACCTTCCTTAAAAAAATAAATAAATAAAATGAAGCACTCGGAGGACGACTGGCCCTGGGGACGTCATTTTCCATTACAGAGGCAAGAAACCTTTTCTCTCAGATGAAGAAGGAGGGAAAAAGTCAGAGCCCTGAATTGGTTATGCTCCTTGTCGTGTTCTCTTACTCCCCCGACTCGCGATTCGTTTAGTCAATATTTAATGCCGGTGTTGTGCAGTACAGTTGTCTGTTGGCCCGATCCATGGGTTTGATCTTCATGTCTCGCCTGATCTTTCTCCAGGCTTATAGGCTTGTGCTGAGATGTGACGCAGAGTCTAAAAATGTGGCACAAGCTTGTTAATGCTTACACACTTCGCTCAGATGCAGTACAAAGAAAGAAAAGGACATACAGATGGAAGAATAAAGAAAAAAGCCAGATGCATTACACGCATTTAGCACAACCGCTCACTTTATCCACAAACAGTCACGTACGCCTCACCCTGCCTGCAGCAACTAACGCCCTCTACGCCCCACCTCAGTATAGATGTCAAGCGGCGTGAAGTGTAAAGATGGTATTTTTCTTCTTTAAGCAGGGCAGATGGGCAAGGTTTGGTCTGAGCAAGGCCCAGGCTGAGCCGGTGGCCAAGCCAGACTGTCTTAATTAGGAGCTGGCCGCTGCCAACGGCAGGTGAACACATCTGGGACGCCATATTGGCCGCAAGCGCAGCAGGTCTTGGAAATAGTGCAAGCCTTGGACTATTCGACAGGAGCAGAAACGAGCGATTCTCTCTTTTTTAACCCCCATAGTACAACCCAAAAGTGAGCAGCAATACATCTACATGCCACACGGAGTCAAGCTTCCACGCTGCGTGAGTCTGCCAGATATTAAAAGTCTCTGTCTTTGGAGGTTTGCGTTCGTTTTGCGTGCTGCCAAGGCCCGAGCAGCCCCAGAGTGCTATCAATTACACACATTCTGCTGAAAAGCTGAAATTCGGCTCTGAGCGCAGTCTGACAGGATTCAGCAGTATGTGCACGTCCGTGCGACGGCTATTGGACGTTTGCGTTTCCTTTGTCCCCTGTACCTGCCCTCCACTGCCTTTGTTTGAAAAGAAAACGACACAATCACAGCGTGTCGCACTTAAAGCACCTTATAATGAAGTGGAGTCCTCCATTCTGTGCAGACACACACACACACACTATCAGGCATGTTCGCCCCACTGAGCTATACCTTCCTCATCAGTGCTTTACCCAATGTCATCATTTCTGCCTCCATAAACTCAATGGAGCTGCATGCTCCTCTCCTTCTCTCTCAACGCACTCCCTTCCAATTACCGCGGCAGTTCATTTATTCATTAACCCAGCAAGGAAAATCGAGGGAGACCTAATTCAAAAACAACCGCCCTCCATTTCTCTCCATCTGGTGGGGAGGCTCGATTCTCCAAACACGTTCAAGCAACTTAATCTGGTTAAGGTGCAGTTTAGCGTCTGCAGCGGAGTTTGGTGGGGGGATTGAGGAACGGATCGCTGTGCCAGTCCATTTTCATTAAAAGCACATTCCAGTGACCAAACCGGTACAGGAAGTGACATGCATGGAAGTATGGACTAATCAAAAAACAAGCGGATAAAAGGCAAGGCGCAGTTGCGCTTGATTACAGAGGCACTGACTAATTTACTTAATTTGTCAAAAAGGAAAGCGGTTTGGAACTGAGGTAGAACTCATTTATAGTAGCATGCTAGTGCACTTAAACGTGCTTTGGCTATTTAAAGCATTGTATTTCCAAATGCCATTAGTAGAACATCCTATCTCCAAAAGTGGAGAGTAAAATTAAAGTCTGAGAAAAGTAAAAGTTTGGAAATGTAATTGCTTTCAGCCTTCCGGCTACAGCAACCGACATTCAATCTAAATTAAGTAAACATTGTAAAGCCAAATTAGGCATTGGACTATAAATGATTTACTACTTACATACATTCAACAAAAAAGAAATCTTTTCTACTCGTGCTGCAAAAAGACAGTGGAATTTTTTTTTTGTCAGGAATGTCACTCATGGTGTTTTAACATAGCACCAGCAGTAAAGACAAATGGGACTTTATTGTAATAAGCAGTCCATTTCCAGCTTAAAACATCTTAAACCAGACTAAGCTTATTTGCTGGTCTTGCTGGATTTACTTTGCTTTTTTATTAGCTGGTCAGGCTGGGAGATCAAAAGACTGTTCTGCTAAACACCAACTTGGCCAGACTAGAAGGTTAACTAGACCAGCAAACCGTCTGGTTCCAAGCCATTTACTAACAACTATCTTGAGCTGTGACATGAAGGGAAGGTGAAAAAAATAAAAAATAAATATATATATATATATATAATTCAAATGCTCAGGATTTATATGTAGCTGGCAAAATAGTACATTTAGTAAAAAGGTTTTTAACTAGCAAACCCCTGACACCTTAGTGAAGACAAACTGTTTTCAGCTGCATGAAGAACAAAGTCAAGAAGTATTGCTTTTCATGTGTTGGACAAAACTTTGAAATGTGTTTGTTTTGCAATAGATTTAAGACCAGAAAAAATAATGATCATGTTGATATTTGGACAAATCTCAACATTCCAAACAGAATCAAATGATGCCACATTCTCCCAGTAGACAGCAGTTGAACTACATCCCAATTCTGTGACTAAAGCTTCCGTCTGAAACACGTCTGGACGCTCAATTGGGAAAGCAGCGAAAAACAAGTTACCCTCAGAGATTTATACTTCTGATCCTCCAAATCCTTTTTTATCTTAATCGAGTATAAAGCAGTAAATTGCTCCAGCTCTGCCTCCTCCCTGTCCTTGCCTGCCTGTATGCTAATACTGTTTGACATATTTCGGAGGAAGACGGAGCATCAATATTTATCAATTCATAATAAGACAGAGGCACTGACATGCGCTAAGATTACAGTTTAATTAAAACTTGAGTAGCCAACTAATATTCAGTTCTTAAACAGACACATCATATACCCATGCAGTATCTAGTCGTTTAGATCTTGCATCATTGAGAAAGAAGGCAGACAGGGAAATCAGGAAGGAGAACATGACATGCGGTGGCAAGATCATCCCTATTCCCTTTCTACCCATGTTCTCTGCGTTTGGGCGTAGCTGTCAGAGCTCAAGCTAAAAAAAACCTCACCACGCTGGTTCGTATAAAAAAATGGATACCCGTGGTTCAAGTCCTGCCCAGCCAAAACACAACTGATGTCAAATTCCACCTGCCAGCAAGAGATCCTGAGGTGGCAAAGGGAGCACAAAGGCTGTGCCAACCATGCCACCAATCTGAAAAAACACAAAGAAGGCATCCACTTACCAGTCTTGTGACAAGGGGCACCCCGAAATGCCAGAAGTGATCGTTCAGCAGCCCACTGTACACTACGTTTCCAAAGAGAGCAATGCTTCCTGTTTTACACAGCCCGTTTCCTGGTTTGGTTTCTGCAGAAGGAGAAAAAATATTTAAATAATCGGAACATGGACATTGTACATGAAGGACAGCAATGGAATGAAGGAAAGAAGGAAGGAAAGAGAAAAGAAAGGGAATAAAAAAAGTAAGAAATGATGTGAAGGATAAAGAAAGATAGCATGAAGCATGGAATAAAACAATCAAGAGATGTGAAAGAGTGTATAAGACAAATGCAGATATTTCTCTCACAATCTGAATACATCACATCAATAAACACGGATTTTCTCTGCTGTGTCGTGCACATCAGTCTGTGTGTGAGGAGAAGAGCTTGGCATGGGATCAACAGTGGGGTCAGCCCTGCTTACACAGCAAAGCAAACTAACAGCTGCATTCAACCTCCTTTGGGTAAAACACACACACACACACACACACACACACACACACACAATGATCGGTACTCACAATGATGAAAAGAAAACATGACTCTGACATCACACCACCACACACAAACACACGAACCATATCTCACAGCAGTTCAGCTTAAAAAAAAAAAAAAAACCCATTCCCCCAGTCTGAGAGCGGACACACAGAAACGCGTGTGAAGATTGCGATGTGTATTAAATTATTCCCTATAAATGCCAAGTACAGCAAAAATCTGCATTTTGCCTCAAAACAATAGTGAAGCGCATATTGTGGAGCGCACCACAGCAAGCCATGCATTCATTATTGAAAAACAAAAAGTAAAAAGGCCCATTAAAATGTCACTTGTGCTCTTTGTGGCTGCGGCGACACATGAGTTTTAGTGTTATAAATGGGCCTTGCGTTATTGTTTATGGTGGCTGCTAGCCGCAGGCTACCCGTTGGTGACTGTAAAGTCCACGGATCACACACCACGAGCCTCGGATGCCGCTCCCTCCCTCTCTATACATCACCCCATGAATATTCATGCAACAGGGCCGTGCTACAGCCAATCGATCACAACTATAATGCATTTATATCCATGATACATGTGGCTGATTTTTTTTTTGGGTGTCTAGGAATAAAAAGATATGGCCTAATTAGCAGTAAAACCATAGATTTGGAGGCCGAACGGCACTCATGCTCTTTTTGGAGGTGATGTAATTCAGACTGTGGCGCGTTGCATCACAGGAACGTGTCGTAAGGTGAGACTCGAGGCAGGGAGGGATTGCTGTCATCGTGTTTGAGGCTTCCCTGCTGTCTGTTGGCACCGGTTGAAGCTCCTTTGGCATCCGTGGGCATGTTTCTCACCACGCCTCACCTGTGATTAATTATTGACGGCGAGATGAGGATGCGGTAAAGTAAAGCTGCACTGACATGCTACACTGCAGATACATTACAACAACCCCCCAGGCTGCTTCACTATCTCCCTGTCTCTTTTACTTCCTTTCCCCTGGTTTTGCCTCTTGCGCTTTGTCTTTAAAGCCCCCTTCTCTCACTCTCTCTCTCTCTGACAACCTCTACTTACTCTCTCTATCTCACTCTGCCCTGCAGTTTGGCAAATTTGACAAGAGCTTTAAAAACTGAGGCAAATGTCAAAGTTGTCATAAACAGTGTGTGAGAGGGAGTATTTTTGGTTTGATAAGGAGGCAATAACATTTTGATTTAAGGCAGAAAAGAGTGTCATCACATCTAAATCTGCCATCAGAATATCTCAGTCCAGGGTTTGGCGGCGCGACGCTGCGTACTCATGCAGATGAATGGAGGAGTTTAGGTTGAAACTGAGACTGCATTATCTCGCATTTCTCTGCAAGGATGACAATAAGTGCCTTAAACGATGCTTGCCTGATCTGTGGGGAAGCACCCGGCTTTGATTCTCAAGTTTGATACAATAGTGCAAGATTCTAGGACCACGATAACCTGATAATCAGAGAAGAAACAAATAAAAATCTACACCATTAAACAGCTCTATAAATGTGGAAATAAAACTCTTGGCAAAAGCTTTAACTGAAATAACAAATGCTCATTATGAATTGCACACACACACACACACACCCACACACACAAACAAAACAAAACAAATGATACACTTATTTTTCTTAGAACTGACTTCAAGTTTACACAGGTGTCACTGCAGGTACATTATTATGGAACAAAATTAATGACAAAAGTATTTTGAAATAAAAAGCTTGTTGAATTTCACAAATCGAAAAAAAAATACATTGCAATTAACAGTGCTTGCATTTTAATG
>JAUCMU010000021.1:11115970-11176456 GCA_032275025.1 Enteromius treurensis | reverse complement strand
CAAAAACAGACTGTTTCATTCTAGGGTCAAATTCTAGGGTTGTAAATGGACCTGTAAAACTGTTTCTGGGCATTTTTACCCCTTACCTAAGATACATACCTTCTATGTACATATCAGAGAACAATTTAAAGTACTCTCACAAAGCATTCTATGGCACCTTTAAGTAAATGTAAGTGACATCAGTTCTGTAGCATAAAAGGGATTTCATAGAGAGGCAGAGTTTCTCAGAAGTAAAGATAGGCAGAGGCTCTCCGATCTATGAAAGAGTGTGTAAAAAGATGTGGAATACTGCTTCACTCATCAGCATGTCATTGACATTACCAAATGGGTCCAGGAATACCTCCAGAAACCTCTGCCGTGCCATCTACACATGCCAACTATAGCTCTATTGTGCAAAAAGGATGCCATATGTGAACATGGTCCAGAAATGCCATTGTGTCCTGTGGGCCAAGGCTCATTTACAGTTGACTGTTTCAAAGTGGAAAAGTGTTCTGTGGTCAGACGAGTCCAAATGTGACATTCTTGTTGGAAATCACAGACACCGTGTCCTCCGGTCTAAAGAGGAGGGAGACCTTCCAGTGTGTTATTAGCATTCAGTTAAAAAACCAGCATCTCTGATGGTATATGGGTGCAGACAGTAAGTCTATATGCTATGGGCAGCTTGCATGTTTTGAAAGGCACTAAGAATGCTGAAAGGTATATAAAGGTTTTAGAGCAACATATGCTCCCCTCCAGTCTATTTTTAGCAGGACAATGCAACACCTTATACTTCAGGTATTACAACAGCATGGCTAAATAGTAGGAGAGTTCGGGTGCATATCTTTCACCTAGAGAGAACATTTGGTGCATCATGAAGCGAAAATTCATCAGAGATGATCACGAATGCTTCAGCAGCAGGAAGCACATATTAGGCAAGAATGGGACCAAATTCCAACACCAAAACTCCAGAAACACATAACCTCAATGCCCAGACTTCAAAACTTTTTAAAAAAAGAAAAAGCTTCACCATGGTAAACATGCATCCCAGAATGCTGTTAAATGCAATACATCATTTGACATGGAAATGCCATTTGTTGCTTCAGAAACACAACTATAAGAATTCTAAATATATTAGCTGTCAGACACTGTAAACTTATTTACACCTTATTTACCTCCAAGTTTACTTTTAAAGTCCACAGGGAAGAACTGAACTTTCTAGTTGAAGAAACAGACTTAATGAATGCAGCCATACTTCTGATAGCTTGCAAACAGTTTTGGCAAACTTGAGTGAAAGTTTAGAGAAGTGTAGAGTTAGGGGCCTGGGTGTCAAAGATAACCCCAACCCCAAACGACACTGATGCATGATTTGCATATATTTCAACATGCTACCTTTCTGCCTATGTCTCGGGATCATGATCGCTGAGCGTGCTTATAGCTCGACAGGAAAATGAAGAAAGAAAGGATTAGTGCAGCTATTGCCATCGCAAGCGATCTCCGCAGGACGCCAGATGATTTAGAGTGCTGTATAGAAGTGCATCAGGAATTTATAGCTAACGCAATTAGCCGGTATAAAAGTGAATTATGAAAATGACCAGACACAGGAACAATAACACTTGCTTGCTCATTTCCATAATTCCATAACATACTCATTCTGACTCATTCTCCTTCTACTCTGTAGGGCAGGTCAACACTTCATTGGAGAAGCCGGAATTCTCTGACAGTATTTAGGAGGAGTTTATATGCACTTGTCTCATCATTTTTATTTTAATTAAAAGGTTGTCTGAGCCTCTAGAGTACAGAAGAATGCATGTGAGGTGTTAGCCATCTGTCATTGGCTGTATTTTTATATGAATTTAGTAGAAAATGATTAAATTAGATTAATTAGCAGAGAAAAATAACATTTATGTATACATTAAAAATGCATTAATATTGGATTACAAATGTATAAAAAGCAAAAGTAACATTTACAATTTCATATGGTAAAGTTTTTTTGCAAATAGTGTAATGATTCAACATTATATAAACATAAAAAAATTATCTTTTTTATCCTGTATTTGCTCTCCCAAATAAATGACTGTTCATAAAAAGTCTCTAAATTACCTGCATCTTTGTTTTAAACCCAGCTAGTTATTGTTTTTAGATTTAGGCAAACTGAGTCCCTTGAAAATCACACATGAGCAAGCTAAATGTGTCCTCCTGCTACTAATTTCAGTCATAAATTGGGCTAATCTTGCCATCTGCCTTGCTAGCATAAACATTTTGTGCTTGACAGATCATTTAAACACTGTAGAGATCTCTAAGATTTTGTACGCCTAGCTTCTAGAGACCAAGCTGTTAGTGTTGAAATTTGTTGAACTGTCCTGGCATTTTGACATTTATTTAATTTTAACGTGTTAATATTCATTAACACATTTATTTAACCAGCCGTACATTTTTCTGATACCACTAATTTAATTCATTTATTAATTACTTTACTTGGCTGTTAATGCACAGAAAATGAATAACTCATAAGGTACTGCCACCTAGAGGTATTACATTTTTGTTAAACTTTTCTCGTGATTTTGTATTATTTGCAAATAATAAATGTTAGATGGAATCTAGTTGAAAAAGTCATACTATTACTAATGTTCTTATCTAGCATATGGTGTAAAACACACCACACATATTTCTATTATAGTACTTCCTCCAAAACAAAAATACCTGACAATATATATATATATATATATATATATATATACACACACTGCTCAAAAACATATAGGGAACACTACAATAACACATCCTAGATCTGAATGAATGAAATATTCTTATTAAATACTTTGTTCTGTACATAGTTGAATGTGCTGACAGCAAAATCACACACAATTTATCAGTGGAAATCAAATGTATTAACCCATGGAGGTCTGGATTTGGAGTCACACTCAAAATTGAAGTGGAAAACACACTACAGGCTGATCCAACTTTGATGTAATATCCCTTAAAACAAGTCAAAATGAGGCTCAGTAGTGTGTCTGGCCTCCACGTGCCTGTATGACCTCCCTACAACACCAGCATGCTCCTGATGAGGTGGCGGATGGTCTCCTGAGGGATCTCCTCCTAGACCTGGACTAAAGCATCCGCCAACTCCTGGACAGACTGTGGTGCAATGTGGCATTGGTGGATGGAGCAAGACATGATGTGCTCAATTGGATTCAGGTCTGGTGAACAGGCGGGCCAGTCCATAGCATCAATGGCTTCGTCTTGCAGAAGGAGATCATTTCACAGGGCTCTGGCAGTGCTCCTCCTGTTCCTCCTTGCACAAAGGCAGAGGTAGCGGTTCTGCTGCTGGGTTGTTGCCCTCCTGCGGCCTCCTCCAAGTCTCCTGATGTACTGGCCTGTCTCCTGGTAGTGCCTCCATGTAAACCAAATTTTGGTGCGTTAAAGGTACATATTAGTACCTAATAAAGTCTAAATATTTGAAGTGTACCTTTTGAAAAGGTATTGCCCCAGTGACAGCTTTTGTACCTTTACTTCTGAGAGTGTCTGAACAAATGAAACAGTGCTATGTTCTGATTAGTTGCGTAAACAGAGCTTCCATTTAAGATTATGGAATATAAATTCTGCTTTAACTTGAGATAAGCAAGACCTAAACTCAACAGTTTCATCAGTTTTGTCAGTCATTTCTTTTACAAACTGCGGCCGTTTCTTTCACACGTCTCTCAAACATACCCAGATGAATCGCTTTCTTATTCCATCACATTAAATGGCATTTCTTATTTCCTGTGTTTTTCTGGCAAGGTTCATCCTCAGCCTCCTCCTCCAGCAGTCCATGCCTGATACTCCCTCTTCTCTCCATCATAATTTAATGGAAATGATCCAAGTGTTCAGGGTGTTATGCAAATACGTGCTATAGATTTTCTTTTTCATTATAAGTACATTATTAAAATCAGCTCTCCTCTCCCTGTTCCCCTCACCTCCTATTAGAAGGCCCCAGAGTCTCCCTGTTGGCAGTCACCGACTGTCAGCAGTGGGTCCTTGCTGCAGCTAGTGATTTATTGATGTAAGTGGGAAGCTATGAAGCCGACTTTGTGACAGCTCCGAGCTTTTAAAATTGAGCATGTCATCCGGCTGATGAATGACTACAGGTTGAGCTCACCCAGCGGCACAATATGTCAACGTCCACGCTTATGAGGGACCCAGTGGTCCATAGGCGCTTACATCGACAAGGGATATATATGAAGCTCGCCAATCTGCCCTGTCCCCCATATTTGGACAGATTGTGTTAAATGTGAAAGGCCTGGGACAATTTGAGACTTGATCTGATTAAGCACTGACTTGTTTTGAAAGGTCTAAAAAATTGATGGCAAACAAATACTCCTGTTTGAAGAAGTTTTATGTTGTCCCAATGAAAAAAAAATTCAAACTGTTTTGCCCATCAATAGTATTCATTTATCAGAGCAACACTATCAAAATGACCACTTTATTTTGTCAGTTCGTTATATAAATATTTTAAAGTTCATTCATTTATGAGTAGTTCCTGACAGAATGTCAATTTGTGCATTATTAACGACTATTTCTAAGGGTTAAGTGACATGTTACTCCAGTAGGTGGCAGCTAATGACTCATTAACGGTTGTTGATTCAATCGATTCGTTAATACTGTTTGATTCAAGAATGAAACAAGCAAATATAAATGAGTCAATTGCTAAATTAGAAAAGGCACACTGCTCTTACTATTTAGTAAAAGTAGAATGCTACTTTGCAGTTCTGTAATCAGCAACAGAATAATTGATGTATTGTTCAAAACACAGGATCATTCCGGATCAGGAAGTAGCATCACGTGTTGAGATTCGGAACTGTTCTGCTGCCACTTTGCAATTATTTTCGTTGGCTGTGTAAAATAATACTGGACTAACCAGCAACGCTTAATTTGGTAAGTATCAACTTCTTGTTCGTTGAATTGTTGCCCATTGTTTTTGTTTTTTTATTATGTATTATTTTGAACTTGAGGTAAGACACCAGTTCAGTCTGTGTGACACGCTGCTGTCAATCAACTATTGTGGGAGCGGCCTCTGTTGGTCTCAACTTATTTTTATTACATTAAAAGAAAACTTCTAGGTGAATCTTTCTTATTGTAGGGTGGTTGTGTAAAAGTGCATGCGGCAGTGGATGACCCCTTTAGGTGTTACATAATTGTCTAAATACTTGTTCACTCTATATATCGACTTCAAATCTTGTTTCTGAAGTGTTATAAATAATCGTTAATCTGGCGTTTTACCTTCAAAGAAAAGTTCACAGGAACATTCGTTTTTGTATCCCGTCCTCTTTTTTACTCTGTCTCCATTAGCCATCAATAATCATAAAGAATCTTAGTTGAAATAGGCCAGAGCTTGACTGGGTCGGTTCCTTCTCACTGTAGGACTAGAATAACAACGTTCTATTCCCGGCAGGGGGCCGATCAACAGTGGCATCAATCAGTGTAATAGGAACGCACCAGGCTTTGCCATTAATTGTGCGGCTGGGCATGCAGAAACACAATTAGAGCAGTGGAAATTAGGCCATGTGTTTAGCAACTTGTAGGGGTCATGCTGGCACTCATATGTCATATCGCCGGCTGGTGGGATGTTTAGAGTCAGTATGGTGTCTTTCTGCACTCCTTTGACAGTATGTTCAATATGTTAAGTGTTATGCTTCTGGTAATATATAGGAAAACTTGACTCTGTGGGTCAAAGGATCGGAGTATACATTCTGTTCTCCTACTTCCCACTCACTTCAACTCACTCCACTATGCCTTTTTTCCCTTTTAGTACTATTTTAGTTTTTAGCATTTTTGCCTGTTTTATTAGGACAGAGAGAGATGGAGGGGACATGTAATGATGGAATATTATGGCAGAACAGGCTCCGGACATTATATAGACTGGAATTTGCAGTAGGGCTGTTGTGTGTCACTTCTTCAGTGTGAGCAATATTTTGAATGCATTTAATTTTATTTATTTGTTTATTTTTATTTTAAATGTGTAGTTTAAAATTAATAATTTCACATTTTTAGGGTATATATATATATATATCACATTTTTAGGATATATTTATATATATATATATATATACATAAATGTTTTTTATTATTGTTTTTTTCTCAGAATAAACTACACTGAGAAAAATATTTTACATACATTTTCATATTATACAACATTTTCCAGAATAAATATAAGTATGCATATTTTTAAGAGTCCTTATTTTTTATTTTTATTTTTTTTAGATTTTTCTGTTTTAATCCTAATTCTAAAAGAAATCTAAAAA
The DNA here is from genome assembly GCA_032275025.1 of Enteromius treurensis. Taxonomy (NCBI): domain Eukaryota; kingdom Metazoa; phylum Chordata; class Actinopteri; order Cypriniformes; family Cyprinidae; genus Enteromius; species Enteromius treurensis. The sequence goes on along the minus strand of JAUCMU010000021.1, from coordinate 11,170,199 downwards.
TGCACACAGTTTCCTGAAAGGGGTAGGTTTAGGTGTAAGGTCAGTGTAGGGCAATACCACGTACAGTCTGTAGAGTATAAACACCTATGGAGAATCCCCATACATCACAGAAACCAACATGTGTGTGTGTGTATCATTTATAGTATAATTTGACTCTTTCCCTGCCATTGATGAGATAAAAACAGAAACAATATAAGTCATAATATAGATCCTATATGTAGATCATGCATGTAGATCATGTTTTGACGATTTTGAATCTGATCATGACAAAGTAGACTAGCCAGTGACGGAGATGCCTTTACAGACACAGAAACATCTCTAGTTATTTTGTGGATAGATCTATACCCAGCAATATTAATATAAATATGTATGTGTGTTTGCATGTGCATAATCGTGTATGTGTCTGTTCTGTTTACTGAATGCAATTTCATTTATTCATATAATAATTTACAGCTGAAAGAATCGGATTTCTGTATGTATGTTGCTTGAAAATGCAGTACTTTGATCAAAAAAAGCACTACTTTGATAAAAATGCATTTTTTTCAGTTTTGTTTTTTTTTGACCAAAATGTTATATTTCTGATGAAACCTCTCTGCATTCAAGTGATGATAAAACATGAAAACATAAAGATGGAATAAAATAGATTTTTTGTTTTTGTTTGGTTCGTTATTTTGATATATAATACCTTCATACATGCATAGCAGAAAATATTCTGAAGGCTGTCAAATTTAGGTGGAAATCAACGCTGACGGGGAAAAAGTGAATTATTTATAAATGTTTTAAAGAACTTTTTATTTTTATTATTACTATTTGATATTTTATTTATGTAAGTTATTTGGTACTTCAGTAGGGTTTGTTTTCTATAATGTATAATTTGTTTATTATTTTAGTTTAGGTTTAATAAAGTTTTTTTTTCTCTCCAATGATTTTAATGTTTAAACTTGCCAACTTTTCTAATTTTCATTTCAGTTTTTTTCCATCTAATATCTACATTTTCCCGTAGCTTATTTCAATTAACACATTTTTTTTTAATCGTTATTGAATATAATTGCCAATAATAACCCTGCTAACTGCCTTATTATGTTGCACATATACGCAAGAGAACTCACTTAAGGAATAAATCAATCTAATTAAACTGAACTGACTTCTCTGCTCTATGTATTTGGATTCCAATTGTAGATGAACCTCTTTGAACTCTGTGTATTTCTGGGTTAGATTCAGTGATTGGGGGCAATCTTCTCAGAAACAGTCTTTTCAGATCTCATCAAAAGCATCAGTCCTGTTATTGAGCATCTGTGTGATGCCTCCAGCTCCTGTCAGTAAACAGCTTGTGATGCTAACTGTCTTTGTTCTGTCTTAATGTAATGTTCAGTGACTTGTCAAGATGTACAATGCAATCTTCAGAATCTTTCTTTTTTTTTTTTTACTCTTGTCTATTCATTTAAAGATTCGAACAACTACATCAATGTTTCTGTAGAAATGAAGGATGACTACTTCACAGCACACTTTTATTATGTATTTTTTCTTTTAATGCACAAATAATAATGAGTTCATAACTGTTCGTGAACTTGCATCTCGCTTCTCAGAGCTGAGTAGTTAGGTTCAGTGGTTATATGCTTTAATTGAAATGTCTATGAAGGATATGAATGAGAAACCCAGAGGACAGAAATGTGGATCTGGTGCAGTTACGTGTATACTGTAGCTTGCACAATACAGAAAGATTGCCTGGGCATCCTAGCTATTTGAGATAGACTTCTGGGATCTACTGACCCTTGTTTGAGATTCTAGAAATCTCTGGGGATTGAAGGTATAGTCTGTTTTTTTTTTGTTTTTTTTTCATGGCTACTGAGTAGAGCACATAGTGAAACTTCTAAATGAATTCCCTCCGGACCTGAATGGACTCATCTCATCCATTAAGATTCCCTTGAGATTCACCTTGCAGCTTCATGTCCAAATAATTCCATTTACACACATTTTAATGTGTGTTGTGTTTCACGCACAGCTTGCTCCAGGTAACTACTGAACCTCGAATGATCTCTGCTTTTAACTTCTGCCAGTTGTATCTCTTCTTTCTGTCTGTTTTTTGTGAGTTTGAGCCATAATATTGTCTGAATTTATTGTCTGAATGCACATATATACATATATAATATACAGGGCTATATATAAGACTGCACTGGGCCCTGGGGCTATGATTTGGCAATCACCCCCCACCCCCCCTTTTTTTGTGACTGAAGGCCAGCATTTCTCTGATGTTTCTGTAGCTATTAGTAGCTATTTAATCATTGAATAGCCATTCAACATTACAAAGCTAATAAAACCATTAAACCAAACAATCTTCACCTAAAAGCATTATAACACCAATACTGATTTCTTTATAAAATCTTTGAAGTGGGATCGTTTTCTTTGTTGTTTGATTAATAGACATTACAGCAGCTGGTTATTATAGGTTATTTTGGTTATTATTTCTTTGAGAGCTCCCGCTGCTGGACGTGATGCAGTTCTGACACAAATCTTATTTACTCTCAACTCGTTTTGAACCACTTCATGTCAGGTGTGTTAGATGAGTGAGACAGCGCTGGGCTGCTCCAGAACATTTCAGAGACATGTTCTTAAATATATCACATGCTTGCACCGTTTTAAGGCAGCTTTAATCGTCTTTTTGGAAGCTTCATGACCTAACTGACCACGATGTTGCATGCACGTAGCTTATTTTGCACTTTGAAATAAAAGGATACAGCCTACAGCGTGCTCTGGTATCTTTGTACATGTATTTGAAAAGCGCACACTGCTGTTTGCCTGCCGCTAAAGTGAGGTGGAACGCGCGCCTGGAATGTCTCCCATTTGAGGTGGTATTAAAGACGTTCTGGACTGAATAAATATATATATATATATAAATTTATTCCTATGACGCTGAGTTTTCAGTAGCCATTACTCCAGTTTTCAATGTCACATGAACCTTCAGAAATCATGTATTTTTTAAAATATTGAATCTTCCTTTTAATATTTTTTCTGAAATCTGAGATAACATTTATAAGATTCTTTAATAAACAGAAATTTCATAAGAATAGTATTTATTTAAAAAAAGAAAGTTTTTGTCATCTTTAATCAATTCAAATCATGAGTATGAATGAGCCTATGAATAATTGGCAAATATTTGGCACAAATATTAATTATTTATTGCTTCGCTTAAAAATGTTTGAGAAAGTTTGGAGTTCTGAAAGTTACTATATATATTTTTAAGCAAAAAAATGTATTCCTTATGATGTGTTCCCCTTCACTGTTTTCATGTGCAATAAATATGGTTTCCATTTTCTACACTATTAAAATGGCATATATTTCCATACAATACTGTGTTCATTTACCAAGTCCAAGCATACTCGTGTTCTCTTTAACCCATGACAACTGATTTCAAGACTCTTTTTTGTTCAGTCCTTTGAAAAGCACAGCTGAATAATGAAATACAAATCACAATGACGAATCAGCTATATTCAGAGAAAAGGCTCTTAACCGAGATGAGAAAAATCTGGCTTTAAATGGTTACATGGCTTTAACTTAACAGAGCGAATGATTGCAGATTTTAATGACTGCCTGTTTTTAATGGCCGCCTCTGTCTTTTCTCTCTTTTTTTCTCAGCTGTATAGTTCATTTGACTTTGGCCGAAAGTGGCAGCTGATTCATGAGCGAGTGACTCCAAATCGCTTCTACTGGTAGGTGATACAGTCACAATCCCGCCTCATCTCCATTTCTCACACGGTGCCACTAACTTACAATTTTATGGACGAACAAGAAGATTTTAGTCGAGTGCTGGTTGACATTGATGCGTTCGTGATATGTGGTACGAGTTTGAGCAATTGAGAAGATGGATACGGTTGAAAATTGTGTCCTTTTTTTGCCCGCTCTTATGCTTAGAAAATGCAGAGGCTGTTGTTCATGTCGACGTGAGATGAGAACTGCAAAGATGTGTGAGCTCTTAGAACTTTGTTGCACAACTCCTCTCCATTCAACTGCAAGATCATAAATGAAAGGGGGAGAATAAGCATGGCAGAGGGAGAAAATAGAGGCATAAAGATGGCTGAGAGGAGTGAAAGAGAAAGCAATTGTATTCCACAGTGCTTCTAGACTTTAAAGTTTTTGTTTTACACATAAAGAAATGGATAGAACTTTTGGGAAAATAAAAAATAAAATCTCTTTAAATTGATGCACAACCACATGAGATAAAGACTCCAGTAGGGTTGTGGAATGAATTGTGGTTTTCCATTTAAAATTGTCATTTTAAAATATGGGGTTTGTAGGATTTCCAAAATTATTATTATTATTATTGTTATTATTACATAAACAAAATTGCAATATATATTTATCGGTTTAAAGGTTGAAAATGAAGAATTTCTTCATTTTCAACCTTTAAACCTGTCCTATATTACAGTCTGTGCATGAGTCACACAGCATGGGTACACTGGTACAGCCTACTTGAGCTATAAAAGACACAGTCTAGTTAATGGTAGGGTTGTTTAAGGGCTGGTGCACCACGCACTCATGTTTCCAACAGGTCTCATCATTCTCATTCCCATTGTACTCCTTCACTGTCACCATCATGCACAAATATACACCTACAATTGCATGGGTTTTAGACATGCTTCTTGTTCCTGTTGTAAATTGTACTTTGATTATTTTTCCCCATCATGTGGCATTTGGGGAAGTGGCACCTCACAAGTCTTTTTTTCACTTTGCTGGCTAAAATGTACCTTCAGTAAGACATCTGTTATGGATTCTCTGCGATAAAACTGTTTTCTCCTCGATCTGGTGTGTCTAATGCAGGTCAGTAACAAGTCTGGACAAGGAGTTAGATCTGGTGCACATGGAGGCCCACACTCCTGATGGCCGTGAGTTGCTTCTTTCTGTTTTTGTCTCCAACAGTGTATGGCAGTATAGTGGTAGGAAATTAGATTTATACTGGTGATTCATATCTTTTCATTTGGTGTGCTAAACTGGACTGCCACTGACCCCTAAATCAAGGACCTGGCCCTGAATTGAATTGAATTAAATTGATTTAAGCAAAAACTAATAATTCAAAACATAATATTTTTCCTAAATTTGTATTATTATGAGTGAGTCGTTTTATTATTCACTCAACAGATTTGTTTGGAAAAGTGATTGCAGATTCTTCTTTATTCCTCCTCACTTGCTCTGATTAATTTGATTAAAAATAAAAAAAGAAAGAGCCAGCATTTTCTTGCTGATGCCTCACTCATTCTGTTTGTTCTGAAACAACATGTCCTTATACTTTCACAAACTATATTTTCGTTCAATGTCACTCAATGTCTGACTCTATGGCACAGTGAGGTATATTTCTTTAGTATGCTCGTCCATTCGGAGAAATGCTCTTTCACAGTACGTACTAAGGTTATTTCGAATTCTCTTTTTTCCCACCTTCCTCTCATCTACTGATCTACGATACACTCCTTCTTCAGTCCTGATGTTATAGGAGGAAAAGAGATGAGAAGAGAAACTGTGAGCTTGGGAATGAGGATAAAGCCAGTCCTGCGGGCAGCTAGACAGGATTACCGTAATGATAAACACACCATCTGATAGCAGACTAATATAGGACCTGAAATCTCTCCGCATTCCTGTCTCTCACTGGCTAAAAGCATGTAATAGATTGAAAAAGTTACATTCTGTCATTGTTTACTCACCCTTATTTAAATTTGGCTTCCAAAATTTCCTTGGGGGGGGGGTGTCAAACGAACTTTCCATTTAATATTGGATATATAATTATGAATCTTCCACCTAATGTTCCTTGAAGCTGATGTGTCTCTAGAGATACCGAGAAGCAGTCAGAGGCTGCTTGACTCAATGCCCCCAGAATCAGAATCTAATTAACAACTAAAATCCTCTTTCTGTCTCTCCTTACAACAGATTGTCAGTATGTGACATGCAGAGCTCAAGCCTGCTCTGAATCCAGTAGGACATATCCATTTTCTGGCTATATTGAGACCAACTCGCTCGTGGTTCAAGATGAATACGTGTTTGTTCAGGTAAGGACCAGAAATCACTTCCTTTGACATATTAATTTGATATCAAATGTAGTATCAATATGCATTAACCGTACTTATTTTAACCAGATAATTACGTTTGATCAGTAACAGATTTATAGTTATTTTAAGGAGCATCTTCTGAAAAGCTTTAAGACCCATTCACACCAAGCACAAGAACCATAAAGATATAAATATCATTCTCAATATTGAAGAATAGCCACAACTATAACAATAAAGGCACAGAGAAATTATATAATTGAAATCATTTCAGAATTATTTTTTTTTCATGATGAATCACACAAACATTGACAGCCAATCGGAATCCATTTTGCTGGAACAAACTTGATCATTTAAAGGGGCAGACACATTCAAAAGAATATCGCTCTCTGGTGTGGACAAAATATTGTTATTTTTAAAGTCATCTTTATAGTTCTCATTCTTGGTGTGAACTGAGCTTTAGACAAAAAAAAGCCTTATTGCATAATTTAATTGTTAATTGTTTTAATGGCATGTGCAGTTGGAAGTAAACCTACGGGTGAGGCTTCATTCCCATGGTATTGCTACTCATTTGAACTCTGCTCACCTCAAATCTTCCAATCTCATTGAAAATGAATGACTTCTGCTTGCTTTGGGCTGCAGAACACCATCAGTCTGAATATACCTTAAAGAAATAGTTCACCCAAAAATGAACATTCTGTTATTTTTTTCATCCTAATGCCATTCCCAACTAAAAAACAAAGTTCCCTTTACATTCAGGCCAACTTTTGTGCGTAAATATGCATGTGTTCTTGTGTCATTTTCAACTCCCTAGTGAATCATAATCTTATACTCAAGGGAAAATTTGAAATGGTAATGGCCCAAATTTCCAATTCCAATTCAGGGCAGTTTTTGAATATATTAATTTCCATCAGCATGAAAACAATTGTCTTCGCAACAGTACATATTAGGGTGGGAAATAGAGATTGGGCACCTAGAGAATACAAATAATTGCATCTGAAGTCATAGCCATAACTTCGAACTGGGAATTATAAATGAGAGTATTTCCCAGCCAACGGAAAGATTCCTCACACTGATGGCAAGTTTCAAAACATTTACACACAACCCTCTTGGAAGCCTAAGAGCAGAGCAGATAACAAGTCCTGCCAATAAGGAGTGGAACGTTCAACCCCAATGTTTTGTCACGCCACATCACAGTCCAAAGAACGTGAAACAGAAAAATCGATCATCCCAATTTCTTTCGAAGTTCAACTGCCCCTGGAAAGCATCGATCCTGCCTGCCCCTTCCTTCTGTTGCATGCAGGGCAGCTCTTTTGGAGACACGTCGGACATGCTGTTTGTTTAGAACTTTCTTCAAATGGCCGCTCTCCTTCTCTGCCTCTCTCTCCTCATTTATTGAATGCACGTTATACCTGCTAAGAAGCATATTTGTTTCTGTCATATAATCACAGAGTCATTTTTATTCCCATGTTCAAATCGGAATCCTGTTGGGTGTATATATGCCCTCTAATTGAAATTATGAAAAGAGGTGGGATGAATTAAACGTGTCTGCTACTTTGGCAGGATGAAGTACCTTTTGTGCTGCGCAAGAGTTATTTATTTCATTCTCCATTCCCCCTTGTGCAGCTGTAGATATGACAAGCCTCTGACAGTTCCTGCTGTGTATGCTAACAACCAGTGTGTATTTGCTACGCGCACTATCATTAGCGCCGACAATCCCCCTCGAGATCGGGTTGGGAGCGGGCGCGTTGCTTGCGAGAATTAAAGATTTCTCTTGACAGAGAATAATGAGGGTATTGATTGCCCTACAAGATATTTACCACTCTCCACTCCTGAACTGCAAAGGGCATCGACAAACCAAGACCAAGTCGTATCCTCCAAATCATGGTGGGGAGATTTTAAACGGGTCGTTCTAGACATAAGCTGCGCAATCCGTTACTGAATTAGCCTTCTGAATTTACAGCTTTGTGTAAAGTGCTGGAGGAGACAGTAAGTTAATAGCTCAGATTCTCATTGAATGTGCTAGGGCACAGTGTTGGGGGGGGGGGACATGATTTCAACAGAGCATACCTTTGAAGGTGTGGAAAACTGTGAAGCAAAAAATGTGGTTGGGCTAGTTTTGGGCTGTGCTGTGCTGTAGGAGACAGTAATAATTCAGATTCTCATTAAATGTTCTAGGGTTGCCAGGTCCACCAGATAACTATTTCGACAAACAGGGACTTTTTCCCACTGGAAAATAATTCCAACAGAGTGTACCAGGAGTGGAATTAGGCTAGCTTTGGGATGAGTTTGTTTTGCAAACCTGGCAACCCTGCTTGGGCTGGACACTATGACAGTATATACTGCTGGGAGAAATGGTGATAGATATTCTGCTATGCTATGTTAGAAACATTACAAAACAAAACTTAACCTGTCAGGTTAACATACACAACCTTTCATGATGGATTAGTTTAACCTAGGAGCATCCAACCCTGCTTCTGGCTCCAACACACTTTTCTACACAAGTTTCTAGTGCATCTTAAGACCTTGATTTATTTATTTAGGGTTGGAGCCAAACGGTGGCTCTCTAGGAACAAATTTGAACATGTTTACCCAGCTTTGAGTTGCCAGTTACTTTTACCAAAGCCAACATTAGATTTTATATTTCCAATTACATCATTATTGTTATATAAAATTACTCATACTGTGATATAAGATTTTGCTCCTACCACCCACTTCTAAACTTTTGTTCAAAGCACGAAGACAGATCAATAGTTTCTGTCAATAGATTTCCCCAGCGTTGATGCCAGTTATTTGATATCTGCCATATTTGTTATTATTATTATTAAATTTTTTTCATGCAGGTGACGACCACTGGCAGAGCAAGCTACTACGTGTCCTATCAAAGAGAAGCTTTTGTACGCATTAAAATCCCCAAATACTCCCTGCCCAAGGTAAGAAACTACCTAAAATTTCAATTGAATTAGCTGGACCAGACCAAATATTTACATCTAGACAACTAGACAATTTAAACTTGAATTAATTACTTTGCTAACCCCAGTGGTTTTGACCTTTACTGACATCTATTGGTGTGGATGAATGATCAATCGAAAGTAACGTTTTTTTAGTTTTAATGCAGAGCACGTTTCAGCACATTCTTGTTGACGAACTGAAGTGCAAAATCTTTTCACTTGGCTTGCTTTGGTCAGTTGGGTATACATTAAAACACATGTTCAGCTGAGCATTGCGCAAACATGTAATCCTGTAGATCATGCCCACCACGAACTAGCAGGGGTCCTCTCTAATGACTTCTGCTTTTTTTTTCTCACCCTTTTTCACCTTTTTTCTTTTTCTGATTTCTAGGACATGCATATCGTGAGCACAGATCAAGGTCAGGTTTTCACCGCCGTCCAGGAGTGGAACCAGAACGATACCTACAACTTGTACATATCTGACACACGTGGCATGTACTTCACCTTGGCCCTGGAGAACGTCAGGACCAGCCGTGGACTCGGAGGCAACAGCATGATCGACCTTTACGAGGCATAACTTCATCACTAACTTGTTAACAAGCTAACATTAGCCTTCAAGTCAACGGCTTCATGCTAGATGCTCATTACTCCTCGCTCTGCATTAGAATTCATGTCAGACGCTACTTCTCGCCCTGGCACTCAAGCATAGCCCACATTATCTTAAGCCTCTGGGGAATTAGCAAGCGTAAATGAACGATAGCAATGAAGACAGAGAGATAAATTGAGTTGTAGTTAAATGTTGTCGAGGGGGGTGAGGAGAGAGATTGCTGATTCAATGGGAACTGCTCGTGTTTTGTGTATCCTTTTAAAGGGATCCTATCACGAGACGTGAAGTTTCCCTTGATCTTTCAACATAAAAGAGTTCATTGTACCAAGAAGACATATCGAAACATGTTTCCCTCTGGAAAATCTTCCTCAGGTTTAGCTGTGTTTTGGCGCATAGCTGATTTCTTAGCTGACTTAAGCTGTTACGTCGGTAAAGAACAATCTTCAAATTAAAACAAAAAAAATCAAATTATCTTAATTGCCCGAAAGCACACTTTTTATTATGTCTAGGCAATAATTTTGAGTTGTTTTGTTTTTTGCTTACTATTTCAAGATCTAAAGAAGATTAAGAGTCTTTATTATAGGCACAAGTATCAGTCTTAAGGACTTATTGGATAATTTTTAGAGAGAAAAAGTCTTATTGGAACTCTTATAAAAGCTAATAAAAGAATATAAAGAACATATGACAGATTAAACTAAATGAAAGGAAGTGCCTTTCTGTATATTTCTATTTCTCCTGTTGTCTCTCTTTCTCTGTTCTTTAAACATCCATCTATCTATAATTCCATATAGACCATTATTATCTAAATTCATTTCTATTTTAAATAATAAAATCACTACTCACTAGTCTACCACATTTTTTATCTCTTATTTTGGGGGGAAGGATAAATCCTTTCTAGAAAACTTGAGTTTCGGAAGTATAAACATTTCAAGATCAATCCGGTCGTCTGTGGCTAGAACTCTCACACTGCCTGTAGTTTTTCTGTAAGAATAGATTTGCCAATTGAGTTCAAGGAAACCATTCCCCCTTCATGACAGTAAGACATTACCATCAGAATATGGTCGTTCTTAGCATATACTATATCATATTGCTTTAAAATTAGCCTGCACCAAGCACAAATGAAACATTCACTTCCCTTGTCCAATAAGCTAAAAATAGTCTCCATTAGTGAGTGCAAGCAAGGATGGTTTCATTAATGCTTTGGTTATGATGCATTTCCCCACTTCTGTGCCAAGGCTGGCTCAATGCATGCTCACCCTGCCAATACTGAATCAGCAGTCCATCCATATCTCTAATAGATTGCAGCAACCTTCATTAATGCTTATTGAAACCTGGCTTTTTTTCAATGAAGCTTCAGTTGGAGCCTAGGTATAAATGCGGTTTGTGACTGGACGTTTGTCATATTTATCTCTCTATTGATCAGCAAGAAGTGAGGTTGCTTTACTTTTATATATTTTTATAACGGTAATGATTGATCATGCATATTTTGGTTCTGGCACACACTTCTTTGGTGTTGGCATCAGCAGTCTGCTGCCCCGTATGCAAAGTACACACACTGCTTACCCTGGAAACACTAGAATTCAACTACACACTACTAATAAAATAAAATAAAATGCAATAGAAAATAATTTCCACAAAAATATAAAGCATTATTCCCACAAAATGTATTTTTTTCATTATAATAAATGTTTTAAGCACCAAATCAGCATATTATAAAGGTTTCTGAAGGACTATGAGATACAAAAGACTGTATTCAGTTTTTGTTGAAAAAACAGCTTTAAAATTAGAGGAATATATTAATTTTTTTTAAATATATTAAAATAGAAAATGTAATATGTTATAATAATATGTAATAATATTTTTATTTATTACAGTTTGTACAATATTTCTGGTCAAATAAATTAATTTTTTTAAATTTAAAAAAGTTACTGTGTGTGTGTAACCAACTATAAAATAATAATACATTATTTTATTATTATTTCACAATATTACAATTGATTTATTATAATTGCAATCTTGGTGCACATAAGTGACTTCTTTGCAGAACATTAAAATAAAAACATTATAATAAACGAAGTTTATGATTGTTACATCCACACCAGGCTCCACCCTCACAGACACGCAACGATCACAGTCACCAGAGTTCTGATTGCACACCTGTCATCATCACCTGTTCAAGATTCCAGCACCAATCACGGATCACTTAAAACCACACACCACACGGCATTCTCTTTTTGAGCTCGTTCATTCGAAGGTGGACTCTCTCCAATGGTTCTAGTTGCTGTACTTACCTCTAACCTTACCTGTTTTCATACAGAAGGCTCCTTGAACTCCGTGTGCTCTCCAGCTCCAAAGAATCCTCTCCTCGTCTCCATAGTGGCAAGTGGTGTGTGGCTGTGATCATCTGTCTGTTCCCCTCCGTCTGACATTCCTTCAAATATCAGGAGAGACTTTAGTTTGGTTATTTTCCCAGTCTTGGATTAATTTAAGTTTGATTACCTTTGTTCCTGTTACTCATCTGTGAAATAAACTGTTATACTTTTACTTACCTCTTGAGTCCGTCTGCTTCGTAACAGAAGCTCGGACCTAACTGTTTTCACAGGATGAGCACAGAGGACACATTTCAAGAGCTTGTGGATGCTCTTCGGCGCACAATATTATCCACTCAGCCCACGCCACCACCACCACTGGCAACCACGCAATCAGTAGCACACGCGCAGAACCCGGAAGTCAACAACCCTTCTTCACCCGTCGCTGTGGTATGTCCCATGGCACGATCGACGCCCTACTGTGGCGCGGCAGGGGATTGCAAGGGATTTCTGTTGCAGTGTTCTATAACCTTTGCTACTTACCCCAATGTTTAAAGTTTTGACAGTGCCAAAATCTGGTATGTTTTATCATGTCTCTCTGGATCAGCGCTGTGATGGGCCAAATCGATTTGGAGCCAGGCGGGGCCAGCAGTTAGTTCCTATGCATCCCATTTCATGGGAGTGTTTGGAAGAACGGACCATGAATCATCTGCTGGTGAGGAACTGTACAATTTTCGCCAAAATAACCTCTCAGTGCATGAATATTCTATCAGATTCCGAACCCTGGCGGCCGCTAGTGGATGGAACGAGAAGGCATTAGTACAACATTTCGTCAAGGATTGGAACCCAACCTGCGTTTTATGCTGGCCCCCTACGATGACTCAATAGGACTGGAGAGGTTCATTCAGCTTGCTCTTCACTGTTCAGCCCGAGTTGCATCCTACACCCAAGTCCCATCTAGCGCTGCAATGATTTCCCCCCGACCGCCAGAGTCTCCGAGCTCTCCAGAAACCACTTCTGAGCCTATGGAAATAAATCGCCGACATCTTTCCCCTCAAGAACGCCAACAACAGATATCCAAAGGGCTCTGCCTGTACTGTGGCCAATCGACTCACTTTACAAAGGACTGTCCATCTCGTCCGCCTAGACCTGTGGTGAGTACGATTCTTCCTATGAGTGAGAATATGAAACCCTTTTCCACACCTGTAACTCAAACTGCTGGAGATGTTTCCATTTCAGTGGCAGCCCTGATCGACTGGGGTTCAGCAGGAAACTTTATCGCCGGGCACCTAGCACGACGTCTAAAGATAAAGACTTCACCTACTGATCTGATTTATCAAGTCCAGTCCATAACAGAAAAACCTCTCTCAGACCGTGATGTGAGACGTCGTGCAGGGCCGGTGCGACTCCGTGTGGGTCTATGTAATGAGGAGGAAATATGGTTTCTGGTTCTGGAGGGCTCCAAAATGGATCTTGTTTTAGGGCATCCGTGGTTGGCGAGACATGAACCCATCCTCTCCTGGGGCACCGGAGAAATCCTTAAGTGGGGTACACAGTGCTGGACCACATGCTTCCCAGAGTTACCTCTTTAGTCTTCTCCTCAATTAAAAGTATGTACTACATTCATAGAAAGTCCTGTTGACAAACAATCTGTTGATATCCCCACAGAATATAAAGACTTCCAGGACGTCTTTTGCCCCAGGAGAGCCGCTCGTCTGCCATCACTTCGCCCATGGGACTGTGCGATTTGATCTGCTCCCGGATGCCTCAGTGCCCAAGGGGAGGATTTACCCCCCATCCGTTCCGGAAACCCAGGCAATGGAGGAGTAAATCAAGGAGTATATCGCACACGGCTACATCAGACCTTCAACTTTCCCATGTTGCTTCAAGTTTCAAGTTCTTTGTCGCCAAAAAAGATGGCGGCCTCTGCCCTTGCATAGACTACCGGCCTTTGAACAAGGTAACCGTCCCATTAAAGTATCCTATACCACTACTTCCTGCAGCACTGGAGAAGTTAAGAGGGGCTAAGGTGTTCTCCAAGTTGGACCTTCGGAGTGCATACAACCTCGTTCGAATCAGACAAGGGGATGAGTGGAAAACCGCTTTCATAACACCTACTGGTTACTATGAATACCTCATTATGCCGTATGGGCTTGCTAATGCTCCAAGTATCTTTCAAGACTTCATGCATGAGTTATTTTGTGAGTACCTAGATCAGTTTTTGCTAATCTATATTGATGATATTTGAATCTACTCCATCAGTCTCCAGGAACATAGAGTGCACGTCAAAAAGGTCTTCACTAAGCTCTGAGAGATCCAGTTATTCCTAAAAGCTGAGAAGTGCTCATTTCACCAAACCCAATTCCTAGGCTACAAAACTGATTCTTCTGGGGTTAGTATGGAAATGAGTAAGATTGAAGCTATCACTAATTGGCCAGTACCTAAAACAGTCAAAGAATAGCAGAGATTCCTGGGGTTTTCTAACTTTTACCATAATTTTATTGATAACTTCAGTTGTATTGCCAGCCCCTTAACCTCTCTCCTCAAGGGGAAGCCAAGAAATCTGCCCTGGACACCCAAAGCAACTCATGACTTCAATGCTCTGAAAGCCGCCTTTACCTCAGCACCCATCCTCATGCACCCCAATCCACAGAAACCATTCGTCGTGGAAGTGGATGCTTCCACCTCAGGGGTTGGTGCGGCCCTGTCCCAGCAGCAGGGGAATCCTCCACAACTTAAGCCATGTGCGTACTTCTCCAGGAAATTCAACCCGGCGGAGAAGAATTACGATATCGGCAACCGAGAGCTCCTTGCAATTAAGCTGGCACTGGAAGAATGGAGACATTGGCTGGAGGGGTAAATTCATCCATTTTAGGTACTCACCGACCATAAGAATTTACAGTATCTTCGTGAAGCAAAAAAGACTTGCATGCTCTGTTACCAGCCCCCTCTCTTTCCCTGGTCCGGAGTGCCCTTGGATGTTCCTGCGGTTGATTACTGGTTTCGGGAAAGCGAAAGGGTCTGGGACGAGGCTCACCACCATCTCTAGTGGGCAGTGCGCAGGCAGAAGACCAATTCAGATACTCGAAGATCCGATGCTCCTACTTACCAGGTTGGACAGAAGGTATGGCTGTCCACTCGTGATCTGCGCCTATGCCTACCCTGCAAAAAACTTAGTCCCAGGTTTGTTGGTCCCTTTAACATCATGGAGCAGATAAATCCGTTTACCTTTCGCCTTCAGTTACCTACACATTCCAAAATTAACCCCACCTTCCATGTGTCACTTCTCAAACCCTGTCACGATCCTCTTATTGTTCCCACAGAGCCTGGTGATGAAGAACCCCCTCCTCCTCCCATAGTCGTCGAGGAAGGAACCATTTTCAAGATCAAGGAAGTCCGGGATTCTGGGTGTCGTGGTGGTCAGCTACAATATCTCCTTGACTGGGAGGGATACGGCCCAGAGGAAAGGTCTAGGGATGACGTACTGAATGAAACCATACTTCAGGAGTTCCATACGGCTCACCCTGATCGTCCGGCACCCTGAGGCAGGGGTCGACCACCACAGCGTCGGAGGGGCCCGTCCTCGGGAGGGGGACCTGGAGGTGGGGGTAATGTTACATCCACACCAGGCTCCACCAACCAAACGATCATAGTCACCACAGTTCTGATTGCACACCTGTAATCATCACCTGTTCAAGATCCCAGCACCAATCACGGAGCACTTAAAACCACACACCACCCTGCATTCTCTGTCCGAGCTCGTTCATTCGAAGGTGGACTATCTCCAATGCTTCTAGTTGCTGTACTTACCTCTAACCTTACCTGTTTCCATACAGAAGGCTCCTTGAACTCCAGTGTGCTCTCCAGCTCCAGAGAATCCTCTCCTCGTCTCCATAGTGGCAAGTGGTGTGCGGCTGTGATCATCTGTCTGTTCCCCTTCGTCTGACATTCCTGCAAAGATCAGAAGAGACTTTAGTTTGGTTATTTTCCCAGTCTTGGATGAATTTAAGTTTGATTACCTTTGTTCCCTTAACTCATCTGTGAAATAAACTGTTATACTCTTACTTCTTGGGTCCTTCTGCTTCGCAACAATGATACTGTATATACATGTACAGTACATGGCATACCTGTAGCTTTACACAAAAACAAACTAAGTGCCATAAATAAACTATGCTGAGTTTTTCTTAGACATTTTATATGCATCTGATTTTAAAAGTTATTATAAGTGAATGTAGAAGTCTCCCCATCCCCAGGGTTTCCTTTTCGTCTTTCCTCCCATTTAAATACTCTAACTACAATTGCTGGTCACCAACATATGATGCACTCCAAAGCTTCTCAAAAAATTAACACAACAAGATCTCCTCAGTCATTTAACTCTTGTTTTAAACAGAAGTATTTCATGCTAGAGATCAGTTGCTCTGTTGATTGTTTGCATAGTGCTGAACTCCTGATTAATTCATCGTAAACACAATCGAGCAGCTGATCCGCTCGCTGAAGTATGACCCGATTTGCAGAGCATGCTGAATATGAACCGCTCTACCCCGACCAGTACATCCATCTTCCGGGAGAACATTGGAACGGAGAGATGGAAGCTAAAGGATAATAAATAATTACCGCTGTGATTGACACGTCTGGCCAGCGGAGGAGGGGACCTCATTAGCCGTGTCCATCCAATGCGGCTCCGTCACTCTGACACTGTCAAATGCAGTCCCTATTAGTGCCACTTACAGTCTCGGACCCTGGCTTAGAGCATGCTTTGCTAGCGGGGCGCGATTTAAAATGGGTCGCAGGCACCTCTGTCACCATTCAGTATTGCTAAGTTTGAGCTTGTTTTAAGCCAAAGATGAGCAGCCTGGCACTGGGTTAGATGCTTGTCAGCTGGAGTAATAGCATGTCAGAGAGATTGGGAGTGGGCGCTAGTGTCTGTGTAATTAAGAGACTTGATTAGATGACAGTCCAAAGACCTGTAACGCTGAATGTAGATGTTCATGTTCATATTTGTATCGTATTTCTTCCCCCTTGTTCCCAGGTAGCAGGGATTGAAGGTATGCTCATCGCTAATAGGAAGGTGGAGAACCAGGTGAAGACGTACATTACGTACAACAAGGGCCGGGACTGGAGGCTTTTGCAGGCACCCACAACTGACCTGGCAGGAAATCCTATTCATTGTGTGCTGGTAAGAAACAGATGAATGCTTTGTTTGATTTAGTTATTTGCTAACTGACATGCTTGCTTACTCACTATATATACTGTATATATTGAATTTAATTAAAATGTAACTGTTTAACAGAAACTATTCCATTTACTTGTTCTGGATTGATATTTATGTTAATCATAACTAAATTTATAAAATTATATTTAGTTTTATTTAATTTTTAGTAGTGAGTAAACTATTCTCTCAAACTATTATATATATATATATATATATATATATATATATATTATTTTTTTTTTCCTGTTATTTATTACATAGTTACCTAAAATAGTATTTATCCATTTCTTTTGTATAAGTGAGTGAACTATTCCTTTAACTCAGTCAGTCTCTTTATCTTAATCGTTACTAAAATACCTACAATTATGATTTTTGTTTTTGTTCTGCTTTGTTTCTTTCTTAGTATTAGTCAGTGAGCTATACCTTTAACTTAGTTAGTTTATTATTCATAACTATCTATATTATAGTTTATTAATAGTATTAAAATGTATTTATATTTTAATGTATTGTTTTTTTGTTTTGACAGCATTTTTATTAGTTATTTAACTGTTCCTTGGTCAGTTGTTATTTACATTAGTTATTTAAAAAAAAAAAAAAAGTTTTATTAATAAGTAAACCATTCCTTCAAATGTGTCTATTTGTTTTCCTTGTTAACAATAATAAATGCATGAAATAACTGAATTGTATTGTTTTATTTATTTTTGTTGTTATTTTTTACTTGCAAGCATTATGTTATATAATAAAATAAAATAATTGTAAGTTGTAATATTTGTAAAGTGTGGTTCACTCACTAATAAACATTACTCTAGTTTGATTTAATTTAATTTGATTTGATTGTGATCAGAAAAACAATAAAAACTTATTAAATTTAATATAAACTTAATAAAAATTATTAAAATGTTAAACAGCTGTTTCCCTTTTTAATATAATTTACTCATTTGATCAAAGCTGAATTTTTAGCATCCTGATTTCAATCTACAGTGTCACATGATCCTTCAGAAATCAGTCTAAAATGAAAATTACTTGCTTGATTTGATTTGATTTTGATTTATGGTAACACAAAATAAATCTACACCAAATGTTCTATGTGAGATATTTATTTTGCTATCATGCAACTAGCTTCATATAATTTTTTTCTAGGTAATATTCCTTCTCCAACAGATTTGATTAAAGGCAACAGACTCTTTAATTCATAAACAGAAATGATATAAGATCAAGTAACCAAGTAATACTTGGTCTGCTCAACCTTTTTACTATTTGTAAAAGGGAAATATTGATATGCATAGAGAATCATTAATATTTAGCAGCCATATCATGTTTAGAGGCAAAAAGCAAAAAAGAAAACATCAAGGCCAAAGAAGCACTCACAGAAAGCTCCATTAGACTGAAGAGGCTGTAATAGTCAAACTCTCATTAGCTTCCTATAATCCTTACCATTACTGACTCCAAATCCTGTTGCCTTTGCCGTCCACGTAATAATGTCAAGCCACCTATTGAGGGGATGAAAAGGACAATTTGTGGTGCATGGAGAGCACATATAATTCTGGTTTTGTTATGTTGGAGGTCTCAGGAGAGTTGCTTCTCTGGTTTAATGTCAAATCCCTGTCTTATGCCAGTAATGACTGTAAAAGGCAATTAGTGTTCACGGTAAGGGTATAGCGGTCTCGACAGAGGGCACTCCAAACATGATTACATTGCATTATTTGTCCATTTTTTTGGTGGAAACCGCAGTCGATATGTTATTGTTATTCATTTGAGCGCTTCAAGTTGTTATCTTTCTAGTGTTGGATAAATGAGTACATGATACCAACTATTGCACTCAGTAATAAAACATCACACCTACCCTTTATTACAAAACCAAACACATACTTCTGCAAGTCATGGCTGGAGGCTCTCTACATTTGTAAGCATCAAAGCTGCATGTCATTTCTGAGTATTTACTAGCACAGACCAATCATGCGGAAGATTGAGGCTGCAATTCAGCAACAGTAAAATGAATCAAATCCTGCTTTATTTGAAAATGGTATAAATTTTACTCACACTATCATTCAAAAGTTTGATTTGGGATTTATTAAATGTTTCATGCTGAAAATTGTTACCCTCTATAATATTGGAAATTGAGATTTAATATTTTACAAAAAAAATAAAATAAATAAATAGCTACTTTGTTTCATTTATGATTCTGACAAGAAAAATAAAGTAGACAATTTGATAACACTTTATTTTAAGGTGTCCTAATTACATATACATTTTAAAGAGCAGGTCATATGGGTTTTCTAAAAAAAATCGCTTATTTCCCTACTATATAGTACGTGAAAAACAGTATGTAAGGCGAGTAGTATGTCAGAATTCATAGTATCCGAAATTCAGTAGGCGAGAAATACCCCGATGACCTACTGCTTCTGGACGAATTCTATAGTAAGCATACCATGAACACTTTCCTATCCCATGAGGCTCTGGGAGAGGAGGCGTCATATTAAAAAAATGGCGGAAAGTGGAGACGCGGCTCATTTTAAGTGTAAGCACCTCAGGAAGAAAACATTGTTTACTGTGATTAAATTACACTTGTTAAACACAATCTAAATAAACGGATGACTTATTGAAAGTTTAAATTATCGCGCCGTTGTGACGACGCGTGACACATGACAGCATCAATATGGCGGATGTAGTACGTCCGAGTTCCATTCATACTACCCGCATTCATACTATATAGAACGTACTTTTTTAACGGTCGAGTAATACGTTCGGTTTTAAATGTAGTACCTACTTAAGAAGTATGCGATTTCGGACGCAGACTGGGTCTTTGGTTTCGTCTATGATTTCCTGTGTGTCCTATTATGGTCTTGTTCCTGTTCTTGTTAAGTTGATTAGTTAACCCTTGCCACCTGTGTCCCTCACCTGTCTTGCATCTGCCCTTGTGTACTTAAGCCCATTGCATTCTGTCCTGTGTGTCAGTCGTCAATGTTATTTTGTATGTGTGTAGCCTGCCAGTCTGTTTGTTTATTAAAGTTCACGTTCAAGCCACAGTCTTGATCTTCGCTTGCTTGTGGGTGCATATATACTTTTAAGAAATATTTACATGTACTGTATGTATAGATATATTTATAGATTTTATAGATTTTTTACTATATACAGTATTTTATTGCACATTGTGGTCCACAATGGTGGAAGATAGTAACTTGCAAAGATGAATTGCTGAATAAAGTTGTATTTTAAAAATGTATTCTCGTAGCATCAAAATTGTGGTTGAACCACAGATGTCACTTGAACCATTTAAACGATGTCCTAACTACGTTTCTGCGCCTTGAACATGGTAGTACCCTTGCTATCTATCGAGGGTCACAGAGCTCTTGGATTTCATCAAAAGTATCTTCATTTGTGTTCTCAATATGAACGAATGTATTACGGGTTAGGAATGACATAAGGGTGAGTAATTAATGACAGAATTTTCATTTTTGAGTGAACTATCCCTTTAAACACATATTCGTGCCATTTCCAATGAAAAAAGACCTCTGGCACATGTTGACGTGAGAATGCACAACACATAAGCAAACAGACATATCCACGCAGCTGAAACGGATGGCTACAGAGAAAAAGAGACATATTTCTGACAGCCGTACTGTATCGCTCCCCAACAATCACTCAAAAGCATCAAAAAGCACCTTCCCAGACTTGATTCATTTATATTGTATAGCAAGAGCTGCAACTTGATTTAGAGGGAGAGAAAACACCAAGAAAGAAAAAAAGCTAGCTGCAAGTGTAGTCTGTATACTGCTGAGGACTCTTTCCTCAAGAAGACTGGAAATTTGCCGCTCGTTCTTGATCTGCTCTGTTTTGTCACCCACAGCTGCCAGAAGATTCCCAGGAGTCAAGAGTCACAGAGGCTTCGAGTTCAAACTCCTCTGTCAGTTTTCATTTACTGTCTGTATGTGTGTGTGTGTTTGTGAGAGAGAGAATTCTGAGGATGACAGTAACTGAGAAGTGTTGTAAGGTGATGAAAGCACATATTGAATCGAATCGCTACTGGCTGAATTAGGGATGTAAATAGTGTGTGACAATATAATCACAATGGTAACGATAAGCACTAAACCTAACCTCGTATTTTTAGAACTATTGTGCAGCTCATTGTGCGTTACAATAAAATAACAGTTGCAACACTTACAAATACAGACATAAAATCCAAAACGGCCATTAAAGGCAAATAAAAAGCTTTTATGCAAGTTTAAATTATTCTTTTTTATTGATTTTTCAAACCATACACCACAGAGTAGCATAGAGTTTGTGTTGTTATTTTAGATGAAAATGATGGTGCTGCCCTCTATTTTTGGTATGTAACAGATGAAATTAGTTTCTTATTGCATTGTATAACTATCATTTTGCAATCACTGGTTTACTCGCTTTGCTGTATGTCCCAGGTTGTATTGAATTTATCAATATTCCCATTATCTAAAAAGATGTGAGAAAGCAATCTACCAACATTTTGACAACTTTTGGATTAGTATTAGCCTTCATATTCTATAAATACTAACATTTAAAAGTTTTTAATGTTTTTGACGTCTCTTGCTCCAAAGCTGAATATTTGATTTGATTAAAAAGTATGAAGTAAAAATGGCAATACAGAGAAATATTATCATATGTATATTATCATTATATGTGACCCTGGGCTACAAAACCATAAGTAGCACAGTTATATTTCTAATAATGTTTAATAATTACAATTTATGAGTCAAAATTATACATTTTTTTATATTAGTTTAAGTAAAGACCATATTTCATGAAGATATTTTGTAAATGTCCTACAATAAATATATCAAAACCTAATTTTGATTAGTAATATGAATTGATAAAAAAATCGTAATTTGACCAATCGCATTTATCATAATTTAGATCTATCACTGTATTCATTTATCATTCTCTTCCCTCCACTGCCACAAGTTGAGAACCACTGCTATACATTACAGTGCATTGATTTTGAACACACACATATAAACAGCCACATTGGGTGCCCTTAATAGAGGAAGTGCTTTTGAATGTGTGTGAGTGAATGTGGCCATGTACGTGTGTGCTTGTGTGTAAGTCACAAATAGTGTGATCCCTTTGCTAGCCTCAGGATACCTTGTATTGGAAAATCCAGCACAGGAGGTCTAATTGAGGAGCTTGGGGAGGGGGTCTATTAAAGATCAAAGCTGATTGATTGGGCCTGACCTGACAACCTGTGTTCTCCTGTGAACTGACCATATGGAGGCATTCCCTTAACAAGACCAGGGTCAAGCAGAACACACTGCACAAACACGCACGAACATTCAAAGATAAAAAGAAGTGATCTTTAGATCTTTAATATGTCTGGAAATTGTGCCAGAGCTGAAGGCTTTGGCAAATTAAATGACTGTGACACATCCTGACTGGCATCACAAAGAGATTTCAATGTTACATCTCATCCCAGTTAAAAAAAAACAATTCATGCAGGCTCCAAATCAGCCAACGACAATGAATTCGTTTGATGTTTCAGGCCCAGAAAACTCACAGATGCGCTTCTAAACAAATATATCAACGTGATCTGCCAAAAAAGGCATTCAACCCCATAAACAGCAACAATAGATAAATATAAATTCTGTTCTATAATCCATCCATCCATGTATCTATCTATGTAATCACATTTTAATTGATATTCTGATTTTAATTCAAATTTCAACTACTTTTTCCTGCACAATGTTCATGTTCAGCTTCAATCTGGGAACTGGATTTTAAAAGGCATTTTCAATTCACTTCTGGATTGTGCAACAGCCTTACTTTGACCTGCTGTTTTGCAAGTGTATTTTATGTAGCAGAAGTGTCTTGACAAGGACCTAGGAGGACCTTGATAACGCAACGCATTACTTAGTGCCACAACTGACTGACAGCTGTGAAGAAAGTGTGTAAGCTGGTTTCATTACATTATATAACAAGGACCAAACCGTTTGTACGGGAAAGGTAGTGGGATATTTATAAGGAGGTACACAGGTCGCTGTAGCGAGTTTATAATTTATGCCCACCATCACTAAAAAAGACATGATGAGGTATTTATGAAGAGTCTAAAACACAGCAGGTTATCAAGGCCTCAGACAACCTAAAGTTCAAAGATCTGATCTTGACTCTAATAATAAAACCCAATCAAACGATAAAACCACATAAAAGGGGGTAATTGGGTATGGAATTCTTTGAGCTCAAAGAGTCTCCGTGCACATGCAGCAGATAGGTGCTGGAAAAGCAGAGTGCCTCTGTTTTCTCCCAAGGCTGTCCTCCAGGCCAGCCCGCCGCTCGCCAAGCATCAATCAAACGCTGCGTCCTGGCATAGAACCGATCGATGGCCAACACAGCATCTCATTGATAGAAGACAGCTCCTGACTAAGATATAGCATAACTTTTCTGCTGCCTAGTCCAGCAATAATCTCCAAGGTCAATGGGAGGCGTTCAAGATGGCAGCGTTACACGGATCCTGGGGTTTGAAGCCACCGCTCGCGCACCAGGGAAATCGTTAAATCCATAACGGGCAGCTCAAAAGCAGGGCCCCCTGACGGGAGCCATCTTATGCATGAAATTCTGATCTTGTCTGCCTGAGAGGCCAAACAAACCTGACCCAGACAAGACAGCTAATGGGAGCTCTTTCTTTAATTACAGCGAGGCAATCACTATAACATTCATGTATGCTACAACATGCTGCAACTACTACTTTTTTGGGGACTAAGTCAAATGGCCAGCCCTAATGCCCACATACACACTGCAAACAGAGGGTCAACTTCATTAAAATGCAGGTTTGAATTCCCTAACTTATAATTCTAAGTCAGAATGGAAAACAGATGTCACATCTGAATTTGTGACATTTATGAGATGTAGTCATAAACCTTAAAAAATGTATTTGCACTTGTGATATAAAGTCATCACTATGTGAAATTTGCGAGTTTTTAAGTCACTTAGTGCAAGGTCGCAATTACGAGAACAAGTTAGTCAAAAAAGTTTATTAAAACATTTAATAAACTTTTGTGAGATTTAAAGTCACAGATTGCATTTTTGAGATACACAATTTGAATACTGTTTGATATATGATATATTTCTCAAAATATGAGAAAAAGTTACAATTATGAGAAACAAATAGGCTTTAGTGATATGTAAAGCCATTATTGTGAGAAAAAATAGTATTTGAGAAGTTGCAATAAGGAGAAATATATATATACTTGTGAAATAAATTTAAAGACACAAATACATAAATATGCATTAGTAAAATATACGTACATTTATGTGAAATATACATGCATTTGTACAGATAATATAAAGATCACAAATGCATATTTATTTCTCATAACTGTGTGTCTTTTTTGCGACTAATATCTCACAAATGCATGTGCGCTGGGTCACAAATGAGGTCATTTATGTCCCGAAAAGTGACAAATTTGAAAAATAAAGTCACAAATATTATAAATATGCATTTGTGAAATATAAAAGTAAAATAAACGTGATTTATTAAAATACCCTGACTGTTCCTAAATCAACTGGTGTAAGGAATATGTGGCCTAACACACAGCACATACGCAGTGTGCAAATGGCCTCCGTGGCCTGTGGCATGAGAGGGGCTATGAGAGCTGGCCATTAGGGAAGAGCTATAGGTATGCACAGGGCTCAGGTAATTAAGTGCAAACGCAGGCAGGGAAAGCAGGCCTCCAGATTTATGTGGCGTAATACTGCTCACACTGCATTCCACCACCTCCTCGGCCCAATCTCATAAAGCATTAACTACCTGACCATTCAAACGCACTCCATCATTCTCTTTTCAGCTCTTGTTTTTCCACCGTCTCACCCTTGTTCTCTCCCTCAGTCTTTCTCTTTCTGCCTGCCTGCTCTGCCAGCAGGTACCTCTCCTCCACTAGCATAATGTGCCACCTGCCTGTCTGACAATGCCAGGCCAAGACATCAGTAATAGGGAAAGGCCGGAATAACAAGTTTGTTTTCTCTTTCTTCTCTCCCTTGAACCTCATTTTTCACGACAACGCAGATTAAAGCCATTTCAGCTCAGGGTCGTGCGAAGGGAGGGAGGGGGGTCTTCGATCAGTCTCTCTCTCATCTTGGCGGGGGTTCATAAAACCTATTGGCCCCATATGTTTTGCTATATTAAATCACACGCAGTAGGTTTTGATGTAGAGCAGCATCCAGAAACACTACGGGTTTAAGTTACCATGACTGAGTTTAAAAGAACTCTCACAAACCCTCCAATGAATGTGCTTTAAAAGGATAGCTCACTCAAAAATATAAATCATGTCATTATTTACTCCCCCCTGTTTTTATTTGCATTTCTTTCTTCTATTAAACAGTAAAGGAGGAAATCGGAACAACTTTGCAGGATAAAGAGAAATGCTTAAAAAAAAGACCATAAAAGCACTATAAAACATTTCTTCTGTGTTGCGAACAAACCAAAATTTAAGTTACACTTCAATAGGCTCCTGGAACCAGATAAGTGAGTCGAACTTCAGCCTGAATCATTCAGAAAACGATTCTTCTCTGAGCAAGTACTTCTTTTGTGAAGCAATTACTTTGAGGCTACTAAAAACGAATCTGTGTGTGATGAAAGTAATCCGGACATACTACGTGTTGTCATTGATATTTTTGTGTTGCTTCACTTCCATTCATAAATGCTCTCCCGTGGCTTCTTGGGATTGTAAAGTGTCCACTGGGTTTCCTGTCAAAACTGGGAAGAGTATGTGATGTTGGATGCAACCATTCAGACCAGTTTTGTGATCTGTATTCAGTTGAAAAGGTTTGACTCGTTGAATCATTAATGAACAGGGCATCTATATTTCTCTCACAAACTCTCTAGAACATGCCTATATGCTCTAGAGCAGATGTCAAGATTTTTCAAACTGTGAAAAAGTAATCATATGCTTTTTAGAAGTCTTGAAATAAGGCACATTGACCATTTGATTATACTTTTTCTCATCTAAGATGAGTGCTTTCTCTAGAAGAAAGAAAGCAACCAATGACAGAATTTTAAGGTGGGTGTTCCTTTAAGAAATCAACTGGAACTGAAACGGGCCAACATGCTCGGTGAAATCAATGTCATATTAAGGCAGTGTTAGATGTGGTATACAGAGACAATAAATATATATGATAACAGAACGGCTCACGAGAGAGCTCTGACCCGCTGTAACGCCACAGTGCCGCGGAACATGGGAGTTTGAGGAAACAAAGGGCTCTGGATAACAAAGTAGACAGGTAATCAATAATAACCTCTGATGCTCATAACTGGCTGGTTAGGAACTCTGTCTCCATTTCAGATACTATGCCATCACTTTGTAACAAGAAACAGATGCTTAGAGAGATAACAAGTCAGAGAAATACATCAAATAGAACAGCCATGCTGATCTATCCCTCATGATCTGCCCACAATGCCCGACCTTGATCAGGGGAATTTATTAGGGGAATAGCCTGGGTGTGTTTTGCACAATATGTTCATATTATAAAACGTAATCAATAAACGTGACACGAAAACAAGAAGAATCCACATTTCCGTGACGCGTCGCCCTTCGGCAAACAAATCACGCTTATCGTTTACATCCAGAGGATCGCTGTTGTGAATTTCATTCACGGACAGTAAATTGTCAGAACATTAAGGGATGATGGAACACCTGCCCTGAACTGAAGACCCTAAACATTACAGCTCAAGTCGATGCACTCAGCCTCTAATTGCATTATTAAGTGAGATAAGATCCCGTAGATTATTATTAATGGCCGCCCTGTGGGTTAGACTTTCGTGAGGTTGGATTATCTATCTACGAGCTTCATAACAAGACTTCTCCGGCTTCAGAATAAACAGGGGGATTCTAATAGAGTTCCATCAGCAAGTGTTATAGTATTCGTAACAACGCTGCTTATTGCACACAGCTGGTGTGCGTGCAGTCTGACATTAAACATAGACTGAAGAGAAGAAACGCTCGCTCTGTATGCAGACAACCTTCTCTTCGATAGACGGGTAAAGGTATTGAGCGTGCGTTCAGGAGGGAGTAATGCTCTCCTCACCTTTCTATATATTCTCATCACTGCACTAATTAATCAAGTAGGCCGGGGGACACCACAAAGGGTCACAGTGTCTGTGTCTGAAACCGAAATTTCTGCATTGCTGTCCAGGGGGTCAATGATTTCATAGGCATGTGAAGAGATCGAATGATCTCCCTACTGTACGTTTACAATACTGTTTAAAAGTCTGGGGTCGGAAAGATTTTTCTTTTTTTTTTTACTTAACTCTCTTACACTTACCAAGGCTGTATTTATTTGATTAAAAATACCATAAAAAATGAAATATTATTCCAAAACTGAAATTCCAACCTCCAATCCTTCAGTCTTCAGTGTCACATGAGTCCTTAGAAATCATTCTGATCTTTTTATCTTTCTGATTAAAAAAAAAAGATATAAAATACAAGATAGGAAAATACTTTAAAATAATTTTAATCTTTCCCAAAAAAATATCAAATATGAAAATAATATTAATAATAATAATGTAGAAAATAATAAATTACAATATGCATTTTTCTAAAGAATTGGGGAAATAAGGGGGAACAAAGAAACGACTCAGAAAAAAAGATGAAGAAATACAATAGTTGTTAATGTTAAACCTTTAAAAATTTGGGATATAACTGGGATGTGTCACTGCAAAAAGTTTTGTCTTTTTTTGAAAATTCTTAAATCAAGAAGGATTTTCTTGATGAAGTAACAAATATTGTCTTATTTTCAGAAAAAGTAGTCAAAATTAAGTGACTTTTTGCTTCTAACACGCAAAATAATCTGCCAATGGGGTAAGCAAAATAATCTTATTTCATACAGATTTTTATTTTTATTTTTAAAATTGAATTTCTTATCCCATTGGCAGATTATTTTGCTTGTTTCAAATAAAAACACACTTAATTTTGACATGTTTTGTGCAAAAGTATTATGCCAGTATTTTCACTAATAAAAAATGAATTTGAGTCGGTTATTTCTATCTTTTGTGCTAGCGTGTCAGTTGGAAAAATCAGTTATTATTATTTTTATCATTATTTTTGTCATTAATTGTAACGCAGTGAGATTATAGTCTGCACTAGGAGGTGACAGCAGCCAGTGCTCCATACAGAGATCTGATGTGATCATCATCCAGTCTGTCTGGAATGACATGAAGAAACAGAACAAACTGAGACAGACTAAATCCAGAAGAACTGTGGCAACGTCTCCAAGATGCTTAAATAACCTTCCTGGAAATACCTACAAAATATTTACAGTAGTGAATACTATATGCAGTTTTCAGTATACCCTGATGTATTTCTTTGCCATTTGACTTTGTTTCCTCGTTCTGCAGGCCTGATGTCAGAAGCTGCTATTTTTGATTGTCAGGACTCCTGCTCATTCGCACAGAAACATATGAGTCTGTTTGGTATGTTTCATGTTGTGTTCCACCTCCTCCAATGGCACCAAGGTGTTCATTAGCGCATCTGCTCTTAGCTAATGCTAGTGGGGATGGAGTTGTTTGTTGTCACTAGGAACAGGTGAGGGCTAAAAATCATGCGTATACGCTTACCCTGATGAAACCGTATGGATTTTTAGGGGTGCTTTATCTTTTTTAGCGGTCCCTTTGAAAAAGAGAAGAAGAAAAAAAAAAAAGAAAAAAACTCATTTGCAGAGTCATTTTTCAGCTCACACTGTGTGGCTTTTCAGATGTGGAACCTTTGGGATGCCCAAGCCTAAAGTTCCTGGAATCCATGAACAGAGAACGGTGTGACAGTCACAAATGAGTAAACAAAGCAGACGTGATTTAGCCATTCATTACCCTGTAACCAGCTATTGTTGTTGCTTTGAGGAGAAAAGGAGGATGGCCTCCACAGAGATTTTGGATTCAATTAAAAAACAACACCTGCTGAGGAAGCCCCGCATCCAGCTTCTGACATCAGACATATAGAGGGAGGAAACAAAGTCAAATGGCAAAGAAATACATCTGTGTATGGGACACAGAACAGGTGAATATAACACTAAAATATAATATAAAATATAAATATAATTTTTTTTTTCAAATAAATAAATTAAGGCAGTCTCCATGAATGTTTGGACAAAAACGAAGAAATGATAATCAATGTGTAAATTCTGTAATAACCATACTATTCAACCACATATTTAACGATACAACTCTTCAAACTCTTCATGAATTATTACTTTCAGGAAGGGTGCATTGACCAATAAAAAGTGACAGCCAATCAGTTTTCTGGAGGATCATGTGACACTGAAGACTGGAATAATTGCTACTTGTCATCAGAGGAATAACATGAGGAAAAAAATGGTTTAGCATCAACTAAAATGCTGAATTTAGATGTCATTTATGTAATTAAAATGAATAATGACAAAATGTATAAGGAAACACTCTGAAACACTGCTTTTGCACCATGAGTACCACAATGTGAAGCAAAACCCCCAAAAAAGTTTAACTTCTTAAAGAGTTTCTCAAGACCCCATGTGCTTTGTTCCATTCCGCTGCACTGCATCAAGCTGTTTTTGAATCCAGTATTGCATCCTATGTGAACGGCCCCTAAAAAAGGGAAAATTCCACTGAAGAAAGTTAGTATTTTGGAGAAGCGCCTCTGGTCAAAATCAGAGGGCAAAAAAAATGTGTTTCTTCACGCGAGCAAAAGTGGTTCTCCAGATATATACATTTGTAAGAGAAGTCATCTCTCTCTTGCAGAAGCCGAGCGTATGAGTCATGTTTACAGAGCACCTTGGGTTTAGAGGAAGAAGGGAAAAATGTAGCTTACACTCAATAGTAATAATCATAATAATAAAAAAAGGTGCAATGAGAACTCCTCGCAGCCAGAAGCCCATTCATTAGTGCTCCATAGACCCCCGCAGGAGCGATGGGACCATTTTCCTGCATTGCATTCGGATCAGGGAGGCTCAGCAAATTTGTCGTCATGACATAAGGACAACGTCCTTTGTGCTTCGCTTCTGGAAATGGATTTGGAGATGTGCACCGGGGCTCTGAGGCGCAACCCGCTGACAAATAAGCTAATTCTGCATGAGTGCAGCAGAAGAAATCAAGTGACTGGATAGAAACGAGAGAGAGAGAGAGAGAGAGAGGGGCGGGAGGAGACTAGCTCTCCAAACTCTGAACAGTTGAATGGACCTTTTTTCTCCCACATTGCCCAGGGCGAGCATATCAGGCCTGACACCTGCAAACATCACCTCCACTGCTTTAAGTACACACCGACCGCATCTCGAGTCTCTAAGTGTGACACGCATTCATCAAATAAATCCCTAAACTAATAAATGATTGAAGCGATGAATAAGTAAACGATTGGCACTGATGGGATCAGGAGCGAGATGTTGTGCACAGTGCACACTATGGTCATGAAGAGCATCATCGATTGCTGCCTCGCATGTTACTGATGTATAATAGAGGGACTTCTCCATCGTGGTGTGTCCCTGCAGTCTAGGCCTGGATTAGAAACCAGATTACTCTGTCATGCTGAAGACCAGCTCTCTGATCAGGGGTTTATTACACTAATTGATCACCATCAGTCCACGGGTCCCAGGTGTATAATGGCTGTCTCAAGTCACACTGGACTTTGTGCCTGTTTGCAAGGAATTCATTGATGCTGACCTAAATATAGATGCTGTGACAGAATCACCCTTGGACCTAAAGATGCTTTAATGGGTAGGTACAGTACAGTATGGCGAATCAAACTATTCCCCAAAGTACCGCAGAATAACTTTAAGTTTAAAACGTGATCATGTTTCATGTAAATAGAACTGCGTATTTTTTGTTCTAATTAAAATAGAATTCAAGAGTTATATGACTATCTACATTACTTTTATAAACAGTGCTATCAAATGACTAATCAGCGATTAATTTAACTGAAAAAACATTTCCGTTTACCTACTTTTTTTGTGTGTACTGTGTATATTTATTATGTACATATAAACACACACATGCAGTATATATTATAAAAACATTTACATTTATGTAATTTATACTATAAATATAAGTATATTTAATATACAAGCATAACATATTTTACACATGCATGTTTATGCATTTATATTTACATAATGTGTTTACACATATATCGTTTGACATATATTATATATATATATATATATATATATATATATATATATATTACATTTGTTTGCATTTTATTATAACTATTATAATTAATTTATTCATTCATATTTTAATATACCTAAATCTATATAAATGTGTTGCTAGTTAAAAAAAAAAAAACTTTTGTACTTTTATTTTTAATAAATAAATTCTTAAATGCATAAACTGACAATAAAAAATATTTATTTTAATAATATTGTAAACAATATATTTTTAAAGATTCTAATTAAATAAATAATAATAGGATGACAGAGAAAACAATTACATCATCTGCATAGAATAACTACACAAAAATCAATAACTATAAATATTGAATACAAATATATTTATTTAAAACTAATTTATTTTAATAACTTTATTGATCATTTAAATGGTTAAGCCAATATTCTTCTCAATAGTCAGCCTTCAGATGTCTTATCAAACGTTGCTTTGCAGAGTAACATAAACTTCTTTTTTTACCTCTTTAACTTTTTTCGGAAATTGTCTTCTAATGAAATTTGAAGAATTTTCAATTCAGTTCTGAAAAGTGCACGACCCTGGTGCTAGCAAAGGCCTGTTCATAGCCAAGTCTGTTGATTAAACGCAGCTCTGTGCTAATTTAGGGCTTTAGCTATTTGTTTCATATTGATCTCTGTCTGCTTTTGCGTTTTGTATATTAACACTCTAATCATAAATCACATGATATAAATAATGCGCTCCGCCGCTTGCAGATGCAAGCCTTTGTCTCTGCAGAGCACAAAACCAAAGGTCAAATGATTAGCTTTGCATGCATGCATGCCTTTAATGATTTGAATAAACCTTTGTGTCCGCGTGTGCATCCTCAGCAGAAGCAGCAATGAAACAGAGAAAAGAAGGACTAAATTAATGACTGCTCTTCTGTTTGCTAGCCTGCTTGTGCCAGGCAGATGACTCAGCAAAAATGGGCTTTACCCATGCGAGTGTGCCTTAGAACCAGCTGCAGTTCATGCACAATACACCAAGGATGCGCTAACAGGATCTACTAAAAAAACAAACCCCCAAGGCAAGAGGGCGTCGATATTCGAAGGTAGGGAAAATATACACTAAAATGTTGTTGACAAGGATGCGAAAGCGTGTTACACACTCGATTTTCGCTAGTTGCTGTTTTAGCTTACCGATCAAACGTCTTCGAATGCATAGCTCGCATAATACCCGACTGTGAAATGCTCATTCGGATTTATCAATACGCCACACACACGGTCATCAAGGCCTCAGTCAAACAATTCTCCGCGCTACTTCAGGTGGGTTTCTAAATGATTAATACGCAGCCCTCTCAGGAGCACGTTACTTCATAGACCCTCTCTTCATGCTCTGACTGCATTGTGAATAATTTGTTCTTCTAAAGTGCGTTCCCAAGGTCTCACTTTGGGAAACTCCAGCCATTTATTTTGATTTGATCTTGAGCTTATGAGTAATTATGAAGTGCCATAGGGCACATTCTGCCTAGTCAGCAGAACCGAAAGCAAACATTAATTTACCATGCTTAGAGTCAAAGCATTACGAATACGTTGCCGAGTCTACGACTGCCACGGAAGGGAGGGGAAAGAGCGGAGATCATGTTAAACCAGTGACATTAGCAGAATGCAAATGCACTGCGACCGGCGCCTGCAAAGTCTGCTGCTAAAACATGGTGGAGAAATTATTTCGAGTGAGCATAAAAATAAAGAAAAAAAAGCAGAAAAGTTTCTTTTCTCTCTTTGAGCAACTTTCCAAATGCAGTTCAAGAGGAGAAGAAATCCCTCCAGGACACGGAAACAAGAAAAGAGCCTGCCAATGGACAATCCAGAGGGAAAACGGGACGTGCTGATCCTTGGGGAGCCTAAATACAGCGGCACTAAAGCCTGTGAAGGATTTAAATAATGCTACAGAGGTCCAGCGGGGGCATATATAGCATCAAAAACACATGCGACTGTCCAGAGAAGCTACTGCTTTCAAAATGTCTCTAGGGTACAAACAATAAATAGACGAATAGGACTAGATGGGGCAATTAAACATTTTACAATTCACTTCAAGTGGTCAACTTGATCACAGGAGCCGGAGGGGGCCACAAATGCACACTCAAAGGATTATGGGTTGCTTTAAGAGACTGAGAAGGACGCCAAAAGCACAGTGGCTGCAGCATCGGCCAAGCCGTACTGTCTTGGCTGACCTCTTATGAGAAAACGATGCGTTCTGCTGCAATGCTCTGCTTATTGAAATCATCTATGTTAAAATCACAGCCATCCAGCGCATTAGCAGTGAAATTAATTGAAATAAGACAATTCAGCACATGCTGCTCAGTGGGCCCTCCTATCTCTGCACTCCATTGCTTTCATTTGCAGCCCTCTCGCTGAAGATAATGATCACATTTAGCCGCAGTGCCCCTAATAAGATGACAACCGTGGCCACTGCGTGCTCTCACTGATGCTAAAACGCAGGCCACAAAGTCATCTTTGGAAGCAAATTAGTTAACGTGCATTAACGAGGGGCTAAAAGTTTCAGTGATGCATTGCTCTCAATTTAGTTATGAAGCGTGTGTATTTTTACAAAAAGCAACAAGGTTGTCGTGTTCGGTTTTGGTTCATTCTTGATACAGACACAGCACAAGACAAAAATGACCTCTTTTCTCTGGGGTCTCAGGATTTGGGTTGTAGGGCACAGAAGAATGAGTAAAATCTATGCGTAATCTACAGTGAGTAATTACTGAATAGGCTGATCATTTTTCAGAGGTGTGTGTGTGGGAGGTTAATTGCCTGCAGGGGAGCTGAGGGAGGCTCTGGGCAGCTCTAGGAGATGAGGGTCAGTAAGACACGCGGATGGGGAAAGAGGTCATGGGGTAGGCTGGGAAACTCCTCTGCTGGTTAGTAATTACTGTAGGGGTCAAGACCAGGTGTGTATGCACACACACACACACATGCACATGCACCTCACATACATACAATGGCAAAATAACAAATCCCTCACTCCCTCACCGTCAGCTAGCATCTACTGTTACCTGTTCACATCTGTTTCTAAAGCTCTGTTGACTCGAAAAGAATTGTCACACTAACAGTCTTATTTATTTGGTCTATTTATTAAGTGGTCTACTAAAAATGGACATGCATGCATCTAGTTTTTATTATTTATTTATTTTTTAAATTTTTTTAACATTTCCACAATTTTTTTTTTAAGATAATGGAAATGATTGTCATTAGAATTATATTTTAAAAAGATTTAATGAATACCATTCATGCCTCACTGAAAATTCCAGTGCTATAATTGTTTGTATTGCATTTATTTGAATGAATGAATGAATGAATGGAATGAATAAAAAGAATGAACGAATTAATGAATGAATAAATAAAATGTGTATATGTGAAATAAATATACATTATTTATATTATCAAAGTCTTCAAAGAGATTCATCTGAACATCTGAAAAGTAATAAATAGACAAACCTTCAGTAAACGTGTCACATATATCACGTACATATTGCTTATCCACTAAGTTATGCGTATTAAAATGGTCTGAAAACAAAGTGAATGGCAAAAGGCTCACACATGCCATAACAGGTAGTTACCACAAGCACAGCACGTTCAGAGCGGCCACAGTTTCTCAATCTACCCATCTACCCTTTACCACTGGACTTGTTTTCGCTCTGACAGCTCTGTACTTAGAGGTTCTCCACCACGTCAATCAAACCCTTCTTTTCGCCAGCACTTGGTAAACATACAGTCTCCCTGTGACATTGAAAATGGTTGTTTGTTTTTATTCTGTTTTCCCCTCCTTTCTTTCCCCTTTTCCCACAACTTCTCCGAACACAGTGGGAGCCGTGCCTAATGAGCCACCACCCAGCATCTCCTCCTCTCCGCACCAGCCATGCAACCCTTAATCTGTGACTTAACCTGCCCACTGAGCGGCACTGCTGGCAGGAGAAATTACAGCCCTGCGGTTTACCCAGACTGCACTGTACCCCTCTCACAACATTTAATTAATCCAATGGGGAGCCAGATCTTGCTAAATATAATCCCACCGTCGAACCCCGCCATTCCCACTGCCCTTCTGACGTGCCACCAAAGAGACACATGTTGATGAGAGCACAATTAGATATGTATAAATATTGTTATTAATAAGACGACTGCTCGAGGTCGCACCGAAGAGAGCGGAAGGTGAAGGAGATGAAAGGTACTTGAAAGAGGCTTTTCCGAGCTTCTGCCTGTATCATTTCCTAAACCGTCTCCTCAGAACCACCAACAGGAGCCAGATGAGTTCTTTCGTCAGGAGGGGCTTTAGTCACACAATGTTCTGTGATTTATCCATGATGGAAAACTCAAAAGAACAAATAGAGTCCTCTCGAGGGCGAAGACAAAAAGAGGACATTCTCACTCAATGGCCATTTCAGAGCCCAGGTGTCAGAGCTAAAACACTTCCAGCCTGATCAATGTATCGCCAACCCAGAACCATCCCAAACGCCACTCGTGCCATTCAACCACCAGCGATAACTCAAACCTACCTCTCTTTTTGGACGCCCCGCCTCCACCCACCAAGTTCCGCTGTGGGGTTATACTCATTTCCACTAAAAGCACTTTGGGGCAAATGTTCAATCAGACCCAAGATGATCTTAGCTGGAGAGGCAACAGGAAACAACGAATAAATAAAGGGCCTGCAGTAAAACCGTGAGCAGTGGAAGTGGACCCTGAAAGGATCAATCCTGGTAATTGCTGTGGTAGAAAATGAATCAGGCAGGAGGGGAGAGGGAGAGAGAGATGTGGCCATATAAACACAGAGTGGTAAACAAGTGCAAGAGGAGCTGTGGGAGCACACTACGGCACGGTTACACACAAACAGACATGACCTGCAGCCTGAAAACATGGTGCACAGCCTCCGAAAAAACAAACAGCAGGTGGCCTACAAGCCAGCTGCATTACGAGTAACTTTACACCTCGCTTATTCAAACATAATCTAAAGGGCTACCTATATGGATATAGGAGAATTTCTGTACTTTTACTGATGCCGTACGGCCATTTGAAAAGTGCTGAAGAGGAAAGAAATGTGCATGTGAGGACGTGGGATTATGAGGCAATCTCTCGGCTCGGGTGTCAGCTCTCATTTGGAGCGGAAGTAGATGGTTGCTCCTGCTGCAGCACTTAGCATCACCTCCAAAAGCCCTGAGGCTACAGCAGACAGCCTTCTTCTATAAGTGCAGTGTAAGAATGTATTTAGCTGTAGACAGGTAGGCGGGAAAAAGGGGTGGGAGGTGGATAGGCGCATGGCTTGGGTTTCAAGCCCGGCAAGAAACGGAGGATGATCGTGTCATGCGAGCATAATGAAATGGTCACTGAGATGATGATGATGATGGCAGTCAAAGCCCCTCAGATTTCACTGATAATCAGAAAATGTCTATAAACGCAATTTTATTCATGCACTGCAAATTTCCTTTATCTGATATACAGTATTATGGGAATTGTGGGGAAATAGTCCATTCAACATTAAACTACATTTTCAGTTTTGGCAATACAGTTGCAAACCATTTACTGGGCCTTAAAGAATTAGTTATGAAAAAAATGTCATCATTTACTCGCTCAAGTTATTCTAAACCTATATGACTTTAATTCTTCTAAAAAGAAGAAGCACATTTTTGGTTACCACTGAGTTTTATTGTAGGGGGGAAACACAGTACTGTAAATCCATCCAAAATCAAAAATATATTCCTTAATTTTCCCCAGAAGAAAGAAAGTCATGATGCAACAATTTTTTTTTTAGGTTTGTGTTTAAACTACACTCTTAAACTCTTAGTTAAATTACATTGGACAGCTATTTTTATAGAAATAGCTGAAGCTTCGAGGTAAACATCATATGCAAAAAAATATACATATTTAACATTTAGCAATTCTCTTTAAAAATGTATAACTCATTTTTTTTCCCCATGATGCAACATGAAATCTATTTTGATCAAAAAATAGCAATATAATTTTTTTTGATTCAGGTGCTAGTCGACAGCAAGTCATCAAAACATTATTCTAACACCTAAAACTTAAGAAAAATCTACATAATAAAATAAATGATCACAAATTAACAAACTACATTTTTCAGTGAAAAGGTCTGTCTGGTATATTTTAATTTTAACACACTTTTACAATAGAAACAAGGTCATCTGCATTTACTCAAACTTACCATAGAAATCACCTCCAAGCCAAACATCTCAAGAAGAAGCGTGCACTTGCTTAAGATGGACAGTGCCTTTTCAAACAACAGAAAAGACTCATAATATCAGTATGCCACCCACTAAAAGCATGAGTGTCGTTAAATCAATAATTCATTTACTTTAATGAGATAAGTACTATGGAAACTAATTGCATGCTGCCCCATTTAGTCAACCCATTCAGGGGCCTTAATGCAAAACACATCTGCCTTACGTGGCTGCAGGACACACCAAGTTTAGACGGTTGCATCTTTGTCCGAAGTTGTGATGGCATGTCACTTTTTCAGATCAACACTACATTAGTTAAATCTCACGGTCACTGCTTAACTGTATATGATTCAATAGCATCTCTAAAAGAAAAGCTTTGGATTTTGAGTAAATGTGTTGATGTGTAATATCTATGCAAATTTGGTGGTAGCCACAACATACTTTTATATCAAAAAAAGAGGACTTGACGTTAAAAAAAAAAGAGATTTATTTCACAGTTGGGGTCATATATGTGAGGTATAGCATGTTTTCAGTGAAAAATAATTGTCTTTTTAAACTTTTAAATTGTTTAAACTTTTAAACAGGCATACAGTATATTGCTGTAAAAGGATTTAATTGCATCTAAAGTGAATTACTAATGATCAAACACCATTGTGTTTCACCTGGTTGAGCTCTCAGATAGTTAGACATCAAATCAAACTGTCCAATCACATCCAGAAGGTTTTTTAGCTGAAGGTACAAGTGATCATCTTGGCTGGAAGGACCAAACAATATTCAATGGAGTCATTATTGCCTAGAAATAATGCATGAATGTGATGCACATTGATTTAAAGTGCCACCAGTATGCCATGCACTGTACAAAACAGCCAATTAAGTTATTCGGCAGGGCCGCAATTATTTATCAGTGTTGAATTAGTCTGGCGTTTGTATATTTAAAAAGGGGACATGTCAAATCAGAGTCCTGATTATCTCTGTTTCATTTTGTGTTGATCTTATTTAATCTAATTTAATCATCTAATTCTTTAATGGAAAACAGAACTAGTCATGGGTGCTACATTAGGCTTTTTGTTTTCTTAAACTGTTGTGGAGCCTAAAAGGCAAATGTAAATTAGCACAGCTTAATGCAGTATAAAGTTAATTTCATAATATAAAGTTATCATACTTTATATTATGAAATTCAAGAGAAGCAATTCATAGCAGAACATCCTTCCAGCAAACGGCTTCAGTCGTTCTGTACTGGATTTTCTTTGAGTGATGTTCTGCGACATTAGTTTAATGTTCCAATTTATATATAAAAAAAGTGTCATTATGAAGCCGTAACCTACCAAAACTTTAGTTCATTATGGAATGCTTAGATCTGGTGTATGTTATAGAGATCATTTTAGAGGAGATCGGGGCAAGTCGTCACACAGTTTATGTGATTTAAGGTTTTAAAGCATAAATGTGACTCTGGACCACAAAAGTTGCTGGGGTATATATGTAGAAATAGCAAAAAATACATTGCATGGTTAAACATTATAATTTTTTTTTTTTTGCACCTTCAGATTCCAGATTTTCAAAGAGTTTCTCAGCCAAAAATTGTCCTATCCTAACAAACCACATATCAATGGAAAGCATATTTATTAATTATGATGTATACATTGTGAACGATTTATAGGCATTTAGGCATTCTATAGGCATTTTACAGTTTATTAACAAAGACTTTAACAAAAACAAAACATTTATTTGGGAATATAAAAATCATTAGCATAACTGTATTTAGAAAAATAGAATGAAATATACAGTAAGTTACCAGTTTCAGTAACAAACAATAAAAGAAAGCCTAAACTATTCTTAAAATACATTAAACAAGTGACAACTTGGCTTTTTTCTACAGTATATACATATACTGTATAGTATTATGTTAGTTTATATTATGTGTAATATTGTATATGATAGCCAATAACAATACTTAAAATTGTTACCAGAAGTTACGAATAACTTCAACAAAACCAAATTAGAAAGCAAACCAAAAGGTCATATTAAGCTGTTAAATTTAGTTAACGTGTGCACTTTTTAGCCTGATGGCATATTTCTGAGAGACATGTGGCATGTGTATTTGTGGCGGCTCATGTATTCCTGAGGGTCACTGCAGGGATTCCTGTACTTGATCTCGTACCTGTTGAGCTAACACATTTTTTGAACAGGAAAGGATTTCATTACATTAGCATGCTGTGCTCTGACTAAATTTGTAAGTTTAATCAGCCTCAATTAAATTACAAGCCAAACATAGAAAGTGAGGAGCGCAGCAAACGTGTCCGTTGCCGTCTGCTTCCATCAGTGAAATCAAGGATGTTTTTAAGCATTTTTTTTAACCTGCACACATGTATTATACCACGTACGCATGAATAATACATGCACTCACATGGACGTGCACTTGCACATTCACATACCCATGAGCATTGGAAAAACCTATGCGGATTTATCATCGTTTGCATGTATAGGGGAGATGCATAAAAAATCCGCATGCTGCCCTGATCAAGCCATGTATTGATTTCCCGCAAACAAAAGATATTGTGAGGCCATGAATTTGTATTACAGAAATATGCACGCACATGTAATCAGACAGAAATAATTCATTACTGATCACATCTGACTGTGCACAACCTTGAATTTTACTCTCTTTTTTTTTTATGCAAAAGAGACCGCGTTTTACAACCTCTCGCCAGGGAACGAAGTGTGCTATAAACGTCTGCTGTCTCCCAGAAACCTCCACCAACATAAGCTGCAAACTCATAACTCCAGACATCCCCTGGGAGATGTTATTTTGGTATTACATGCCAGAGAGACAGTTGTAATATAATGATAGCATGTTATGAATGGCCTCTTAATACCATGTCTTGGTTAAAGAGATGAATGAAAATGTACATTTAATCAGATGTGTACATACAAACACAAACACTTTCTTTTCTTTAAAGCTGTCTGCATGGATATATGCTGAAATAAGTATTATGACACTAAACATTAATTTAAACATGCGCTACCATTCAAGGATTTAAGGGCTATTGTGATTATTTTTTACAAATAAATTCAATTAAGTGATAGCAAAACATTTATAATGTTCCAAAAGACCTTTGTTTTAAATAAAACAAAACAAACAAAAAAACCTTTCTATAAAAAATATTAAGCAGCACAACTGTTTTATTAACAATAAGAAAAAAATATTGAGCATTAAAGCATGTGACAAGACTATATTGGAAAATATACTAAAAATAGAAAATATACTGAAATGAATTGACATAATATTTTACTGTTTTTGCTGAATAATTAAAATATAAATAAAGTAATATACAGTATATATTAATATATATATATATATATACACACACACACACATTACATTTTTTAATTAATTAATTTATTTTGTTTTTGAAAATAAAAAGTTTTGATGCAGTCAAACGTTTCTGAATCATTCGATTCCATTGTAACTTTTTCCAAAACAGACAATAACGACTACGCTCATTATATGAACTTGGTTTTTAGAATCGATAAACTCCAACAACATAAAACCAAACAGATAAATGCATCAATGGTTGAGAATCTAATCAGGGTTTTGAGACAGATCTGTCTGTGCATCAATCCAACAGTCAT
Source organism: Enteromius treurensis (assembly GCA_032275025.1). Classification (NCBI taxonomy): domain Eukaryota; kingdom Metazoa; phylum Chordata; class Actinopteri; order Cypriniformes; family Cyprinidae; genus Enteromius; species Enteromius treurensis. The sequence continues at coordinate 11,129,152 of JAUCMU010000021.1, read as the reverse complement.
TTATCAGCAAATAAGACGCTCCGAGAGGAATCAATTGCCAACGATATGAGTGATCCACATTCTCAAAACCTAATGCATCTCTTCATAGATTTGCAGATTTACAAAAATCTCTTCCATCAAAGCTGGGCTGGAGATGTCAGCGGAAAAGGTGGGCTGTTTGGGACCCCTGGACAGTGAGTGATGCATAACATCTCCTCTGCAACGAGACACTGAGCGACGGGTTGATAAAGAGGGGCGTAGTTGTCCAGATCAGCATATATATGCGCCCAAGTTTGTTATGCGCGCGTGTGTGTGTGTGTGTGCACATGTGTGCGCTTACACGAATTTATGTACGCTCCCCTCGCCGCTCGATAAAGATCAGACCGTCTCCACCCGACCTCACCCCTCCGAACCCCCCCTCCCTCCCAGCCCCTCGCACACGCGCTCCGGAGAGGAATGATTTAAAGGTGCTGAGATTTGTGGGTTCAACCCACGGCCAGACGAGCTGACACCTCCATAAATCAGAGCGGGTGGCCTGCCACACACAGCCCACCTGCGAGCCGCCCCCCGGCCAGCCTGGCCTGAAACGCTGACGCCATACTACCTGCCCCTTGCCGGACACATGCATCTTGAACAGCCCTCATTAACTCCTGAGCGTCAGCTAAACCTCGAAAAACACACACGCAGATATAAACACCCACACAAGCAGGCCGGCGTTCCAGTCCAGGTGATTAGGAAACAGCAAACCTCACCAGACAAGCACTTGTTCTAATCCCAAGAGGGAATTCCTGTGATGTGGCAACCCAACATGTTGTGCCCTGCAGCCAAACAAACTGCTTCTAATGCGCTGGTAAATATGGAATTGTTTTTTTGATGCCTTTTTTTTTTGCGCAACAGACCTCCTCGGCCTTTAAACACATCAACAAAACATTCGTTTAAAAGTTGCCTCCACTGTTTTAGATGTAAATGAGACTAAAGCTGCAGCTCCCAAAAGGGGTGACTTTGTTTAGTCAGCGTGTCTATAAAACAACGCATTACCTTATCTAAAAAGATGCTGATGAGTAATATTTTCATGCTATTCTTGAAAACAAAATGGCACTGAATCTAACCTGGTTAGTAACTAGTTATGACCGCACAAGTCTGTGCCCAACTTTCTCTAGAATTTTCAACTCTCTAGCCTTTTACCAAAGAGAAACCAAATGCTTCATAAAGAACTGTGACATGTTCCACAGTGTTTTCATAATGCATTACATTATCTTAAAGATATGGATGACTTAAATAAATAAAATGAATGAATTCGTTGAACAGCAATTAAAAGAAATCCAACACAGTTAAAGTGAAGTGGTACTGATCGCAGTTAATCACATCCTAAATATATATATATATTTTTTTTTACATAATATATGTGTGCATACTTTGTATATTATTTACTGTGTATATAAATACATACATACAGTATATATTTTGAAAATATTCATATTTGTTTACATGCATATATTTATATTCATATAATTCGTATTATATATAAATATATTTAATATATTAACACAACATTTTTTTAAAATATACACATTCATGTGTGTGTATTTATATATACATACATAATAAATCTATACAGCGCACACACATATTATGCAAACAAACTTTTATTTTAAATGTGATTCATCATTTGACAGCACTATTTATTAATTTTCGATGAATTATAATTTATAAACGAATTACTACTTTCTACAGTATTCAGCATTTCCTCCATTCATCAATTTTTCTTAACAACTTCAGAGCTTTTCTGGTTTCTCCAAACAATTCCAACAAGACTTTGCCAAGCCTTTGTTATCCACCTATAAATACTTCTAATCATAGCCATCAAAGTCAACATTTAACTTTCTTCCAAAAATTTTAAAAACTACTTTGTCAAGCTAGCATTCAAATTTTGTCTTGACAAACTTAAAAACTAAAAAAAATGTTAACTGTTACATTGCATTTAAACTAACCTGTTTAACTTTAATCTAACTACTGTAGATATCACTACACAGGTTTGTGCTTAACTTACTCTAGAACTTTCTTCTCACTGACCTTTCACCAAGGAGAAACGAATGCAATATGAAAAAAAAGAAACGAAAAATGCCACAAGTGCCACATCTGTCAACCTTCTGACTTTTAATCGGGCCAGGACTGTCATTGTGGCCCGCCCTCCACAGAGTCCGAGCTGGCCTCACCTGGTCCGGGACCAGGGGCCAACAAGGGACATGTTCTTAATTAAAACTGTATGGCTTGGGGGGCCTGAACTGTCACTCAGAGAGCATGCCGTTAACTTTAGAGATGAGAGCTCAGGCCACGCTGAAGGCACAGGAAAAGCCAAAACGGGAACCCGAAGAACTGAAGACAGAATGACCGCTGCTAATAAAAATAAATGATCAGTCCTGCATAGTTACGAATCATCCTCCTGCAATCCGTGCACTTACCTCCACTTTGTCCTTGGACCACAAAGCCATAATTAAATATTAGTAAAACGTTATGATGTTCTTCTTTATTAGACATTCCCAGCTAGTCCTAGGAGCCTGAGGGGGAACGAGACAAACTGCCTATCAACCCTGCAAAATAATGACGGACGCGTCACACGGCACTAGTAGAAGGATCGTCACTATTAAAGTGAATTATTTGTTCATTCGTCTCATTATATGGCTCTATTCAAATCATTCAGCGCCGTGCAGTGTGTGCGATTGTTAGTAATGAGATCCATCTATGCTGAACGATAAGATCAGATTCCTCCGTCGTGATAAAAGACACCTCTGTGTACCCACACTCGGACTGATGAAAGTGCACACGAGGCTTTGGTGTGTAATAAGATCTCTGATCACCTGTACCGTGTTTGAGGTTGACGGCACTTAGACAAACCTCACATCAGAGGAGCTGTAAACCAGCGATTGATTGATTCCAAAGGTGAAACAGATGCTCTTATTGATGAGCCATTTAACTGGACTGAATGTGGAAGAGAGGGTCTCAAATGTTTTGAGTGAACCTTGGGGAGCGAGTTGCACTAGACACCTGGGACGCAGAGAGACACAAACATCCTTAACGATGCTCTTCTCCGCTGGCACACGGCTCACACCTGTGCAAACAGCAATGCAAACATGCTTACATGGGGACAAAATCAATTCCTTCAGGATTTTCACCGTTGCGCTGCAGGGAGTATAATGAAAACTGGGATGTAAAGGAATATGTAATGGAAAAGAAACTTGCTGCAAAGAAACTATGTCCCTTATACACGTCTCATTTTACCAGAGTTGTGCAAAATCACCATCAAAGAGTTGGTTCCATAAACAAATAGTCAGTCGGAAATGGAGAGGAATTCAAACTCTAGAGGAAACTGAAATGGAATTTGAATTGATCTTTCTACTTAATTTGATCTAACTATCTATCTATTCACCCATCTATCTTTCTAATCAACTCATGTATGCATCCACCAATCCATCCATCTTTCTAATCAACTTTGAAGATTTTCATCTTGATCCAAAAAAATTTAAAAACTACAATACAAATTTTATCCATCCATATTTCTAATCAACTTTTTTCCCCCCAAATGTATTTTTTGGTCAAGCCAAAATTCAAATATTGACATTTTCATTAAATTCATTCAAATTCAAATCTCAATTACCCCATCCTGTTTGCTACATACATTTAAATTCAATTTAAAACGAGGAACATAATTCAAAAAACAAAACATCCAACCCTAGTTGTAGAACGCAAACCCCAAAGAACTGCTGAGTTCACTTGCAAAAAGACAGTTCCTTATATTGATCTTCACCTAATTTTAAATGAACCTACAGAACCACTCAAGGCAGCAAATTGTACGGTCAGTGCCAAAGGGTGGCCATATAATGCATATATATGACCGTGCACACATATGTACAATCTGGTTTTTCTCATTTTTCTTGTTATTGCCAGCACAGGAGAAGGCCTCTAGGGTACACATATCACATAAAGAAGAAGAGGGAAATTTTCACTTCACCTCAACTTTGGGCAGCTGTTCTGTTCTTCCGTTGCAGCCCTGCAGCCTTGCAGTTTCTCAAGCTTTCTTTAAAAAAAAAAAATCAATCAGACGCGTCTCAATTAATCTGCCGAGTGGTGCATTGATTGTGCCTCTAAATTGGGTCAACAGGATTGTCTATTTAAAGGGCAGGACCCTTTAATCATCATTTTATGTCCAATAGACTCACCAGAGCTGCAGTGGTCCTGATGGCCTGTGCTAGAACAGATTCCTGTCCTAGACGGCAGATATATCCTCCTCTCTCTCCGACAGCAAACATCCACACGGCCATAAAACCAGACATGCACACTATAGCAACTTCCCATGTGGCCTGTGCAAGCACAGCACTGTTTTGATTAAGATGTGTGGGAACGCATGTTGTTATGCTAGCTACACCTGCAGACAAACTGTACACGCTGGATGGAGCTTTGTAGTGGCGGATACTCTGTCATGACTTATTTCTAGTCCCTCTACAGGGTCCGTGAATGGCAGAAGTATACCTGGATTAGGATGTCAACACCGTACATCTGTTTTGTTTGTTTGGACTCGCAAGTGATGAAATCAGATCAGTTTGTTGAGAAGACCTAGTCAATATTTAGTAGATGTACATCCACAAAATAACAGAGAAGTAGCTGCCAATGTAAAAACACTATAAACTGTACATTTTGTCTCTGCTCTTGTCTATCCCGACTGGCAAGGTGAGTAGTTTTCTTGGTGACTTCAGAATTCGTACAAAATATATTACATACTGCATATTTCCTACATTATATAGCATATAATTTTTTTTTACTTATCTCAACAAAAATAACTACATTTAAAAAAAGAGAGAAAAATTATAGCACAATTCAGGAAAAAAAAAAGGTTTTAATAATAATCTAAAATGTTCCTCATAATTTGTCACTGCACCATTTACGACTGTGTATGATGTTTGTGTAAAATATACACATGTATAAAAATACTGTATAAAGACTTAAGCACATTTTAGATTTTAATCCAACTTTAAACAATACATGTGGTTGAAAACTGAATGTGCATTTAACAGATTTAACTCAAGTACGATATAGAAAATGAGTGTAATCATAAGTAAGTTATAATATTGCATATCTGCTGGAAATTAGACACATTGGGATCATATAAAAGCAAAACAAACACAAAAGCACAGCCTCAGTGTGTAGTACTTTGCATATAACAGTACACAGATTTTAATACAATTTCTATTTCTGTTTAACAGTTTCGAGTGCTGAATTCAATGACCAATTAGAAGTTATAAAGATAGTCTGTGACGCATCTACTCATTACTGCTCAAAGTTGTTGTTCAGTAAGCTGACATACTGTTTTCTACATACTCTTGTATCCTTTCAATATAACTAAAAATGTTTAAATGTGATATGAGAGTCGCTGTGCAGTGTAGACAACTTCACTGATCATAATGGGTGTTCCCATAAATGTGCAGAGCACTCACACTGAAATGACTGACAGCTTCAGTGATTATAAACAGAGCACTATGTGTTCGCAATTTGCTTCCAACTCGTTCACAATTTAAATTTTTTTTTTTTTTTTTTTTTTTGTTCTACCAGCTACACAATGCAGATTCCGGATTGACAACTGTAATTAAATGCAGGATTGGATCCGAAACATGATGACTGACAGTGATAAAAATTCTGATACTACATGCAAGAGCAGACCTGTGCATTAAAGTATAGTTCATACAGTACATAAAGTGTTTTTCCCTACCTGGTCTCATGGCATCATATCTATGGGTTTTCATAGACAGGAGGTTTACTCTGTAGCTCGCGAGGTGATGAAAAGCTCTGGTTCGAATCCCATGTAAAATGGTTTGACAAAACAGTTTAAATCTGCATAAAAGGAAGTTGAAATGACACGACTTGCTTCAACGGATGCTTTTGATATCAGTTTTGCAGTTGTTATTTTATCGGGTAGGTTTAGGGTTGGATTTGGTGTAGGGCATATTTCCGAAATGATAAAGCATTACTTTTTACCAACAGTCCCCAGATATTTGAATTATGAACTTTTGCAACATGGAACTTTCGCAACGTAATATGTCAACGTTACAAAAATGTGCCAGGGTCACGTATTGAATCTGTGTTTTAGCGCCACTCAGTGGACATTTCTCTTTAAAACTGTGGCGAAACGTGCAGTAAGGTACATAAAATGATGCTGCACTAAAAGTGCACAGAGGTACATATTTTTTAGGAGACCAGGTTGGATTTTTCAATATTTTTTCTTGATATTTTGCAATAAAACATTTTGTTCTTTATAACAATAGCTATTCTATCCAGATCATCTTTTTTTATTCAAGGAGGGTAAAAAAAATCTACAGTATATAAAAATTAGGAAAGCTTTCTAAAATAATTGTTCCGCTGTACCGTCCGGTCCCACAAGATAAAATATGAATTCGTTTTGGATCCCTGTCTGAACACGGTCTTAGTGTTGCATACATGATTACATTTTGCGGACTACATGAGAGCGGTCGCTATTTCCATTCTCTTTCTCCCCCTCTCTCTCTAGTGTGATTTACTCCAGCTGTCTGAAGGGGCTCTGGAGGAAGCCTCCTTATGAAAGAGGATGACTGTCTTAAGAGTTGTGATGATGAATGTTGCCGTGACGACGTGGAGGCACGTGAGACAGGAGTGCCGGTTGTTTATGGTCGAGTCTGAGGTACCATGGCAGCCATTGTAAATCCTCTAGCCGCTCACCTTAGGAGGGGAGAGAGAAAAGTGGGAAAGAGGAGAAGAATAGACCACTACTCTTTCTCCGAGCCGTGCAGGATGCCAGTGTCTTATTGGATAGCGCCTAATATAAATTACTTTATGGCTTCTACTTCTAAAAGGTAAGAGAGCAGTGCATGATAACTTGATCCCAGTTACCTCATTTGTTTGGCGAGAGCCGCTCAGGCACCCGAGCCACGCTGTTGGCACAGCCGAGCAAATGTAACCTTAGATTTTTAAGAGCCAGGTGCGTTAATAAGAAAGGCCACTGGAGAATCTAACCCATCTCAACCTCTCAAGACTTCTGTGTCGCCTCTCAGCCAAGTCTCAACTTCCTACCTACAGAGAGGGGCTAAAAAAAGCAACAAGCCTCTATTAATGAATGTGTTTATTTATTTCCTTTAATAGATTTTGGGCCAAGGGCCCTCTGGGAGTGAGGAAAGCAGCATTTCAGCAGCTTTCAGATCCCCCTCCGAACGGGTGGAGAGGAAGAGGGAGGGACGTCAAATCAATAGTGCGCTGCACCAAGCGAAGCTACACCGTGGTTTCAGCGGGCGCCCCTCTGAGCTACTTCATCTTACAGAAAGAGAAGCAATAAGCCCCAGCAGAGAGGGCGAATCAGCATCGCTGCTAATCAATTAATGGCCCTCATTCATTAAGTGATGAGTCGATTAACGAGCATGTTATTCTTGAGGAGGCTGACACATAATCATGGGAAGGCTTCATTGCACTTTTGCTTTAAAGTGAAAAGCAGAAAGATCGCTATTGTAATTATTGTCTGGTCAGGCCATTGGGGAGAGCGGCGCACTGAATAGACAATGTCTGTCCTTTTTGACATTTCTCAATCACAGTAACAAAAGGATGTCAGCAAGGAGGTGGTTGGAGTCCAGATGGTTCGCTCACCACCAGTTACGGTCTTACATTACTATTGATCCTAAAACCAGAAAGCGCACGGCATCTTCTTCTACACACTAGTACTGTATGTTACAATGCATACACAAGGTTTTTTTTATGCAGCATTATTGACCCTGAGCACTGAACAAAATTAGGATTGTCAATTCAAAATTTATCCAGAATTTTAACATGATAAATTTATTACATGATTACATTAATTAAACATTTTCTCAATATGAAATAATTTTCTCAACACTACATTATTTTGGCAAAATAAAGGCATATATATATATATATACATATATATATATATATATATATATATATATGTACACACACACACACACACACACACAGGTTAGCTTCTCACCGGACGTGTTGTAGAAACTCATTGGAAGCAGTCGGAGTCCGGCTCTGTCTGGTCGGGGCAGATAGGCTGATGTTACTGGGTCTCTTGGGCCCCGAGGGAACTAAGAACTGAACCATCTGGAACATTCTTCTAATATCTGAATATGATGAGAAGCACACACACACACACACACACAAGAGAATCAGAACACACTGATCCACCACTCCAAACACAGAAATTAGCTGAAGCAAATGCTTTCTCAACACACACACGTCTGGAGAACAGACAGCTGACCTTCAGCACAGATCTGATGGAGCAACAGATCAGACTATGCTCGAGTTAGGATTGACCACTACTAGTGTTAGTTAGTCAGGGTTAGTAATATGCCGAGCTGCTGCGATACTGACCGTGTGCTGCTAATTCTCACCGACTCTGATGAAGATCTAAACATGAAGAACAGCAGTGAAACTCAATCCAGGAACAGTTTCACAATCTCAGCTGCTCAGACTCACTGTAAACAACGGCACGTGGAGGGTCCCGTGACGTCATGCACGCGCGCTCTTTAACAGTCCTGATGAAGAGTGTGTCAGGATCTTCCTCCTGAGATCAAACACACAGACTGCTTTTATAATACGATGTTATTGAAGCCGTCGGTGCTCCATAACACAGAAATGAATGTTTCTGCAGACTTCTGTTCACACACACACGGGCTCTCCGGCGCCGCGCAGGCATAAAAAGGAGGATATTAGTTTGGAGATGAAGAATGTTTAATTTCAGCGTAAATACACACAAAGCGGTTCGGCCGGCGATAGGAATCAGAAGCGACACAAACGGGCTCAAACAGACGCGTATCGCCGCTGATGCTGGAAGCATGAACTCAATAAAGAGCAATAAAGCGTTCCGTTCCTTCTTCACTGACCTGCACTTCAGCGACAGATCGCGCAGATACCGGCCCCGCCGCAATAACGCGCAACAAAGAGCTGGAAGACATACAAATGAAAGCGAAGCCGAAGCAATATCAGCAGAATTCCCGCACAAAGCCTCCGTACAGGATTTAATATTGCTGCAATCAGTGAACAGAGTCAATTATTCCGACTCCATTGTGTCGCGCTATCAGAGAGAAACGTCATATGATGATGTGATGATAAACACACACACACACACACACACACACACACACACACACTCCTGTCACAACAACACGACACACAATCGAATCACTTAGATACGCTCTCTTTCTAATTATTACCTTGATTGTTCGGCATTATCGCTAATTAAGGACAATTTTAGAACAATATTAATGATTTCGTTATTGTTCTTCAGACTAGGACAATATTCTGTGAATGTTTACATGATTTAGATGATCATTGCTGCTTTATAATCGTTCTTTTACTTGACACCATTGATTATAATTCATTACACACCCCATAATGTTCATAATTTCATGAACTGTAGAAAAATCTTTTTTGTTTTTTAGAGGTAGACATTAATGCTTTTATTCATTAAAAGTGGCAGAAAACACATTTCAAATGTCAAAAAAGATTTCTATTTCAAATAAATGCTGCTCTTTTGTACTTTCTATTCATCTCTGAATCCTGAAAAAGAAAATGTTGAGCAGCACAGCTGTTTACAACACTGATAATAATCAGAAATATGTGTTGAACAGTAAATCAGTATAAGATGATGATTTCTGAAGATCATGTGACTCTGAAGACTGGAGGAATAATGCTGAAAATACAGCTGAACATCACAGAAATACATAACAATTGAATTGTGTGTGTGTGTGTGTGTGTGTGTGTGTGTGTGAAACTGACCATCATGATGTCGGATGACCAGATGAAGAGTTTTGTTCTCCTCATCACGTGAGTTCAGGATTACTGCTCACTTCCTGTTATCAGATTAATATAACATCAGCAAATCGTCTCATATATGACGACTATGTTGTGATCAAGCTGGATGTGCCAGCTCTGGCCACTGGATGGCACTGCAGTGCCCAGTGAACACTGTGTTTTGTGTATCTGTTTTCATGCCCGGACTTCTTAATGAACTCATGTCTCCGCCCCTTGTGTTTGTTGTCATGGTGTTTCATTACTGTCTCTGCCCCACAGTCTAATTATCAGGTGCATTTAAACCCCCGTCTGTCTCTGTATCTTTGCGGTTCATTGTACTGTCTTGGAGTGTTGTTTGGAGTGGTTTCCCTTAGTGTTCTCGGATCTGGATCATTGTTGTCGACTTTGCCTGTTAACGGACTATTGCTCTCGCCTCTTCCTTCTGGATATTGTTTGCTCCTCGATCTTCTCTCGCTATGGATTTTGACCATTCTCCTGCCTCTCCCTGGATGTGTATGTTCACTGATGTAACCCTGTCTGTCTATTCTCCGTGTTTTCTTAATAAATACAGCCTGCACATGAATCTGCACGACTTCTCGTATCCTGATTGTGACAGACTGTCACTGAATATGACTGTAATGTTACAAATGTTTGATCAAATGTTATAAAAGTTTAGAATATTACTGGAGCTAAGATTAAAAACTGAACCTGTGGATGCAGAATGATGCGGTTATGAACCTAAACCAGACAAACATTGAGCCCAGGTCAACAGTGTCAAAGGTCACGAGTCAGCATGAGGAAAACACTTTCAGTTTGTCCCGTTGTGTGTGTGTTGTTTGTGTGTGCACCTGGTATGACATGAGTGTGTTTGTCTGTGTGTTGTTTGTGTGTGTGAGTGAGTGTGTGTGTCTGAGTGTGTTTGAGTGAGTGTGTGTGTGTGTGTGTGTGTGTGTGCTTTCTCTCTCCGTCTCTCTGTCTCCAGCGTCTTCAGTCTCAGCCGAGTGTTTGAGCTTCGTTCACAGACACACTCCTCTCTCTCTTGTGAGCAGACTCAGTTCTTCAGACAAGGCAGTGGTTGTTCTCGTCACCAGACAATGCCATATTTCTGTTTCTCTGTGAATTCCTTCATATCATTTCTGCTCAGCAGTAATTTGTCTGTCATGCCGGCCCAGACTCTGCCTCTATTACTCTGACGGCTCTTATTAGCCGAAAGCCGAGCCAGCGCTCCATGAATTTAGCCACTGTTCCTCAGGCTCCTCTCAGTAATTAATTTGATAAGTGTATTAATTATGAATCGGCGATCAGATGGTCGTGTGTCCAGCTCAGCCGGTGCTCTGATAAGTCTCTCTTTGTTACGGCCGGTCGGGTTTCTTCGCTCGTATCACGGCTCGTTTCCTGAGAGCTGTAATTAAGCGCAGGGGTTTCTGATTGCCCGAGCCATCGATCAGATTGAAACACTCTCCTCGGAAAAGACCCAAACCGAGCAGTCACAGAGGAACTCTAGTGGTGAAGATGAAGGTGATAAAGGTCAGATGACGTCCAGCATTAAAAGGTCAGTTCTGTAGGAAATCCTTAACCCACCAGAATCACTGCGGCCTCCACCTGCTGGACTGAGCTTTCAGACACACTTCTGCTGGCTTTGACTAACGCATGACAATTTAAGTCAAGTCAACTCTATTTCTGTTGAGCTCTATACAGAGCTGACTGTGCTGAAGCAGCTTTAGTGTTAAACAGGAAAACAGCGAGTAAATAATATAAGATGACAATAACTGTCACAATCTAGCTGGCGTGTCAGTTCTGGTCACTGGATGTCACTCCAGCGATCATGAGTTCTGTGTTTTGTTGTATCTTGTGCCATGTGATTCTGTGTGTTTGTTTATTTACCTGTCAGCTCCCTTGTGTCTGCTCCTCATTTGTAACCCCGCCTTCCTCATCAATGTTCATTCATTTCCAGCCGTATTTTGTCCAGGTGTGTTTAATTAGTCTTTGTATTAGTTCCATGATCCATGTCTTGTTCGAATGTCAGTTAATGTTCGAATAACGTTAAAGTTCCTCTATGTTTGTGGTTCGTCCCGTGAGTTTTGTTCAGTTATATCCTTGTTTTCCATTAAATGTTTATTCAGTTTATTCCTGCCTCCGTGCCCACTGGAATAGCTCGTGTTTCGCTTCACCGCAGTGACAGCGTGTTCATGACAGAACGACTGACCACAGAGAGGATGGCGTTCGCTCCCTCGAACGCGTACATCTTCGAGGACTACGGTACATATTTGCGTCCCCGCACACCGAGTCCCGCCAAAGAAGTATCCACAGCTACCAGGGTCCCAGTTCGCTATACAGAGGGGTCACTCCTGTGACCGCTGTGGTTTCAGTTTCGTTTCCGCGTTCCGGACTGCCGCGTGAAAACCCCACCGTTCCGAAATCACCTCTGCCCGGGTCTCGTCATGCCAGCTGGTGTAATCCACCACCAGCGATCACTTCACTGGACGAAGTGAGGAAAATCCAGGGAATCTTCCAACTCGCGTCCAAAATGGCGGCCGAAACAGAGAACGCCAATATGGCATCACGGTTGCCAGCGACGCACAAAACCCCCGCGGTGCATAATCGGTCAGTGCAGTTGCCAGAGCCGTCTTAAACCCCCGCAGTTCCTATACCGCAAAAGAAGGGTTTGAAGGCTGTTTCACGACGTCAGGGGGCCGTGTTCAACTCAGTTGAGGCTGTTTTATGCCCAGTCAGTCCCAATTATACAACCAGGAGTGCTGTATGATGTTCAGTCAGTCCCAGTCACACAGCCTGACGAGCTGTTTAAAGCCCTCACGGTTTCCAACCATTTATCAACGGGTTCCAGCCCTGTGGCACGATACGAGGGGTCGTGCTCAGCCCAGTCTGTCCCGGTTACGCAGCCTGAGAAGCTGCTGAAGGTCCTCGCAGTTCCTAGCCCGCATGTAACGGGTCTCAACCCCATAGCACGGTACGAGGAGCCATGTCCAATCATGTTGGTTTGCAATTTGGTTACGATTGGCCGGATTTGCCAGACCCTGTCTGTGATCCCTATTCTGAGTGGCCGGATCCGCCAGACCCTGTCTGTGATCCCGATTCTGAGTGGCCGGACCCGCCAGAGTCGGTCGGTTAGCCAAATTGGTTGGTATCAGAAGCGCCAGAGCCTGTGGTGATACACCGACCACCTGAGCTCCACGTTGACTGTGAGGTCCCAGAGCAAGAACCTCCAGAGCCTGTGGGTGGCTTGGAAACTCCATTGGGTCCACTTATGGCTGCACCCTCTCTGGAGAAGTCGGTATCAGCCGTAGATTCTCCAGAGCCCCCACTCGTGGCTGCTCAACCCGTGGAGGTAGCTGGGTCACGGTCCGGAGGGTTCAG